>JARQTG010000143.1:677633-792651 GCA_030142615.1 Syrista parreyssii | reverse complement strand
AGCGGTTATGCCCCCCCCCCCCCCCCCCCCTCTCACCTACACTACTCATTCTTGCGTTGCCTTTTTTCATGTCTTGTTCATCTTTCTTTTGTTATCTATTATTCCCTTTCATTTAACTTCCTAGGCTCCACAGGAGGGGGACAGCGACTATGACGATTATGACGCCGATGACGACAACGACGACACGGGTTGTCTTAACGCCGTGCTATTTTCATCCTCGCTACTGTTGGCCCAGATTTGAGACGATCTTCGCGCTGCGAACGTGCATCTTTTTCTTTTGAATTTTCCCGTTATATTGAAAACTGGTTCTCCATATTCTTAATACGCAATCGTTTAATACGCAAATCGGGAATATATTGTAATTACCTATCTTCACTCACATTTCCTATCTCCTCTTCGCGTCTATCCTCCTCGCTCCGTTCCATCCAGTTTTACTGCGTATTTTTATTACCAATCTTTATACGAGGGAGGTCGTTATGAAGTTTTCTCACATTGCTCGATGCAACGTTAGACAATCGGTATAATCGAGCACATGATTTTCTCTCAGTGTCAACAGCCTTCTATCGGTGTGCCGAAACTCGATATGGTGTGACTATTTTCTTTGTGACGATTTCTGTGCATCTGTGACTTTGTTTGATTTGTGGAGGAACATTGTAAAAAGTGATTACAATACATTGTACTTGTACTGCGAAAATCTATCGTCAAATGAGGTGGAGGTAGGGTACATGGCTTCTTACATTTAAGTAACATTAGACATAATCCTGGGCAAATTTAAGGACTTCCCCAGGTCGAAGGGTACGAGGACGAGATTAGTGCTTGGACTAACTCATCTAAGTGATGCTTCATTTGATTCTTTATAACTATATCTAGCGTGCCATAAGTCTGTCTGCTGTTTTATAACATTGCTATGGAATTTGAAGACACTCTGAGGGCTATGGACTCACGTATGTGTCCGGCGAGCGTTTTCTGAAGTCGAAGCAAAATCTGAAGACATCCGCATTTCAATCCTTTCATTCAACCTACATTCAATCATTTCATAACACGTATCTTACAATTAGATGTAGTCTTATGATCGAATCACCCTTATTACGATAATGTATACGGTATCGTATACTATGTTCGTATTTGCGTTACTATAGTCGGTCCACGAATTCAATGTGTTTGTTTTTGACAGATCGCGAACAAGGCATTCCTTAGCAAATCACACGTGGCTTTTTATACAATCAGAGAAGTATACATTAAAGTAAAAAAAAAGATATTGCATTACAAAATCATGCATACTTTGTAAATTAAATTTTATGCAGAGCCATCTGTGGCTTGCTAGAGACTATAGCCTTCTTTGTTTTCGATCAGTCGTTAGAAAAACACATTCAACTAGTGGACCGTTTATAACAATGTGCTGGAAAAATATCACGAATGAAAGGAGACATTGGTTTTATAGTTTGCGTCACGCATTGGGTTCGACTGTCAAGTAAATATCACGCACAACGTTAACTTGCTTGTTGTTGCTAAAAAAATTAGTTACGTGGATGCCGAACTGTCAAATGGCAAAAACTCGATGTGTGTAACTTTCACTGTTTCACGTATATGCGAACTCGATTTTCATATAAATATCAAACTGTCCGTTCGGCGGTTCGCTTATATTTTGGAGATATACATTTTTAACCCGTGCGCACGTACATTCTTGTTTTTTTTTTATAACGATATCATAATACGCCCCCGCTATCTTTACGCGGTCGTGCCAGAGAGTAGTGGTTTCAAAATATAGGGGTGGTGGGGGTCGATTGTAGCACGAGGCAATTGTAACAGAGAATACAAAGGCATCAGCTTTTATGGTCTCCGTTACATTTGCCTCGTGCTACGATTGAACACCACCTCTCCCTATCGCGAATGTATCGAAACCACGAAAAATTGTGAGGTATCTCGTTCGCGTAATCTAATATTTCTTTTATATTATATATTCATGTGAATATTAGTTCTTTTTAACCGTTATCTAACCACGGATCCATAGATATGGGTCATTGATATGGATAGTCATTACTAACATATCAAAATCTTATAATATAATGTTGCTGCTAATAAGATTTTTGGTTTGGTTTCCGTGAACTAGAATGTTACAATTGTAGCGATCATCGATTGAGTCTGAATGACTGCTGAGAATGTTTTTCCTTCATTATGTCATTAACATAGTAACGCTGTTAAAGTACCACAAAACAAGGAACCTGAAATATTCCTACCACAATATCTTGTTTTTCAATTAATTTCACTTTGCTGCTCTGTTTAGTTCAGTTTATATATATATATATTAGACTAGAAATATATATCGATAGACTTCCTACTTTTTCATGACTCTATAACCGATCCTAGAGCTAAAGAACGTTGTTCTATTATAGAATATTGGGATTAGTTCGGTGATCGAAAAAAATGGCCAGTTGGAGGGTTGATTTTTCAAATTTTACACGTGTTTCATCTTCATAGACAAACGTAAAGCAAAATTTGAGTGGTGGGGACAGACGAGTGTTATCGACTACCAAAATAGAATTTTGTTTACTCCCTACCGGTAACTGCGTATTCGACGAGTTATGTAGCGTGTGACCTTGCTGTTGACCTTGACCAAGTGCTAATACGCTGTAAATGTATGAGACAAATGGGAATAAAGTAAAAGTGCACGTAATCCCCAGTCCCGTACATGCAGTACTGTTCAAATTTTGATAGTAGCGGTTGCGAATTCTATATGCAATATACGTCATCGCTCCTACACATTTCCTTAATCATTACTTTATTTTTATACATGTTGGCCAAAGCAAGTGTTTTTCTTCATTTTATTAAGCAGTTGGTTGTACGGATATATGTTAATACCGCTTTGTACTTTCTGCTTTCAGTTTCCTGGTGAGTGCATCCTCACATACATGGAGTTTCAGCTGGACAGTGCAGAATACTGCCAGGCTCAACACAAATAGAGAGATACGCCCGATATTCCTAGAAGCGATTAGATATTCATTAAAGTAAGAATAACGGGTTGGATAAACTGTCTTAATAAGGCAAAGCAGATATTAGAAACATCTAGATCATCACCAGCAAACCAGAAATCATCAGCTAGTCATCACGCAAGACATAGAACAATTTATTAGAAATCATTACTAATTTACATGCTCATTTGCATCGCAATTACTGAGTGCACTTAATACAGCAGCACGCAGTGCCAAATAGGTGAGTTTTTTGCTCACCTTATCGTGTATGTTCGTCAATAATGTCATTACCGCTTCTCTTGAGCTTTCCTAAGTCACGTGGGTCATTTTCAATCCATAACTTTATTCGTTAGATAAGTTTTACTTGCACGTGACTAAAAAATATTGTTCAAACGAAGTACTTGATACTGACAAATGTTAAGCAATACGATGCAATCGATGTTGGAACGAACAAAATGTTTCTTTATAAGTAATATATTATTTTTATATGCACTTTGACACTTGAACGAGTGACTTGGCACAGATGAGAATATAGTCTTCCTTGAAGAAAGCTTTATTATAACGGTTTTGACTCTTAGTATCACTCGAGAATTACCAATCTTTGTTCGGTGGTATCGTATTAAACTATAAAGCAGTTACCATTCTATATCATGAGAACGAAAGCGCTTTCGAGATAAAATATTTAATGTACTGTGTTAATTTGATTTTGTTGTCTTTGTTTGTTCTAGATAATCTTCCGTATAGTCAAGCATCCCGAGTGGAAATCCAGAGCATATCATCACCACCTAATGTGACGTAGCTTTCGTTTGACGGCGATTTTCGCACACCTTAAATTCTTCTGAAGGTCTACATGTGAGGTTTAGTTTTCCCGCGGTTTAGTTCTTTTCTGTATAAAAAATATCAAGAATCCAATTACTTAAACGGGAAACAACTTTATAAGACTGATATCTATGGGCTAATTTTCCGAAATCAGCCTGTGCTGCTTGATTAGAGCTTGGTCAGATACACGGAATCGTTGGATAAAAATAGAGAAAATATCGAAGGAAAACTGTGAACAGTTCATAAGAGTTCAAGCAAGAAATAAAGAGGAGGCATAGTATAATACCCGTTACGACGAAAGGGAAATGAGCAACATGAGGGTTAAGGACATTAGACCGGCCCCTGCCGAAATTGAATACAAAAACATGAAGTTCCTCATCACTGATCGTCCGAATGATCAGACCATCCATACATTTATTCAAGTAAGTTGATTATCACTAGTATTCGTACTTAAGGTTGCTTAAAGGAGCCAGCTAATCAGATTTAACTGAAATCCAATTGACGGAAGAGTCTGGTCATATTTTAACTTTATTTTAGATAAATAAAATATATCCTTTTTCATGTTTTCATCCCCTTGAAATGTATTAATTTAAATTCATACGTTTGCTTTGTGCTGTGACATTGGTTATAATTGTCATGTTGCATGATTCCAACTAATGCGATATACTATGCGGTGATCAAAAATTGGGACGATCCATATAAAATTTCTGTTTCTTTTTTTTAACAGATTACAACCAACCGAAACCAACATTCCTTCCATAATGTTTGTTTTAAGAAATATTCCGCACGCAATCCTATTTTCAGATTATGTACACTATTTAATTATCTATCTATAAGATTAGTTGGGATATCAGATTTCTTACTGAATATTAACAGAGTAGGGCTTGCTCTTACAGTAAAACCTTACAATAATGTGATTCTCAATAGCATAAAACTCTCAGTAACGTAGGTTTCTTTTTCGGTAAAATTTCACCATAACGTAATGGTTTATCCCCACTTTCTCTATACTTTCCTTCGCGCTATCCCCACTTAGTCTAACTCCGCTCGCTCGCTCGCTGGCTTATAGAGGTTTCTGCGCAAGCGCAACTTGAAAAAGTGGGGAGTTACATCGTTGAGAGACGACCGGTCCCAAGTTTTACATTATTGAGATGTTTTACTGTACTCGTAAGGAATGTACAGTAGACAACAGTAGTAATTAACGTTATCAATGCAAATAATACCAATTATTTGTTTTTTACAGGAACTTAAGAAGCACAACGTAAAGGAAGTTGTAAGGGTTTGCGAACCAACGTACAAAGTCGAAGAACTTAAGTCGGAGGGAATCAATGTCCTTGATCTGGTTTTTGATGATGGGACTTTTCCACCAAATGAGGTAAGTTGACGTGAAACTTTTTAGTGCAGTATAATGTTAATGTTAAGTATCAACAACATTTTTGTTCTCTAATATTAGCATTATTATCATTTTGTTGAAGAAAATATCTTTTGTATTTCTAATGTGATTCACATGGGCATCTTATAAATTTAAAAGGGTGTTCTAGTCTAGAAATAAGTTACTGACAGTGCATATAAAATTTAATGTGATTCAGACGATTGGTTTCTGCGATATTTACAGACGTCTGTTTGAAAAACATAGTTTACAGAAAAACACGTTTAACGTTTTTTGTACCGTTTTGATGTAACTGATATAAAATTTATGATACTTATCATTAATCATCCTATTCGAAGCTACAAAAGGAATCTTCAACTTTCTCCAAGAGTGAAAAAGACCTGTTTAATAATTTGCACTAATTTACAAACACCATGAGACCCAGCTCACAATTCACCGCAGTGTACTTGTTTTGGCTTTTTATTTTACGGCACGCCTGCGTACTTTAGCCCTCCATAACTTCAACAATTTTACAAATTTCGCTAGAATATTTTACAGACACATTTTCGAGACCAAGTAACTTAAGAAAATGGAAACAAGAAATCGATTTGTTTGAACTATATGGCTGAATAAAGTTCGAATATTTTTTGATTTTCACAAAATCTAATTAGCAATAAAATGGTCCTATACATGATGCAGGGTAAAGGCAGGCTTTTGCATATTTAAATGACAATTCTCTCCGGTTGATTATCAACAATTATACATTCAAAGGGTTTCTACTAATAAATAGACGAGTGAACGTTGGCGGCACTACGATCGTTAGTTGCAGTTATGCAGAGAAAGAGTTTTGAGTGGTTTCCAATGTAATTTTTTAACAACTTTACTAAGAATTTTGCAAAACCACAGTAAGTATTATTCAATATTCTTTATTATTATATGAAAATACATTTAGTAAAGCGTAAAACGATATCTTCTAAAACTCCATTAATTAATGTGAAATGTTATATAAGTGAGGGTATGTATAATTTTGTCAAGATTAGTAAATTCTACTGGAATAAATTCGGTAAATTAGATTGATTGAATTAAAAAAAATTGCTTATAAATATTTGATTGTTTAATTTTTTAGATGACTGAAAGAGGCAATTATGGAAGATGATCCGAGGTAAATTTAAAGAAAGCAGTTGATGCCTACACTACTGGGACAATGAAACTTAACCAGAGGAGTCGAGTATTAAAAATTTCTAAGCTTACTCTGATGAGATACATTAATAAGAAAAATAAAAATGATAAAGTTGCCACTAAGTGTTTTGATAGAAATCCTGTGCTTCCTGTCAAGATAGACAAGTTTTTGACTAGCCATATAAGTATCGAAAGAAATAGTAAAACTCAGAAAAAGAAGACCCAATATCATGAATCAGACCTGGATTTGATTGGAAGTGAGTGCAGCGAAGAGGATATATGGACAAGGGTAGAAAGGGGGAGAAGAGGAGTGGAAATAAGGAATGCTGGAAAAGCATGAGAAAGGTAGAGGGCACTAAAAGGGTTTAGATAGGGGAAGGAGATAAAGAGGAATATTTTAAGGAAAAGAAAGAGGGCAAAAGGATATGCAAAAAGAACAGAAGGAAACAAATAGAAAGGGGATACGAGAAGATATTAGAAATTATGGACGAGAGTGAAGTATGGATATATATTAGGAAGGAGAAAGAAGAAGTCAAACTCTTTTTTTTGGTTCAGATGATTCCACATGAAGATATCGTTCACTTCCTTTTCATTGCCACTGGTATAGGTTGTGCTGCCTACAAAATGTAATAGTGGAAAACAAATGTTTTAATTTATTTTTCGAAATTAAATAATGTAGGAATGAAACGTAAACCATTTGTTTACTGTTTGCATTGTAGTTTATCTCAAATATAATCTTAAAAGGGAGGTGGTATTTTTCGAGCTTTTTAACCAGATTCATCCCTTAAAGCTTACTGTTACTGCAAAACGTGACATTAGCTGACATAATACTTGAAAAAAAGTATAAATAAAGTAAAGACATGTAAAATTGATTAGTAATTGGATCACTGAGCGGATTTTGTAGCACGAAGTACTGGTTCGCTGGGCTCCTGACTTGTTGGTGGGGAGCGGCGGCTATTTGTTAGCATTACAATATCCTTTTAATTAACATGCCAAAGTTATTTAGTTAAGTGAACTAAATTTAACAATTATAGGACTGGACCTACTCAATTAAATTTTTATAGCATTGGCAACTTGAGCTCGTTTCTCGCAAAGTTAATTTGGCTGCACGAACTCACTTTTTTTCTAACTAAATTATTTAATAGGCATCATTTAGTTGACAGGGCATAAATGCTCAAGTACTTCTGACCATCAATCTTGACAAAAATATGCACAGTATACCAAGAGTTAGTTACAGAATAGTAGTAATTAAAAAATATGCGTATATGTATTCTATGAAAATTAGATAGTAATATTTTACAAATACTGATATTTAGGGCAGTTTTTCATTCTGACTTATGCTAGTTCCCATTAGAGTCGCGACGAGTAATTTCGTCGAATCCTTTACAATTTATTAGAGGAAATAGTTTATGTCAATGGGATCTGTGCCTAAAAGTCAGAAATTGCCTTTAAGATGTTATAACGTCTTCGGATCCCATATAGGTTAAGGATTGTAAAGTAAATCATCTTTTTCCTTTTAATTTCTATACATACATTTTTATTGTAAAAAGAAACAATGATTTTTTTATTTCCAGGTGGTCGATGAATGGTTCGAATTGTTGAAAAATCGCTTCAAGGAAACGCCGGATGCATGCGTAGCCGTACATTGCGTTGCTGGACTCGGTAGGGCACCTGTTCTTGTGGCTCTAGCTCTTATTGAGCTTGGTCTTAAGTACGAAGATGCTGTAGCTCTAATTCGAGAGTAAGTAGACTGATTTAATATCTTTCATATGTTATAGAGCTTAAAAAGGACTGGAGAGCATATATGTTGATGCACAGATTTTTAGGTCTACATTTCGAGATAATTATCATTAAACTTTTCGATTATAAGACTGTCAGCCTTCAGTTGCAACGGCTCTTGGATAGAATGTTGTGGCCCATTTACTACTGCCTACAGAGCTAATTTTTGTCTCTTTTACTCATATTTACATTTTTGAAGCATTGATAACATCTCTGCTTCTCAGAATATATTTTAATCATTTACTATTTCAGATTGTAGAATATCAGGTTGTAGAATATATTGTAAATTATCAGTGGGTAATTCGCCAGTAAAAAACGTAAGATAGCCGTTCGAATTCTGGAGTTTTAATAATGTTAAAAATATGGATAGAATTTGCTGTATTATTATATGATAAAGAGATGTTGTTGCTTTTCTGTTACCAGAAAAAGGCGGGGAGCTATAAATGCGAAGCAGCTGGCCTATTTGGAAAAATATCGTCCCAAGTCCCGACTGAAACTGAAGAATGGGCAAAAAAATTCGTGCTGCGTCCAGTAAACAGCAACTGGTGTATTCGGAATCATATAATTGATATACTTATTGTATACCTAATTATATAGGTTAACATGTCTAGTGACAAGTGACGTATCGCTCCTATTGGATTCCGAATGGCTTATCAGTGGAAATGCAACTACCATGTTGCTTGTTTATTTGAAAAAGATGAATTTTAAGGTGACGAATAATAAACTATTTTGGACTGACCTCGTAATTTCCTACATCCTTTATTTCTATCCATTTTTTTAAAAGGCAAAACCGCATGCAACGTGTGGGAGTGTTTTATGCAATCGTTATAATAGAAAGGGATGTATACACATGCATGCACGCACATAAATCTGTATAAAAAATGTTGGATTATCCGCTTAATTCATTGGGTTGAAATTGATAGGAGAAATCAAGTTTTTAATATATAAATGCATATATACATATACGACTTCTGTTGCTTGCGTGTCCAAAAAAGTGCATTCGCAAAGATACGAAGTGTTTATGTCGCATATCTGTATTACAGATTCTGAATGGTCAGTTAAAGATTATCAGGTTGAAATTTACAGAGTAAATCAAATCCTGAATGTATACGAGTCAATGATCTTTCCAGGTATCTAACACTTCTGGTATCAATTCAGTAGATGTTCAAAACTTAATTTGCTTTGTACCAGCGAATGCATAAGATGTGACCGCATGGTCCATGCGGTTCTATAGTATCTCAGACAAACCTGTTTTCTCGAGTATTTTTATTTGTTCGTTATAGTTGTCACACTCAGGGTGTGCTTTAAAACCTACTGCAAGTACTGTGAGTGCGGAAAACTTATCATTCTGTCATCGTCAAATACATACAAATAAATAGGGACACAGTGATGAGTTGGCAACACTCGCAGTACTTGCGGTAGATTTTGAAACACACTCTCAATAGGTCTAGAAAATTGTCTAAAAGTGTAACAAAGTGTATTGGAATAATTGTTTTTAACCTTACAAGTAATCGTAACAAATTTTGAGAAAAAAGCGACTATTGTACGTTGTATTTTTTTTAAGAAAGATTTTATTACCTAAGATTCGTTTATTCTAACCGACATCAATTGGATGGAAAAATTATGTAAATCTTTGCTGTATGTTGCATTTCCAATGACATGCCTAGTCGATTGATTATGTCACTCTTATTACAGTCGAATTTTTTGTTAGTTCAAAAGATAAGCAGCCTAAACGGCTACGGAAAGGCGAAGTAAGTTACTCCAGAGCTATATATCACTTTTTATCACAGCTTAGCGAAACAACTTTACGAGAATCTGCGAAAATGTCTGCTCGATAGGTATACTTGAAAAGTTCAACGAGTAACAATGCGCGTTATTATTTTTAAATTAAGAAGAAAATATCGAAAACGACTGTAGTACAGGCTGAACTGGTCGATGACGTAGCTATTATTTCGTTTGTGATTCTCGTAAGATTGCTTGGCCAGATGCTGCGCGCCACACTCAACTGTGTTCAAAAATAGTAAAGTTTCACTTCTACAAGACAAAAATTTTACAATTTAGATTGTGGATTTATAGGTCTATCGCTGCGAAGCAAATGTATGTGTGTTTACGTTTACACTTTTCTCTTATACGCTTAGTTTCTGGGGACTGGGGACTGCTAGTCTTATATTACATTTTTCCTGTTTGCGTTATACAACTTTTAATATTTAAACTGTAATTCAACGACTTCCTGCGACCGAAAATATAATTTTTTTAACACATGGACACGAACAAGTCCATGTTCACTTATCATTTCTTGAGACAATTTTCAATAAGAATTTAAGAAATGTCATGTGCAAGTATATCAGTATAGTTTCGGGTCTAAGCGCTAGAATGCGAGGCACAACTTATTACGTGCTCCAATTATGAATGAGTTGATTAGGCATTCCCTGGTCCCTTGAATAGTCGCATATAAAACGTGAATTTAGTTGCTAAAAATTTTCTATGACAAGAATCCGTTTCTTCGCAATTATTATTTGTGAGATCTTTATACTCAGAATTCATATGGGATGGATCGCATTCGTTTACCTATTTCCACATTTTACGGATATGAAAACTTACATAATTTTGTATATTATTGATCCACTGATAATAATAATATTAATAAACGCGTACATTTGCGATATCGTTGTACATCTAATATGAAAATTTGAACTTAACACACATAACGCACTTCTGTTTTAAAGATCTTCAAAAACTGCAGTATTTTTTACCAGAGGATGAGGCACGAGGAATTCACACACTCGTCTGTGAAATCACGTCAATCTCTGATTGACTAATTTAAAAATTGAAATAAATGATACTATTAACAATTCTATAGTTCTTCGTATACTAATTTTATTATATTTATAATTAAATACATGTTTTTCTTTAATTGATAATTATGCGTGTAACTGACCTCAATGTCTATATTTTAATTAACTCAAAGTTTACTATTGTTGATTTAGAGCTATACAAGAAATTATATAATTAATCTCGTTCGCGAGGTTACCTAAATTACATTGTAGATTTTCAGAGACATCACTTATCTTTTATCATCTTTACCCCTTAATATTATTACTATTGTACGTTACAAGATAATACATAGAATATTCCATTAGAAAGGTTTTACCGTGAAGGTAAGTATATAAAATTTGTTTAGCAATTTGTTTCTAAACATCATGTTTGATCCGTCAAACTTATGGAAATATCTAATTTTTTAGCAGTCTGTATACTCAAGGATGGATTTCATTTATTTTTAAATTATGGAGATAATGAGAATTAAAATTGGCCTCCAAGCAAAGATTTTTACTGTTAATAAGAATAATAGTTGGACTTCAAAGGAAGCAAGAGTACTGAAGTTGGAGAAGCGAGAATCCGATGGCATGGGGGTTCTTCGAGGAGATGGAAGTATTACTGTATGGCCCTGGAATAGCGAATTTGTTGTAAGTAATCAAAATACATTATTGATTATTAAAAACATGTCTCTCTACATGGACAAGAACCATTCCGATATTTTTCCATACTCGTATATCCTTATATAAATACAGAAGCGCCACTGTGCTTTACTGTAGGAACTAGATTTTCTTATTTAAACTATTCTTTTTTCTCCAGATAGTGCATTTACCACCCGATCCAAAAATGTTAAATTTCGACTCACAAATATATAATTTAGTATATTAGTTATTAAAGAATATATGTATAATACAAGATTGAGTCGAATCTCTAATAAATAATATTCCAATTACTGTTATACTAACGCTTACTATAAACACGACTGAGTGCCGAACATTGACGACGATTACCGAAGGCAGCACATAAAATCTTTTTTCGAACATATCTTCAACGCAACTTGCATTACAGTTGATCTCCGTTACCCTCAAAATATACGTGTTGGACCAGTTTAGTAAAATAATGAAAGGACACATATAATAATTATTACTTTTAGGTGAAAACAACAAGAGGAAAACTTTATCGAATGTTTGTGTGCTACGAATGAATAAAGTAGAACGAGAAAGAAACAACGGTAAAACTGATGAATTGGTTATTGTAAACTGTAATCGGTAATCGATAAATAACAATTTTTCGAGGTCTATAGGATTACTGATTGCAGAAAACGTTAAGTTTCGTTAAATTTACATCAGTGGCGAATAGCAACAAAGAGATTAGAATATCTTTTGGGCTTTTAACGATTAAAAGCAAGAAGGGGAACGTGGTTGACTTTACAGAGTAATTTGAAAACGGTTCAAAGGAGATTCATAGCAACAGTTTATTTGCATTACAATAAAAGTGATGATACTTAAATCAATCATCACTTCACACACATTCATTCTCTCTCTCTCTCTCTCTCTCTCACGCACAAGCACCCTCTTCTTTTTTTAAGCACAAGTTCTCACTCCGTTTAGAGCCATGCAGTCTCCAGCAATTAACCCTCTTTATTACACTTACTTTCTAGCACTTAACGAACTTCGTATCAGCCAAACATATCGCGGCCGATTAAATGGATATTTGTAAAAAATATTAAATAACTTTTAGTTCATTTTGTACACTATAATTCATTACGATGCAATGCATCCGGGTGTGCAGAACACCTAATTCACAATGTTTACAAATGGCAACACCTTTCCCAATACTAGTAGTGCAAGAGCATTGATGGTGCTGGTGATGTTGCTGTATAATTCTTCCACTCTGAAAACGGCAGAGGTAAATTGAAACCAGCCAAGAGCGGCTCGGCATATTTTATCTTGTGAAATATTAATACATCTCTTTCTATATTTCGCAAGACATGTTACTACCATGTCTTACTTTATGTGCGATGTCTTCCTGTAGTTCCTTATGGCGTTATCAGCGCTGACTGTACAACGTGATAAACATCGTTCTCTTGGCAATTAGTGCTAAAATTTTTTTTTAATTGAATCATCGACAACTTGCAGACTACAGCAAGAAAATGAAGCGGGGTAAGTTCGAGAAAAATATATCATGTCGAAATAGGAGGAATGTAAAAATTATCGTTTCGTACGAAACGATTAGAATAGTTCGTTCATAGAAGTGGTGGGAATAAATGGCAAAATTCGTTTTCCCTACTTGTGTTTCTTGAAAAAGTGCAATAAAAGTACTCAATGAACAAAGAGAATCATTGAAGCATAGAAATATGATCCGTCTTCTTCTTTTGATGCATTATATAAAATCTCTTGCTTTCTTGAGAAATTATATACATCTGATGTGACATAGATGTCTTGTGTTAAAGCTTTCACCTCAATTAATGACATCAATCGGATTGAATCGTATAAAGAATTGCACGAATCCAGAGACTGCGAGCACGCACATATTTGAGTGCTTGTATGTACGTTATGATCACACGTGTACGCGTAAATAGGCTCGTGACTTCTTGTACAGCGTATACCAGTGTTAAATGTGCATCATACAGATGCACGCGCGTGTACTTCAGTCCTTGCCTTTCGTTTCACACGATGTTGTGTAAAAATAATTTAAGTATGTATTTTTTGTCGTTCTATCCGGTTCCCATAAGGAGAAAATAAAGTGGACTGCTGTTGATGTTTTACCAAGCACCTAGAGAAGCACTGCTCGCCTTGCAATCGATTTGCTGTCGTGTGGGATCGGTATAAACCAACCCAAACTCAACGACAAATTCATAAAACTTGTCCAAAGATTCAAAGGCCAATTCCGCGACGATGAAATCAACCGCCAAATTTTGCCGGTAGCTAAACAGCAGAAGAAATAAGTACGTTAGACAATAGTATTTTTTTAACCAGAAATAAAAGAGCGCTCAAGGGAGATCGAATTAAGATGACCAGTGATATTTCTGCATAAATACAACTTCCTACAGTGGAATAGTAAAGCCTAACGTTATCGCCGCAATGAGAACATGACATTTTTCTTGAAAAAATCTTTTAGCTCTACGAATAATGGAATATAAATAAATACTTCGGATCATCTTATTTCCATCAATTAATAAATATTATATCACAGCAATGTTGTCCTGAAACAGAAATTTTAGTATTAATATATCCTCCTACTCCGTGGAACTTTATCATAACTTAAACTTGACAAGAACAAAATACTCCATAAATTAAATCAATTGAACGTCATAAGCTTTTCTCTAATCCAGCGTTACTTAAACTTTTTTGGCCCAGGGAGGTAATTCTGAAAAATCTTACATTGCATTTTTCTCTTATTTCTTGCATGAGAGAAAAGTCAAGGACACAAAAAGTCCTGAAGCTCGAATTCAAGATACGCTGTGCTAATAACACGTTACTCAATATTATAACCTTCTATTTTAAATAGTAGGCAGTAATAGGTAATTGCGCCATTTCTTAGATTAGTACTAGAACAACCAGCGTTGTTTTTTTTTTGTATATTTGGGTATCCTATATACAGAACTTCGAAGTTAAAGTAGTTGATAGAAAATAAATTGGCATATATATTCATTCTTTTATCTCGACCAGTCAACATAAATTCCGAAAAAAAAAAACCCTTCATAATTTCTATAATTTAAAACAATAAATCTGAAATCCATCATTTTTATAGGTTTGATTGTTCTTTTGTTAAGGTAGCTCTGAGTACTTGTCCAGAACGTGATAAAAATAGATTTCAATGAATGTGAAGTTAAATACGTCCAGAAAAATTATGTTGAAATCTCATTCGTACCGTTTACAAGAATATGTATGATTTGTTTGATGATGCAACTACTATAGACAATTACAATACAGGGCTGCTCAAGACCTGATATCTATGAACTTAGCCTGATGTGACACATCTAAAGGAATTATCAAGTGAAAACATTTGAAGTCTAGTTATACACACATAAAAGGAGTAAAATCTGTATCAATCGGATAATTCATATAGCAAGCAGAGCGCGTGTTAAAAATTTTCGTATTTCATCAACAATTTACTCGTAATCTAATAGTCGGACACGATGCTTTTCATCAAATTTTTTTATGGATTCCTATGTATTCTATCTGAAATAAAATCAGTATATTCGACTGTAAAAGTTTTTAGATATCCTGTAAATGAAATATGTAGATTTGTATTCAAGGAAAATATCTTCATTTGTATGGAATCGAAGTATCTTCCCTGTTTTATAACATTGCAAATTTTAATTTTATATAAAAAATGAAAAGCTATGTGGAACACATATTCCCAAAATGAACGATATACGTAAAAGTGGAAATGATTACTAGATTTAATACGTACGACTTGATCATGAGTTTTAAGGCATTTTTTCTTTCTCTGGTAATAAACCAGTCCATCAGGAATGCTGCCATTCTTGGTGCCTTACTGTATAGCTTGAAAAACGCATGGTAATTACCCAACCACCAGGCGGATCGTACTTTCAATGCGTGTTTTATACATTCGTCATCCTTATCTTTGTCTGACAGGTCTGCTAAAATTGTAGTTGAATCTGCACAATAAAGAAAAAAAAGTGAAATTATAACTTGCAATACTACATATTTTACTTGGTATATCTAAAGTGCGGTTTTTAAAATACATAATTTGATATAAATGAACCTATTATCGTTTGAGTACTCTATTTTGTCCGATACTTCTAAAAGGCATGAATGAAACTTTTATTAATGTTCGAAAATACTAAAAAAAGAACATACTGGTGAGAAGGGCCAGCCCTCGTGTATTCTGTGTCTCAAGTGAAATATATGACATTTCAAGCACCTTTAGAATATCTGACTAACTATACACGATTCTGACTAGTACAAGCATTGACTCAGGAATGAACTTTCATGCTTTCTTGGACTTTAATGACGTGAGAGAGTTAACTGAAATACTGTGTGATGCATTTGAAAAGCAGGTAGACAAGATAATCATCCTGACTACCGTATATGTATCATTTATTATAAAATAAAGTATGATATAAATTACCTTGAGTGTTTTTTGTGAAGATATAGTATAATATTCTGTATGCGACGAATTCCAATCGATTTTCACCACCAACGTCTTGGTAGAGCATTCGTAATTGCGTCTGACATTGGTTGAACTCTTCATGATCTCCACGTTCTAGAGCCACACGCGCATGTGTCTCATAAACGTGTACTGTGAATGGATCTCTAATACCTTGGACAGTCAGATCTTGACGGATAGACTTCAGTTGATCGCATGCGTATCTATAATCTTGATCGACGACCCAGCGCTTCTTCACGTGAACCAGCGAATTCCGAAGTACACTTACCGGTCGCACGGCAGAAGCTGCGGGAGCCTGAAATTTACAATATGAATTTTCCCATTACAACATCTCCGATTAGAACTTTATTATATATAAGAAGAAATGCTTTAATTGTTAAATATCGCAATATAGAATTGTGTAGAGTAGGTGCAATGAAAGTTACCGATGTCAGGCGCAAATAAGGTTTTTCAAGATCCTTGCAAGTTCCAACGATATGAAGTCCCGTGAAATCAAAATCGGTTGTAGTGTCGTCCCTCGTTCCGTTGTTGCCGCTCCTAGAAACCGTCTCGTGAAATCTAGCTGCACGTTGCTGTAATTTTTCCTTGGATCCAAGATCGTCCATATTGCCTGTAGCTAAACCAAACTCGGAATAGAAATGCGACTTAGCCTGCTTAGTCTTCTTAGTCTTCGTTTTATTGCCGTGATTTTGTTTGCTGCGGTTTGATTTTTTTATCCTCGACGATTTGTAATCGTATTCCCGTTCGCTAACGTTGGAAGAAGATGAAGTGCTTCGTTTGTATTTGCGTGAAGGTGGACTGCGCGACCGCGAGCGTGATTTTGAGCGTGAGCGTGAGCGTGACCGTGACCGTGAGCGTGAACGTGACCTTGATCTTGACCTTCTGTGATTCGCAGAGAGACGAGCGCCAAGCCGAGCCCCGAGAGATGTTGAAAGGCCTGGCTTGCGCAGGCCCCCCTGCGCACTAGCCAACGGATTTGTTAGCTTTAATTGTGGATTTTGGGCTTTAATCGTCATGGTCATGCGTTCGCTATGTATACTGGGTAGAGGCTCTTTATCCCAGTCCTTCACCCAAAGGGAGCCGTCGTTAGCAGCCCGTGTGATTTTACCCTTCAATATTATCTCAACCTGATCCTTATCGACAGCAGTTTTGCATTTTTCGTAGCATCGATTAACATAATTCTTCAAACTGTCAGGCCAATCTCCAACAGGATTCTGACTCGATGCCCCAGTTGAAGTACGTACCATCGGCCTACTGGCAGTCAACGATATGTTTGTTGTCGGTGTTGTCGGTGTTGTCGCTGTCGTTGTCGTCACTGTCGTTGCTGCAACGGAAGGGGCAGGATCCGAGGATTTTTCTGTTGGTGGTGGTGGGAGTGGTGGTTCATGCTGCACGGGAGGCAGGGGTGGTAACTCGGATTTTAGGTTTGGTCCCGGAATAAAGTTCGAAGTCGCTGCATTTCCCTGAAAGCTATTGTTGAATTGTGCCGCAAGATTTTTATTCCTCTTACGTTTTTTTTTCGCTGCCCCACTATTGCCAGATGGCGTGAAACCCAAGCCAGTTTTCTTGTTTTGCAGATTAAATCTTATTTGTCCGTTGAATGCTGAAAATAGAAATGATTTTTTTAAATAAAACCTTTACACATATATACTTTTGCCAAATAAATGATATCATTGTGAACAATTATTTTCCTTCGAGAACTGTCAAATGTACAAATACTTTTTACACTAACTGTATCTCGTATAAAATTTAATTACTGGAATTAGTATTATTGTTTAAGTTAGTCACACTTGATTATTTAGGATTATTAGAATTAGACAATATTTAAATAAAACCTTTTTGAGTTTAAAAATATTTGCATGTAGATGCAGAGTAACATAATTACAAACTTACGAGAGTGATCACTTTGCATTGTAGTCCAATTGCCATAAGGATAAGAGTTGTAAATGAACGATGTTGGATGCTGAAGAGTAGATTGAACTTGGCTATTTTGTTGCTGTGCTGACTGTGGAGGAGGTGGAGGTCCTGGAGGAAGTGGAGGAAGATCAGTCTCATCATCGAGTACCACTGGAGTTCCAGGAACCGGTGGCTGCTGTTGCTGAGTTTGCTGCTTTCCTTGATTATTCTGAGAATGTTTTTGCTGTTGTTGCTGTTGCTGCTGCTGCTGCTGTTGATGTTGTTGCTGCATCTGCTGTGGATTAAAAGCTTGTCCATATCCTGGTATCATTCCTTGATTGTAATAATACATTTGCCCTTGGGGACTGTACCCTTGTCCATACATGTGCCTAAAATCAAAGTTATTGAATATTTATGGAATAAGAAAATCATTATTTACTTAGGCATACAGAAAACAAGATTAAAGCTCATATTTTACAAATCAAAACTAGCTTAAGTTATAAATTTATATTAAACAGAAAACCCACACAAATGTGCAATTAGTTCACATAAAAGCGGAAACTACAGTATCTTATATAATTTACTCCAAAAACATGAAATAACACAGGTAAAGTAAGAATTTACTCCAAAAATTTTTAATATATACCATGTTCCTTACCCTGCATAAGGAGGGTAGAGATGCATGCTACCTGGTGGTGGATATTGCCAAGCCATATTTGCCATTGAATTTGCACCCAATTGCTGCTGTTGCTGTTGTTGCTGCTGCTGCAGTTGATGATGATGGTGATGATTGTGATTATGATGATGCTGATGCTGCTGCTGCTGCTGCTGTTTCTGCGATGCTACAATATCGCCTTCAGACATACTGATGAAACACACGTCTATTGACGATCCACGCACAATTCACGCTTCACCTACCAATATGCTTTCTTAATTAGATATGAAACAAGCCCTCGTTAGCCCTCACTTAGGGCAATGTTGTACAAATAATAAAAATACTGATATACTTTAGAGAATTACGTCACTCACACAACCACGGATTGGTAGCCATCAGTAGCCATTGCAATCCTGGCTTTCTCGTTTTAAATGAATGCATAAACGCAAGTAAACACAAACTTCTGTTATTGGCTATTCCTAAAACTTTCCGTTAAAGCCAGCGAATAGCTATAACAATGGGTCTTTTCCAAACCCGAATGATGAAAATTGTGTAGAGTTATTCAACACCGCACTATTTGAACTTGACATGTACATTTGATTTTCATAAAAGTTTTCCATTTACTTGAATTGAATCTATACAATTCAACTCAAAAGCTCATTATTGATCATTTCAACACTTTTCTATTAGAACCAACAAATAGCGATACATCGTGGCAAGTTATGTCGATTTAACTACGGTAAACGGGAAATCCCCATTGAAAATCAACCCTGAAGTATCTTTTCTGAGACTGTACATATCTGCCCTCGCATGCGCAGCATCTGAAAAAGAAAAAAATGAAAGTGCACTATAAGCTATCTCTCTTAACGTAGTTCCTCTACATGGGATTGTCTTTTGAGCGTTTAACATCCCTTATTTCTCTGGTTACTAACGTTTTACTGTCTTGTAACTAGTCATAAAAAATTTGTTTCTCTTGTATAGTAAAAGACTTAATTTCAGTTTATTCTGTTCTCCTACAACTATTATTCTACGTTAATAGTTGTATCATAAAGTTTTTTTATACGATTTTGAAAACTACGAAATTATTGATTATTATTAGAACGATGTCGACCGAGCATATAAGCGGAAAGGGTTACACTGCCCTACGACAAAGCATTAGTAATACTGATACTGAAGATGAAGATGAAGATGATAACGCTGTTAGAACACTGGATAATATTCCTAAAGGGGTTGAAAGAACGACGGTAAGTTTTCCAGATATTTGTACACTTCATAATATCATGGAACTCATTTAAAAATATAAAAGAATTTCTACGATTTAATGTTTGTTGCATGAGTATTTCTTATCCAATGTTTATTGAAGTATCAATGAAAGAGTTATATTATATTACTATGTTTATCATAATAATTATAATGACTCTTTGTAATATATATATTATTCTATATATATATGTATAATATTTACAAAATATTTAGGAAACCAATACAGTATATGACAAGGGCTGTTTTTATCCATTGGATGAGACAAGAAATATTGCTAATCGTGGGAAAAATTGTCGTAAAATGCTTGGGTATTGCAATGATGATATTCCTATTATGGTAATTGATGGGGAATCTAATGTGGACTTATGGAAGCGCCATGAAATGTCTCTGCTTCGACGTTTGTGTCTTGCAATTTCCATACTATTATGTATAGCAACGGTTCTTATATTTCTATATGCTTTACCGTGTGACAATGAAGTTACATGTCTATTGATTTCGGAGCAACAATCACCATTGACATGGGATAAAACTTTACAGGGTGTTGGTATGTAATTTATACAGTTGTTTAAGTAGCCATAGCGCTATTCTTAATGCTTTGTAAGGTGCTTATAAATCTATGTTTTTGCTACTACCATTATTATAAGTATAAGAACTAGCAGATTGTTAAATTATAAAACTGTTAAAAAAAGATGAGGTATAATTTTATAGAGCCATTTTTGTGAGAAATAATGTTGGATAATATAACTTCAGAGTACTTCATGTTTGTAATAATATAATTTCCTATTTAGAGTTGCATGGACCAGTTTCTGTGATACGTGGTACACCAGATAGTTTGATATTTTTGCTACGTGGGCAGCGCTATGGAGTGAATAGTTCTGGCTCTGTAAGACAGCAGCAGATTCCACCGGAAGGTGGTGGTGTATTGTCAATGCAAGGGGACAATGGTACACCTCTATGGTGGGTCACATTAAAAAGATTGCCACTTGAAATTGATTGCCTTGCCTTGGATACTGATGGCTCTGGAAAACCAGATTGCATAGTTGCGGGAGAGCAGGGCCTCTTAGTGAGCATAGAACCAACTGCTGGAATGATTCATTGGAGTTCGGCGATTCATACATATCCAAAATTACCATTTCTATTGCCGGATATCGATTTAGACGGAATCGACGATCTGCTAAGCGTCGAGATTATGGCAGACTCAATTTTTGGCTTAGTTCTTCTGTCAGGAAAGAATGGTCAAGTGCTGGGTCGTCACTTAACTGCTGGTTGTTCTTCAATTCAAATTAATAGTTTCAATTCTAATGTTACAGTATCATATTCGTGTGCTGACATTAATGGAAAACGTGAGTATAGTTTTTATTTAAGAATTTATGAGAAAAGAACAAATTACGTTGCTTGTAGTGTTTAATAAGCAGTTATATTTTTATTAGTGTTGACAATGCTTATGAATGCTTTTCTATTCTTCTATACATGATTATTCCGGACTTATACTTAGTCATTCCTACGAAATAATTATAATATGAATAATGTCGATCAAATGTTTTTATTTTCTTCAGGATCTATGAAATCCGTGCCTCTGAAAGAATTATTGGATACTGTAAATCCATCACAAGTACGAAAAAAATTGACTTCAAAGGCACAAACATCGTCACGTGCTTTCAAAGTTTTAAATCATGACGCCAACATATACAATTGGGAACTCACGCCATTTCATCGTTTGAGTATTCAAAATCGTGAAACACGTCCAGATGAATTTTATGAGGCAAATATTAATTTAACACTTCATAAGGTGGCAAACGAATCTCATTTAATTTGGAGTCACGTAAATCCTAACTCGTTCGCTATGGAACCTGCTATACTCACAATGACGGGGCATTCATATATGACGGGATTTGCTATAAAATTTTGGCAATGGTCGAAAGAGCAACCTGAGCGAATAAATTCGACTCTTATCAAAAGGAAATTGACAGAGAGAGTGCAAATTGTCTTAATGAATTACACTGAGGTCCACACAATAAACGCTAGCCAAATTGAAATAGTTCAGTTATGTCGGGATGCTGACTGTCAACCAAGCTTGCATTTGCAAACACGGTCAATTGCTATAGTCGATCTGAATAAGGACGGCGCTCGAGAGCTTATAAGTTATCGATCATCATATGATTTGGAAAAGTCACAAATCTTAACGTCTCAAATACAAATTGTTAAACTGAATATGGAAGTTTCCAAAATAACACAACAGAAAGTTGATCAATTATTGCCAAATAGAATTTAGAAAAAACAACCTGGTGATGAATAGTTTACATCTTTCGAAATCGCGTCGCATAGCATATAATTTCTACCAAAATAAAGTAAATATGATATAATTGTTTTTTGTTATAATGATCATAGAGGCTTTTTAAAAGGAAAAAAAATGCGGCTCGGTGGAAAATGTATATATTGTGTACTTGAAGATCTCATAAAAACTGTAATATAAGTTTCCTCGGCGTTAAATAATTAAATGGCTGCGATATAGGAGAAATATTAACATTCAGTTAAATTTTGTAAACAAATGTAAGGATTGAGTACGACTATTAAAGCTTGCTAAGTTTACTTCGAACTTCCGTAGCAAAAATGTATGACCGAAAAAGTGCATGCTTCCTATGACTAGCTATAGTTGTATGAACACGTCAGCACCCCTCACACTCTATGATAATTTCTTGTGTGAATATTTAATAATGAAATTCAGTCAAATTACTTTGAAAGTAAGCACAGTAATTAATCATTATTTATAAAATAAATTTATATAAAAATCTCCATTCATGTTATTCCGTCCAACAACTGAGCAATATTTGTGAAAGCTCTGTTGCTTCAGGTGGTAACTCTTAGCCTTACAATTAAATCCTCTATACCAAAGTGATATCACGAAGAAACAATAGCCCAGTGGAAGACACAGGGTAAATAGGTAAGACAAAGAGAGAGAGCGAGAGAGAGAACGCGCAAGCCAGGTAAGGCCGGACACGACCGGGGGAACAGATCTGGGAAAAATGAGAGCTCCGAGCCGATACATTCCCTGTATACCAGGCAGTCTCTCCCACCTACTAGCACTGGTCGTCGAGCGCTGCCTTCAGACATTTTCGTCGATGTTGAGCACTCGGTCGTGTCGACAATGGGAGTTAGTGTAGCGGGTCATTTAAATATTATTTATTACATATTTGACTCATTCTTATATTATACATATATTTTTTATAACAACATTTGTATAATTGCGGAATAGAAGGTTACATCTCGAAAACTTCTTATTTATCAATTACCAATTGCAGATCTGATTCTGTCATTTACCATGCGTCCCGAAAATAATTACGATTGTCCTAACAAATAATATTCTGCTAATGACAATGGGACGGAATTAGTTATCCGTTAAATGCATCCCTGGTCAATAATCGGTTGTAAATCTTTATCGCAAAAGTTATCAAATTGCGAGTGCAATATTAATTCTTCTTCAAGTAACGTTAACATGTACGAAGATGCTTGGAGAAGAATTGATCCTCGATTAAAAGTGCGAAAATATCTTATTGCTATAGATACATGTTATTTTGGCTAACTGGGAACGCTCAGGAGAGTGTTTTTAAGTAGCAGAAAGTAGCATTATAATACGATGCATCAAAATTTCTACGCATGCATATTGTTGTCAATACTGTCAAAGAAACGCTGAAAATTTATCTATAGTATTCGCCAATAATACTATAGGCTTTTCATAACTTTATCCACAGCTGCTGTGATAATGTAAAAATATCTCTTTAGCCCTTCTTTCCATCTTGCACACAATTCAAAAATTGAAAATGCTTAATGTGGGCAAAGTTATCTTAATCCTGATGATACTAAAGTCTAAAATATTTGCACAACTCCGACCGTAACACGTACGATTGTATTAGAATGTGATAATGGTAAGAATATGAACATGCATTAGATGAATTACCGTTACAAGTTGATATATTGACTATATTTAAAAAATTAGTTGTTTCTTCTCAACTTCTTAGCCTAACATTTGGATGTACTATCAGTCGAATATTGTTTCGCAAAGACTAGTAACAAATTCAATGTTTTGGAAGTATTTGGAGTTTAATACATCAAAAGGCACCAATCTATTTTGCTTCCTAATAATATAACCGGGTAAAAAATATAATAGTCATCGAAAAATGTATGAAAGATGTCGCGAATGTGCGTGATAAACATGCGTAAGAATTGATACGTGATATTCGAGACGAACATCAATCTGTCATTACATTGTGTTGGAGCTTCACTTTGAGGGTTTCGTGTCACTCTCATAAGTTACAACGCAACTCTGTTCGTCATGTGACAGTTACTTAAGAACATATTGAACAAAATAAATGTTTCGCACGAATATTGGTGTATATGTTTAGGCTTCCTTTCATTCGCCACTACTGCAAGAACGCTACTTATCAATAAAACTCAAATTAATAGATTAATGAAGGAGTCATTGAGAATTGAGAATTACATTATAAGTATAAATATGAGCGTCGAATGTATTGCAGCTTTCATGAAGGTTTGATAGATTTTTTTATAGAGTAGTTATCCTGAGTCTTTAATCGCACTTTTTTATCAACACACTGATCCACTTCAGTGAAACCCATGTGATATCGAACAAGGGATGTCACATAAAGACGCTAGAGATACGATAAAAATGTTTTATGGTTTATAAAGATCATGACATTAAGTCAATGCATTAACCACTTGATTGGTGCGCGCGCAATAGGGCGTCAACGTGTCCTGAACCCAAACTGGCAGACTTGCGCTGTTGACGCCCAAAAACAAATCAAGTGATTAATCGTGCGTGAAAAATAGCCTGAAATCATTATTAATATTTTTGTATCAATATTCCATGTAGTTTGAAACTCTCTTACATGCTCGATTCTAATTCGTATATAAAATAATTTGATTATTACGATCTTAAGTCTATTACTATGTGATCAACTTGTAGATATGAGTGATGCGTGAGTACAGGCATGTATGGATTAAATGGACAATCTACATGAAATATATGAAAGGATCTCTTAAGAATTAGAGTCACGCTTCCCAAGCAGATTAATAAAAAAAATATTTTTTTACACGACCGCATGGAACATGTGACAGTGTCTTATGCATTTGAGAAAAGAGATGTATGTGCGTCTGTAAGCACATAAAATTTGTTGACAAAAATTTTAAACAAACGGTAAACCGATCGAGCTAAATTTTATAAGGGATATTAAATTCCGGATGTAGATAGAACAGCACATTTACAAATGTCCAGTATTTCCGGTTTCAATGGAACGCGTGACCAAAATTCAGAATGCGCATAACCTTATTGCCACTATAATTTCGACGGTAAATACAGAGATACGATACTACGCATACCACTAGGGTAACCTGGATGCAACCAAATGGTTCCAGCGAACCTGCCTCAAGGCAAATCTGTTTATCTCGATATTTCTTAGCCATACGATCTCGAACTTAACACTATTTTTGTTACTTGTAACGAATGAGTGTTAATCGAAAATATTAACTAGGCTTGTATAAAATGTACTTGTTTATCAGGAGTGAGTTATGCGAGCGAAATGGATTTTTAATCTTAGATATATTGGTGATTTAAAAAATGTAATTCCTGACATTTGCACCCAGAAGGATAGTTGATAGGGGGAAAGGGGGCGGAGAAGGGAGACTAGTGAATACGACATCTAATAAAATAAACAGTCCAATCAACCAGATATGAGCGAAATATTTAGAGAGAAAGAGCGAAAAAATTTGAGGTATAGCGTGTACTTAGGCTAACGGCCGGAATGCGTTTCTGGCGGCGGACTACGGTACTTGGCGCGGATGTGAAGAAAATTGCTATGCTTGTTGACGAGAGGGCGTGGTGTGCTTTCGCGATTCAGGATCCTCACCTGGCATGGGTCATGCCTTGTCAGAAAGTGTTCTAATGTATCCCAACCGCCACCCACTCTTACCATCATGTGTCGTCCCTTGAGAAGCTGCAAAAATATCGTTAGGACGATATGATATGGATATGATTGAAAACAAGCAATAAGAATGGGTACTATAAGATATACATACGCGAATAAATACATTGCGCCCGGCAATATGGTAACGGCCTTCTCCAACCTTGCGCACTATGAATTTTGAACACTTAGCCGAAGGACACTGACAAAGTCTTTGGACAGCTTCGGTCGCTCTTCGCACCTTGTAAACTCCATACGTAAACACCCAGAACAAGAGATTGAGTTATTCTAAAGGGATGTTTGGTGTATACCTTTCGATCAAGTTCCGTAATTGGACCAATGTGCTCAGGCGGCACCGCTGGTGATGGCGATGGCGAACTGGACGGCGAAGATACTTCGTCAGGATCATCTGCACTACCTCTCGACCAGTCATCCTCTGTCGTATCACTTGGAACGCCATCACTTCCGGTCGGACCATTATCACTTGCTGATCTTCGTAGTTCCGAGTCCTGACTTGTAGCCGTTGGCGGACTGAGCCATTGGGACGTAGGTGTTGCCACTTCTGATGTCGAACTGTCAGGAATGTAATAGATAAACGTTTAATTGATATTATTTTAGTTTTACACATAACCATAAATGAACTACTGTTTCTTCAAATACGACGAATTAAGGTTGAAAATAATAGTCCGAATGGGGAAAGCGTCCTTGGATCCTGGGAGTATCAACTTCTGCAAATGAGCTGGTGAAAGAAACATTGAGAACTATCGATGCCTTCAATGAACTGACATGTCAAAGTGTAAGAATTTACTGCACGTCGTCAATTTATTAGACTGCGATTAAGAAAGGTAAAAATACGAAACAAATTTTTTATCGTTTACGAGACCTTGGATCGACGCGCGCAATTGGCCCCTAGTTATAACATAATTTCCAGATGAATGCATAACTCATTGAAACATTTATTAACATTAGTTTCTGTTTTTGATTTTCATACAAAAATTGTTTTTGACAGTATGAGTCAACTTTACCTGCTATGCTTAATTTTGGTAACTTGTGGTCTGGACAAAGGAGTTGGAGACGGCGGCTCAAACTGCCAAGATACAAGACTGCTGTGTGAGATGCCGCTATCAGATAGACACTGAAGATCCTGCTTCTGTTCTGCAGCAATTTCTTTTTCCAACTGTATAAGTCCAGGAGGTTCCAAAGAATATTTTGCTGCTAGTCTCGCTACCTCCAGCAGGCAGATAATGACATTCCGTGGTTGCCCATGTAAAACTGAAAAAAAAAACTTATATATACTTACATAAAGATGATAATACTAAAAACGTATTCGAGTTTGAAAAGTGTTAAAAATAAATTAAGAGACTGTTCACGCAATGTCCGTGTCACGTGAGCCTTGGCTTGACAACCGCGTCTCTATAAAATCAGTAAGATTAATATACGAGATCAGGATGTATTAAGAGGCCGAGGTAGATATTTTATTATTTCAGTTCCGTCGCCCTCGTCTTAGTTTATCTTCGCACGTCCATTGCCTCTTTACGCCACGGGTGGCGCTGGTTGCCCATCGTTTTCGAAAGTATTGCGCTGTATTACTGATCCCTGGTCTCTCTATCCTGCTTTTGCTTCCGTAATTAATTTAGTTGTATTGACGCTTGCAATACTTAGACCCTGCCCTTCTCCAGCACCTTGTAGAGGCTGAGCTAACTAGAGTTCCACGACGACTGTCTGAACCAGTAGTGGATTTTCATAGGGTTTCAAAGTTATATTTTTGTCAAAGATCATTGCGAATATCTCGCTTGACATCATCGGGTTTCTGGCGTCCAACGACTATCTTGTAGTGACATACCTCATTGTATCGTACCTAGTCATTGCATCAGGATCCAGACAAGTCGGCTGAAGGTGAAGCTTCCTTGCCCTACCTTATCTATAGTTGTCTCGGTAGGGAGACAAACGTTACAGTATATATAAATGTATATATACAGAAAATTTGATATAAGATGATGGGGATTGCCTGAGGTTATGGTTGGAGTGGAGGATCTTCGTTACCCTGAATACCACCACCTGCAATGCCTAAAATGCATATAAAAGAAAGGGTCCGGCAAAATTGTCCAATATCCAAAAACATTTTAGTATACTTTGTAACGTCGCGTTATATTCTTGAGGGGAGTATTCCAAGCAATAGCGATAATTATTGGGATTGCGACTATCAGGCCGGCCAGTGGTTTCCATGGCGCGGTGGTTAGCGCCCCGGACTGATAGTCTGGAGTACCCGGGTTCTCGAATCCTGGTCGGAGCCCGTAATTTTAAGGCATTGCTGCCTCTCGAGCGCTTCCTGGCGTCTAAAATAGGAAATAAATTGTAGTGAATAGTATCAGGCTAGCTCCTTATGAGTTATACAACATATAAGACTATATAAAAATTGAAATGACGCAAATCTAAATCAAGAACTTGAGGAAGGATGCGGATTATAACATCAAATGTCACCCTTGCCGACCTTTTTACGTCCAGCAATTCTTATCCAAGACTGCTGGAGGACTCAAATAAAATGGAGATCCATTTGCCTGCTAAAGGCAAGTACAATAGATATAAAGATAAAATAGTAGCACTTTTCTTGTATGATTAAAGATTACCGATAGGAGTTAATATCGAAAAAGTTTACCAAGATCGTCGCTCTCGAACAGTAGATTTTCATGAACTCCAAGGCGACGGCAAAACTGTATAAAATTCTCCATGTTATCGCGTGAGAAGAAACTACGACGAGCAGCATTTTCCCAACATCGTCCTCGTATCACGGGTACTGGCTAAAAACATGCAGAGACGAGGATTAAGAGAATTGAATCTTCCAAATCTTATGCCCAAATGGAATAAAACAGACAAAATTATAAAATCGATCTTAGTATTACAATGTGTTTCATGTTTACTCGATTAATTATGTTTTAAGGCTATAAATACAAATACGCTTAAAGACGTGTATTTTTGTTTTTGACAAAGAACTTAACCCGTGTCCGCAGTTAGCCATTAATACTATGTAAATGGAAGTCATATCCCTTTGAATAGTCTTATATGTGTAGAAGTGATAGTTTCTCAATGTTAACTTACTCCTTTATTTCTTCCAGAATCAATAGCCAATCTTGCTTTTTCTTGAATAACCTTCGCCAATCGGCATAAGACTACACCATTATCCAGAGCATCGAAAAAGTTTTCACTTGTTATGTGATCCACACCTAAAACAGGAATGTTATATAACTGCACGTTTTGCTATCCAACCAAGTGTCATTTTATTATATAATTGCACAAGCATAACGTCATCTCGAATTTATTATAACTGTTGTGCCGGGAGGAGGGTTATCGAATAATACTGATACTTGAACTTGATTAAAATATAAAATAATGGTTTACCGTTCGCTAAATAAGCACGTTGCTGATTCGGTATGTAACGTTTAAATCTAGTTCACATTTATTAGAGTGAAAATACTCGTTCTTTCACTAGCTAATTGTCCGTTCTCGAGCTTCAGGAGCGAACATCTAACACTTGTCTGCTGGTAAGCTAGGATTGGCTAGAATTGACTTTCGTTAACGCGTAGAGGCATTCGCAAGCAAAGCTACTGAAGAATTAACCCATTGGTCCACATAACCATATATGGACATCTCTACCTAGCATGATCTAAGAACGTATACGGAAAACATGCTGAAATACCAGAAAAAACTATGTTGGACGTCAGGTACGTCTTCCTCGTACCACCGGAGTTCCTTAGCACAGCTGATTGTCTAAATCACATTACTACACAATCGCAATCAACTGATTATTGTATAGGGGAATGTGGAGACAAGGAGACAGAGACAGAAAAACAAAGAGAGAAAATGTGGCGTTGTAGAATGGACTCATAAAATAACGTCACAGCGCATAATGTACCGTCTCGTTTATTAGACCACATTAAACGAAGAATTTTACAATACAAATCCCGTAGGGTACCGTATTGAGACTCGGTCGACTCTGGCGCCAACTACAGGCAACAAGCGGTACAGGCGAGCGGCCGACACAGTATTCAGTCCCTAACGGAGGCTCACAATTCGCCCGGGTCATAACAACTAGCCTGTCCACGATCTGTCCCTAATTCGCTCTTTCTAACCCAATTCGCGATAATAATAGCTGTCTCGTTGCAGAGGAATCTCTTACTCTCAAGGAATACATGCTGTGACATCAGTAGTCTCTAAAGGCATCCGTATGTCGCTTTACTCCCACTCTGTTATCGACGATCGCAGGATTTTCCCTAAGTAAAACCGTCTATGCGGTACTTACCGACAAGACGGCTATTCCAGAATCCAGTTTAAAACAAAAGATGCTGGCGGCCTTATCTCCCTGCATCCTTCAGCAGCGCTACCAATAGTGCTTCCTGGCTCCACGAGGGCATCCACTGGATCACGTAGTGATTCACACACTTGACTGCACTCTCGCACTGCTCTACTCTATCTTCCATCCTAGAAGCTGTGGTTCTCTATGGGAATAGAGATTCTCTCCCGAAAATTGCAATAGCGATTTTTCCGATAGCTCTGCTATAACTCGAGACCGGACAGAGAAATTAACAGTCGGTAAGCCAAATTTTACCGCTTCTCGATAATAGCTCCCTATCGTTGCCCGTGGTAGGCCTATGAAAAATAAACCCTCCTCCGACGTCCTCCTCGCGAGAACGCAGACCGCTGCAGGTTCAGATTCTTCTGCGAATCTTTTCAATGCGTGTACACATGGAAATTACCGATAATTAGCCTTAGATTCAAATGATCAATACTTTTAAGAATAGAGGATCGCAGTGGTTCTCAAATCTTAATAACTATTAATCGATTAATCAATAGTTATTTAACGAATAACTCTTCCAAATCTGATTTGTAAAAAAAATTCTCAATTAATAAATGCCTAAGGTTCAGAATAAAAATAGGCAAATGAAATATAACTGACTAACATTTCTTTGAGAATGATTTAATACATCATTTATTAATGTATTATTAAAAATTCTTAGTTCTTACTGTTAGTAGATACTTAGTTACTTACTTAAAGTCTTATTAATCCATTCAGCCAAGTCTTCTTGAAGAGGCATAAGCTGTCGGGCTTGAGCCGAGTTAAAACGTTCATTGTAGAACTCGGCGAATTCCTCTTCCTCGGACGTAGGTCTTGGTACGTCGGCACAGTTAAAGACAGAAACTGAAGATGGACCCCAACTGCTACGATAGCGCGTATGTTGACTGGAAGGAAATCGATTTGTGTGGGACATACTGTTGATGAAAGTGCAAACGCCTCCTATTAGATCTTTCTCCAAATTTTGTTGCAACAAGAAGATCTAGGAGTTCCTAGATCCCTACAAATACGTCTTCCGATCTATTATTTGGCTTCTACTCGTCTGCTGCTTAATGCGGTCCTGTGAATTCTGAGTGCCTGTCAACAAACAAAAAACAAAACTTTAATTTCAATTTTTTCACTTAACAAAATTTTTGGTGTTATTGTACCAATTTAGATTGCAGATTCGGTAATCAGAATCTGGAAACCCGTATAAATTTCAGCAACTAGAAGACCATTATATATTTCCATGAATGAAAAAGTTATTTTCACATTACTTTACTGAAACTGTTTATATCAACGGTTGACAAACTTTTATTTAGATATACTGTGTATACTGCGATTGACTTAACTAGATCCGGTTACATTCGACAATTTTTCACTATATTTTCTTTTTCCATGACCTCTTTTATATGATATACCAGTTTATGAGTTTGTGAAATCAATAACGGACTAAATTTATTGCATCGTACGAACGGTTGTTACCGGCCTATAGTAAAACGCATCTCGCTCTGCCCCTAAAATATAATTGCAATTTTTTTCGCCTCACTATTTTTAAACCCATTCAAGATAGCTCATTGAGTTCAACATGTTACTCTTTATCGCATGAAAATGGTCTTATTCTAAAACAATTAGACTTTCCAATTAACAGTTGCATTGACCGGCATAAAAAATTGAAATTTATGAAAAAAAATCATGAAATTGCTTTTACATTGTTCCACATTACTTCGTTACGTAAGAAGACAGCAAACTACTCGTCATCGAGTAAATCAAACAAAAATCAATGATTGGAAAGCAGCTTTCCGGTAGTATACAAAATTTCGTGACATTTTAAGATTTCAAATATAAATGTATACTTGTTATTAAAACGTTTTGTTCCGAAGTTTTAGCTCGAATGACATTATCGTTTTCACACGAGGCAAAACATACGAAGAACAATGAGTAGACTGAATTTGTCGGAACGAGTGTATAAAGTGTGTGACTCGCATTGCTAAAAAGGAATTATAATGTTACGTACCGATTATTCGAGTACTGCTGCAGTCTCTCACTACTCTTCACGTGCTCACTACCTTCGGCTAAAAGATGTTTCTATTCGTAGTCTGCCGCCTCCTGTCACCAATAGTTTCCAACGGACGGATGAAGGACGTGTGGACGAGACACAGTCAATTCCGAACACACGACCGTCGTTCGGGTTAATTCGGATCCTCTGAGTATTGCTGAGAGCTCGGCAAAACGAGTAAGGATTAGCTAGAGAAAAAGCTACTCTTTCAGCAAAGAGGAACCTTCGGTGGAGGGGAGTTGCGTGCTGCCGGGCTTAACGGTAGCGATGGTAGTCGGTCTCCACCAGTCTCCACTCTCGACTCTCCGCTCCCTCGTACCCGGTCTCTACTGGTCTTTGCACGACCAGACACCACGTGCACGTCAGTTGGTTGTGTACCAGCCGTATCATGCCATGTACACGTATACGCACCATTCGCAACGCAGCGCAATGTGCAGTCAATCCCCACCCTAATATTAGTTGTACGCGCCCCACCATTTGACTATGTGCATTCGTAGGGTGACTTCACATAGCTCCTCTATCCCGACATCACACCGTCCTTAATCAATACTTGTGCTCCTATCCTCATCCCCCATTATCTTTCCTTCCTTGGACCACTTCTCGTTCGTCTACTAAGCCTTTCAAAGAAAACTCATTCTAGGCCATTTTCAAAGAGTGCACACTTATTTCCATCTTGTACAAAATATTTTTTAATTAAATTATAGGAGCAGATGCTAAGCAGACTCTTTTAAATATTATTATAACGATAACACGCGTTACATTCATTTCAATTTAAAAAATGCATCAATTTGTACTTATAAAAATCTGTATAACTTGAATTTAACAGATATATCTTTGCCAGGTACAGTCAGCGACACGTTTCCAACATCATCTTCACAAAGATTAATTCAAATCTAATGCAAAAACGTGATACGAAAAATTTGTTGTTAGACATTGAACACGTCAATATTTTCATGTTGATTTTTCTCTTCATGAATTTTCCCTTTGAATTAATTATTCTGAAGACTAGAAGGCCATTGTGCGCGCGTCGAGCTTGTGCTCCATAAACGATTAAAAAATTACTTCCTGTCTTTAAATTGCTAACGTAACCGCAATCTGTCAAATGGACTGCATACCGTGAATGGATTGTAATGTCAGATCGAAATTCTCTCTCCGATCTTCTCATCACTCTCACATCAGTGGAATTCCATAAGATGGACTCATACCATAAATAAACAATTTTTCTTTTGTACTATTCTGAATATCTCACTCTGGTATATGTACTCTTTATTTCACTTTGTAGTAGATCACCGTGACACCCTTGTTCTTCTTCCGTCCTACAAAAATCCGCCCTACCGTCGCGCCATCTCTTATGCTTCCAACCAACCTACTCATCATACAATATATACTACACATACATTCCGTGGCGTCACGCCGATAACGTAGAAATCATTATTGCATACCGATATGCAAAAAATCGGTAATTATGTATATAATTAAAACGGTGTCATCACTTATGACAAAGATAGGTAAGATGGAATGCACCTGTTTTAAAATATAATCGTAAAGTATTGTAACACTAAAATTTTACCCTGCTCGGAATTTGAAGTGAAGCTATGAATTTAATTCTTCTCGAAGACTAGCGCTCGGCGAACTTTGGCGAGCCTCTCAGAATCGAACTTGTATACAGCTTCAATAAGATGGGAATCAGGTATATTCGACGGGCTAGACTTGTCTGCGATCTTATTTCTGAATAATGCTATAAACTTACAGCGCATAACAAAGGTTACGTTTCTGCAGTATACGATTTAGAGAGGATTAACCAATCACGTGTGAGGACTATAAAGATTAAACTCATTAAATCCTTACGGAATCGACACAATCCAACAAAGAGCCTAGCTATTCGTTGGCTCGAACAGAAAATGTTTGGAATGACCAATCATGCCGCTTTCAGTTGAGTTGTGTCGAATCGACTTTGGTCAATAGAAAAGCCCCTCATATGGTTTTGATACCTTTCGGTTCAGTCATGAAAAGCGCGTGGCTATCTTCTCTAAATATTTAGTTCGTGTTTCAATTTTGATGAACGAGTTAATGGTGGCGATTCTTATACTGTGTTGAGCATTTTTGTATTCATTTTTCAATCGTGAGCAGTTAGAGTACCTTAGACGGCACATTTGTTGTTCATAAGCTGATCACAATTCTTCTAGAAGAGTCGAATTGTAACTGGGACGTTTTTTAAGCACGGGGGAAGGGTGACGCCCAGAATATCTTAGCCTGTGTGCACGATCTCGGGTGACGCCGGCCGTCTTGAGCGTTGGAGCCTTGAGACCTACAGAGGCCCTCAGGCAGACGCGCAAGTAAGGTAAGGTTGACATTCCAAAAATTTTTCGCAGTCATTTTCGTTTAATCATTAATCATTTAGAATTCCGTATAGGTGTATTCACTTAGTAACAGTATCGATGGCAGCCATTGACAGAGGCATTACATATAACCTCGCTGATACTTGAAAGAACGATGTAAAAAATATTCTATAGCTTTGTTTCTTGTTTCGTCCTCATAGGTGATTTAATAGATTTTTATATAAGTAACTTTTAGAATATATTCGATGCAACATTGATACTTATATTTGGTTCGTATTGTATCATTTGTCAAAGTATATAATTGTATTTTATATTTTTTTGTACCTCTTTCTTAGCATATTTGTATTATTATTCAGTCGTTGGTATTGCATCAAATTTTTTTTTATAAAATTGAGTTTGTATAAAGTAACATAGTTAAATATTGAAATAATATTTTTTGTTGCTTTGTTGCCAACTTTTTAAAATGTTTATTTCTTGTAAATAATTTTCTTTCACTTATACTGGTATGAATATATAATTTTGTAGATTTTCTATTTCTTTTACTAAATTTTTTAATATATTGCCATTTTTTTTCTGATTTTATATTTAGAAAATTAGACTTATAATATATAACCAAGTTATTTAGCCCAAACACACCACCTAAATGTGGTTCTACTATTAGAAATAGTGCGCTAACTGAAGGTAGTGAATACTTACTATAACTAAATTTAGAATTTTCATCTTGTTTATTATAATCGAGATACCATAATGATGCTTCTAATAGTACAGATCTTATTTATTGCCTATTCTTTATTGTAGTCATTAAAACAGCTTTTTTTCATCAATTTATTAATTAAAACAGAAAACACTAAGTTGACAATTTGCAATGAACAATAATGGAATGCTTTTTTATAATAGATTTCAAGATTATTATAAATGATTCTAAAAGAATACGTGTAGATATTTGATTTCATCAGTTTCTATATTCTAGTTGTCAAGGTATTATATTAATTTGTAATAAGATAAGAAGTATTTAAAGTATAGAAAATTTCAATATGTCAAGAGGTATTATATTCCTTTGATAATATCAAAGAATAAAGTCACTGTATTCGATACTGTTACAGTGGCAACCTTGTTCATTCAAATGTTTCTTTCATAATCAGAAACAGTACATTTATTCAATTGTAATCCTTGTCAATGATAATATTACTTTTTACCCTAGTACATTCCTTTCTCTTAAATATCCTAAAGTACATTGATCCAAATTTTTCTCGATATTTCACCCGAGTTGTCCAAAAACCCTTCTTTCAGGTTAAAAGTTCAATCGCTCTAGTACCTAGTGCAATACAGACAGTTCACAGTTTAACAGTTTTTCTTAGTTTGTGTTGTGTTCGAGTCAAGAGTTAAATAAGAAACTAAAACCGCTCTGAAACAAGCGAGAACAAAAAAAGAAAGTTTTCATTGTACCTGTGAAAGTTCAGTTGAGTATAAAGTTCTAAAAGTAAACAAAAGTTCAAAACGTGGTATAAAAATGTTTGACATGGATCCGATCGCGTGCATAACGCCCTCAAGAGCGAGTACTGCATGGGCTCTTTTTGATACAGGTAAGCCCTGCGACACTACTGATGTAGCATTCATTGTGCTATGTCTGGTAGGTATGTTTAGATATAAAACACTGGATAAGAAAAATTAATGTTTCAGGAATGAAAGAGCCACAGCCCCAATGCCATATGCCTATGACGTAGTTAACATCAATACTAACAGAATTACTTGTTCACAGGCTAAGATTCGTGGAACCATGTCTGATTCCGCATCGGAGAGTTCATCATCGGAGGATTATAATGGTCGCCGAAGTCGAATTATCACGCCGGACGGTTCCATCCCGTCCCAATTTTCACGACGCTCGTCTCATTCACGTCCAAAATCTCCAACCAGTTCCGTGTCATCCAGAGGAAAGACAGTATCCCCTCAACTATCGGGACGAGATTCTCCAAGGTCGTTGAGAACGGGCATGGCATCACCAAAGTCGTCGAGGTCAGGTCCAATGTCGCCTAAATCGCCAAAATCCCCAAGCGAGCCTGACTCGCCAAGATCAAATCCAAGCTCAACCAAATCGGAACCCACATCTTCAAAGTCCTACCGTTCCCACGGAAACTCATTAGACTCGCCACGTTCTGATCATTCCGGTCCAATGACACCAAAGTCATACGTGTCCGGTCCTGCTTCGCCAAGATCAAGAGACGTATCGCCAAAGTCACCATCTTACAGGAACGTAGAATCAGGACGGGGACCTTCAAAAAGTCCACAATCAAATCATAGTTCGCCCAAGCAGTCACGATCTGGTTACAGTATGGGCAAACCTTTAAGTTCTGCGCGAAGTTCACCTAAATTGTTTAAGTCAGGATCGACGTTGTATGAAAATGATAGGAATTTCGACAAGCACTCTACCGTTCGTTCACCTATAACCAAGAAAAATGCCTTCAACGAACTCGGAGGAGAACAAATCTCGGATGGAGATATTGATGACGAACCTGAAGTCTCATCCAAACTCAAATCGATGCCCATAACGCATGGTGAAGACTTGTCCGATGTATCTGATTTAGATAGTATGGACGACGTTGATGAACCTGATCCGGAACCACAAACTAATTTTGAACCTGGTAGAGACAGAGAGCGTGATAGAGAGTCGCAACGTAGCGCAGAAGAAAAAAAAGAAAATGAAGGAAAAAGTGCTCCTGTTAGCTTGGCTGAAGAAAGCGAACAACTGGATTTCGAAGCTGATGGACAATGGAAGGATGAACGAGAAGATGGTAATTGTACTATTAACATAATTTTTACTGAGTTCATCATAAAATGTCTTCGAATCGTGTTATAATCACTAATGTCATTTGTCATAACAAAAAATTGCTAATTCACCATTGAACTAGTGGGGTTAAACTTTATAGGACTTATAAATGTCCGCATGTAGATGCAATGGTAAAATTTACAAATGTATTTATCATTCCCTTTCCTAGATTGCTTTAAACAAGTGCAATTGGCACACACCTAAATTTAAACCAGTGCATACCACTGTTTATGACGAATATTTAAAAAAAATTAAATGTTATTTGCTATGGATCTTGCAGTTTTCTCGTAACATACATAATTTGTTTTGCAATATGAATACTTTGCTGTAACACATATAATTCATGCAGTCAATCCAAACTGTTTAATTGTCGTAGGTGAAACTGATGTATTAACGGCGAAAGAGTCTAAGGAAACAAAGAAGGATTTCAGGACCGAGACAACAGATAAAGATAAGAGCAAATGTAAAGAATTGGGGGAGATGAATGAGAAGGAAGAGGGTGAAGAAGATGGTGAAAAAGTCGAGTCTGAATTGGAAGAAGGAGAGCTAAGCGATGGTGAAGATGCTCGACCTGAGGAGACAGAGCCAAGACCAGTGTGTCGTTTCTATAATAGAGGTCAGTGTACGTGGGGCGTCAGCTGTAGGTTTTTGCATCCAGGAGTTACTGACAAGGGTAACTATACCATGTTCGACATGGTCCGGCCGATGGCCTATCCACCGCATGCATCTGGTCCACACGAATTCAGGCCACACATAGAGAGGCCTAGTATAGTTCGACCGTTGCACGTATATGGTGCTCCACCACACACACCTAAAGTCGAGGAAGCGCCAACCGAATCTGCATGGGAACGTGGACTGAGACATGCAAAAGAGGTCAGTTTTTTATTGAGGTTGTTAAACTTTTAAAGACTGTCTAGTATTTGAGTAATCGTTTGGACAAGAGTGCCTGGTCGATATTTCGCAAATTTGTAAAAATTGCAAGAAGTACAATGAATAGGTAAGATATCACTTTAGAAATAGATATTAGGATGAGATATTATTCGAAAAAAGAAAAAAGTAAATCAAAGTGTATAATATGAAAATAGCCTGATTTTTTTTCAATATAAATTATGTTGCCATATTGCCATATAGGTAGTGCAATACTCGTGAATAGCTCTGTACTTCATTCAAGTATTGTACCGACATTTTTTCTATCAAATTATTATGCGCGCCTATCAAAATAAACATAAGATCATTACTTCATAAACTTTTCAAAAATGAATTGTGAAATTTAATTCGGATAATACATCAAGCTACTACTTGTTGAAGTGTAATACTATTGTCAATCTTAATTCCTAATGAAAATTGTATGAAATGTAGTTTTACAAATGTATGAACCACGTACGTGCGTGTTTCCTTATAGAATTTTGCTCAAGATAGTATCAAAATTCCTAAATCTAATTGGATATGTAGATCGATTCTTGTAATAGTACAAGGAAAATGTTATGATCGTATATTCAATGCAACGTAGATGATGCGCAAAGCCAACAAGCGCAAGGAATCAGATATGGACTTCGAAGAGAAGAAAATGAACCTAAGCCTAGGACAAGATGAATTGGACCGTGAAGCCGGATATTACGTACGAGCTGCAACTCCAGAACCTCCAGTAGATCGATGGCAAGCTCGAGAAGTACCACGTAGGGCACCGGTTCCTAGAGGAGGGACGCCTGAACGCTTCATTGAGGAAACCGAAAGCTATTATCCACCTTCATCAGCTCCACCCGAATATTATAGGTGACAACATTTTTATTCAACAATTTATAATTGAAAATTCAATTGCTTCGAATTCCAAATTCGAATGCAACCAAAATTAGACGTAGCCTAAAGATTAATGATGTTCTCAAAGTTGTTTATTATCGAACGATATCATGTAAAGATTTCCAACAATTTAGTCATTATATCAAAAATGTATGAAAATATTTTCTTTTTTTTGCGACCATACGCATAAGGTATAATATGAGGCATTGCCAGATTTGTAGAAAAGTATTGCTACCGTATTTGAAGAAAAAGTTGCTTCATAAATTTAAATAATTAACAATTTTGACGGTCTGTCACCCGTGAATCAGTTGGCATTTTATAATGATCGTAATGATAAAGTATGGTAAGAATAACACAAGGAAAATAATAATTAAGTAATAACAATGTGTTATAGGCGTGTGCACTACAAAGCGGAAATTCGTCCTGGTGCGGAATACAGAGAACGGCTAGATTATCACCCAGTGCCGAGGGGCGCACCACATTCTGTGTCTCCTCCACCGCATTCTCGCGATCGTGAAAGGGAAAGAGAACGGGAGCGCGACAGGGAACAACGCGAGTACTATGAGAAATACGAGAAGAAACATAAACGACCGTCTAGGGAGGTCATAGTCGAACGCATTCCACCAAATAAACCCTGGAGGGAAGAGGAACCACCGGTCGCTGAAAGAGGAAGAGCTGACGAATGGGCCGATCCCTGGATGCGTAGGAAGTCTCCTAGTGCAGTGCGGCGTAATCCAACGTCTTCTAGAAGACCGCGAAGACAGTCATATTCATCGGGTTCTTCATATTCATCTACGAGGTAAGAATTTTTATTGTCAAGAAAGAGAACTTGAGACTGTTGGGGAAATGTAGTTAAAGCTGTTTATGTTTGTTAAATAACCCAATGTCGCTACTTCTCTATACGTCATATTTATGCTTATATATACTCTCTTCTAGTTCTAGCCGTAGTTCGAGCCGATCTAGCTACAGCTCTTATGACTCCTTATCCAGGTCCCGTTCTCCGTCCCCTCCTTCGAGATCTCGGATAAGCACTAAAGGAAAAGCAGCTCCAAACTCGCCACCAGGTCCAACACCCGCTATAATATCTTCGGGTGTAGCGCCTGGGTCGGCGACAGGAGCAGTGACTGTTCCTGCAGCTACTCAACGAGGCGCCATGCTAATGAATCCACCTGCACCTTCTCCTCGCCCACCCAAGGGTTCCATATCCCCAACAACCGCCACCCTTCATCGACGCGCTGGTCTCAATCCTCCAGCACCCAGTCCGCTTTCTTCTCACCAACGACATCATGAAAAAGGCAGAGACAAGACGTCAATTGCAGCAACTGCAGTAGCCAAGGGCATCAAAAATCGATCTAGATCAAGGTATTATTTTTTTTTGTATAGCTTTCATTAACAAAACAATAATAAATGAAAACAGTAAAATATTTGAAGGAATAAATATTTTAACAAGTGTTCGTGTTGTAATAAGTTTTTGTAAACAGTAGAGAAATGAACGAATGTAAATAACAGAAAAATTCAGATTATCTATTACAAGGAACATTATTTATTATAGATCATCGCGAAGCAGTTCAGGATCGGATACTAGCGGAAGCAGCAGCGATACCAGCGAGTCCAGCTATTCTTCATCATCCACTGAAAGTCGCAGAAAGAAAGGAACATCACCGTCAGCGATGCGCAAGGAATCTAAGAGTATTGACACTCTTAAATTGAGTGACACGAAGCAACAAATAAAACTTACATTAAAACCGTCAAATAACGTGCCTGCAGTGAAGAAAGTCGATCGTAGTGCTGTGATAGCTGGAAAGAAGAGAGCAGCGATTGATTCGCCACCGCATGGAACAGAAAGTAAAGCAAGCGTTGCCGCAGCAGCTGCGAAGGCTGCAAAAAAAGCAAGTTCTCGGCGTGAAGAATTACTTAAGCAGCTTAAAGCTGTGGAAGATGCTATTGCTCGCAAAAGGTCAAAAGTTTAAAAATGTACGAAAGGGCTCTGTAAATGTGGTTTTCATTGGCATGGTGTCATTTATTGCTGCACCATTAAAATGTCACGCTACTGTGTGAATTGCATGTTGGGCATTTGATACGCTACGTTTAACATCATATATTGGATTTAATTCGTTACGATATATTCCTTTGATATAAATGACATTCGGTGTCCTTTTGTTTACATTGTTTTTGTTTCTATAACTTCAGAAATATTTCGATATTACTACACTTGTGTGAAAAGTTAATGCACTTTTGACAAAAATCATATAATAGTTTGTTTCACATCGAATCATATTAAGGTTAAAGAACTATAGTGGTTTGGTTTTTTGCCTTTTATTGACAGTGCCAAATAAACTTGTTAAATTGGCTCTACCAATTTGTCATGATTGTCATCGTGATATAAGTTTAGGTACATAAACCTATTCACTGGACATTCAGGATACAATTCTGTAAATGGTTAAAACTTTTGTTATCACATCATTGCTCAGTATGGAAGAACTTGGTTACGTGTGAAAAACATTTAAAAATGCGGAAATCATAGTATATCATACCTTCGTTGACTTATTGCAAACTAATGTATTATTTGCTATATAAGCTGATTATACGAAAGTGTGTGATCGACAATTAACTCGTTATGAAATATACACGCATGAATGTCTATGCCCATTTCCGTTGTGACTCAGAATAAAAGGTAAATCCTTTGTTTGAAAAGTTTCACGAATCTATATTATAGTTTACTAGATGATTCAAACGTTAACAATTGAATACAATAAACGAGGCGTACTGCAGTAGCAAATATTCATACGTTGAGTGTCAAATTTTTAAGAATATATTTTAAAACATTTATCAATGATCCGTTCCATATCCTTGTCTATTAGTTTTCTAAGCTGTCAGGAGTACGATGCTCGGGACAATATTTGTGATATTATGATAAATTTCATTTTAAGATCATCTTATTTGTGAACAACGTCTATATTACCAATTTTGATTATATTGAGGGCGGCCTTAATAAAGGCAGAACATAAGAACGACTGGTCCCTATCTGTGTTTTTCAAGGCTCAACTTGTGTGAACACAAGTCTTGCTGTTCGCTGGCGCTAGCAGAATATTTTCCAAGCGGCCAATAATATAGGTTTGTGTTGACACAAGTTAGGTAATTGGAAAGCACCCTTTATATGTAGTATATGTGAATGCACAAGCCCGAGTCAGCAGTTTCATAGGTTAGGATATAATGTTTATCATTTGACTTGCAAGTCAAGCTTAATTTAGCATATACAGTATAAGGAAACGTACAATTGGAGTTAATTCCTGTTATTGTACTAATGTGATTTCCAGCTATACCTTCATTTATTTTACCAAACGATGGTTTCCTCGCTGTGCTACCTAATTTTACCGGTAGTAATGATAATAGGTCTATTAAGAAAGTGTAGAGAATATTCTTGGGGAAGATGCAAGAGCAAAGTTTCTCTACACGATCGAGTATTCATCGTGACAGGTGCAAATTCTGGTATTGGTAAAGAAACTGTAAAGGAATTAGCGAAACGTAAAGCCACAATTATTATGGCATGTCGAGATTTACAGAATGCTAGAAATGCTATTTCTGAAATACGAAAAGAAATTTCGTCTGGAGAACTTGTAAGTTGAAGTGTAAGATCTACGTCTTGTGATGCTGATTTTGTTTAACTTATATTACATTATTTATATAGATTCCTATGGAGTTGGATCTTGCATCGTTAACTTCTACTAGACAGTTCGCTGAAGAAGTCTTGACAAACTTCCCAGAGATTCATGTACTTATAAACAATGCTGGAGTATATGCACCACTTAAGGATCATGCATTTACTAAAGATGGTTTTGAGATTCACTTTGGTGTTAATCATCTTGGTCATTTCTTACTGACTAATCTTCTTCTGCATAGACTGAAAGAGTGTGCACCAAGCAGGTTAGTTTCATATTTGATTTACAGTCAATAAATGTCACTAATTCATTTTCAATGCTATAGAATTGTGATTGTAACTTCAAAACTTTTGGAGTCTGGTACAATAGACTTTTCTAACCTTAATGGAGAAAAGGGCCTAACGACCAAGGGCCGTATGAACCCAGGTTACTGCAACTCCAAACTTGCAAATGCATATTTTGGTACTGAACTTGCCAAAAGAACTAAAAATAGTGGTGTCTGTGTTTACATGGTGTGCCCTGGATTCACATATACTGGTCTCTTTAGAAATGTAAAGCGGAGCTGGTTTCATTATATTTTGTTCTCACCAGTTGCATTATTGTTTTTGCGTACAGCGAATCAGGTTTGATTCTTCTTGTGATAAAGCTACAAATTTACTTAATATGTATTTTTATACATTAAAATATTCAATGTATATTTCAGGGAGCACAAACAGTCTTGCACTGTGCCACAGAAGGTTCACTTGAGGGAGAAAGTGGGCATATTTATCGTGATTGTAAGGTATATGTTTCTAAAAAGAAATTAGAATCTGATGTAGCTTCTAAACTATGGGAGGTTAGTGAAAGATTAACAGGACTTGATCATAAGCACAAATGAACTGTTAACTTCACAATACAAAATCTGCGGATTGTCGACTATTTTTAGTAAGATGATTATTGTATTTTAAATTTCCTTTTCTGATCTCAAGGGCGCATTACAATTGGTTCAAAAATATTTTTGTAGATATTGAGAGGCTTTGTTCAGTGTGTAGTAGAGTTACGATTGTCAAAAAGTTATAGAGCTCAAATAATTTTCATTTAGTAAGTGTTTAACTGATAACTAATTATAAATTCCATTTAAATAATTAATTAGGAATTAAAGTTCTTAAGCGTTTCTCATTTATATTTTATTGATTTAAAATTGAAGATAATCATAGTAAAAAGAAGTATTATTGTGTTCTACAATAAAGTTTATGGCAAATCTTATTTTTTTGTAGATGCTTGTACACAATGCAAAAAAATTCGCCGAACATATTTTTTTTTATGCATGGAGAACGAAAATTTGTTAATATTTTTTGGTAAAGGAATTTGATAAAGACTATATCTAGTGCCAATTAAATATTCGCTTTTAAAATTTTTAAGTTTTGAATTTTTTTTAATTAGACATTTCCATATATTTTTCATGACTTCCATACACTTATGTCTGCAAAAATTTATACGTATTGTCTATTATTGTCTACTCTGGCTTTTATTATAAATACGAAAACAAAATTTCGTTATAATTAATTACAAAAGATTGCAACATAATTAAATAACACATGCTGCTTTTTTAAATTCACTGTCAGTACTGCGTGCAGTGTTGTATTCCTATTTATTTATATATATGCATCTGAGGAAAACAAATACATGTTCAAAGTACTCACAGTAAATTTTAGAATGTATCCATAATCTAACATAACATAACATAATATAATATAATAAGGAAATGTCTTAAAAGTGTGCAACCTGAACTTAAAAATGAATCTGTATTTCAGATCATAGTGTTTCCTATTTATAGAATCCACGTAGTTCACTCTAGTATATTGATATATAATACGTAACAATGGGGTGTTTTTCTATTATCGACACACACGTGTTTCATTTATAGTTGATTAAAAGAAATGATGAACCTTTGAATCTAGAAGGAACATGCAAACGGTGGCGATTCTCATAAAATATGTCAATGAAACACGAGTGTGCTGAAATTTTTCTCCAAAAACACCTTTGAACTTTCCATACTCTGAACAACAAGGACAAGAACAATAAACAATATAATTGTAAATAGCTTGAACATCATATAATAAGGTGATGTGTTCTTTGAAAAGAATAAGTTGTAACAAATAAATTTTTGATAAATTTCTTATTTTCATAGTGATGCTTTGATATTGATTGCTGATAGAAATGTACTGTGTTCTTTCAACGCGTGTAAATTGATTTTTCAATTACAAATAACAAAAAAATCTTTTATAGCTTTTCTTTAAATAATTTTTGTCTGCTGGACAAAAGTATGCTTATATTTTATTAATAGTTACAACTAGTTACCCACAAAGTACGTATTGCATTGATACTTAAAGGTTCAGTGATGCACTGATTTTATTGGGGCCCTTCGTACATTACATACGTGGTCTCATAACCTTAAAACTAGTTTTCTTCTTGGCTAGAGCCTCTGTTCTCGCGAACACGTTCTCTGAACTACGTCTGATTGAATCAATGTACTCCGAGGACGCTTGAAGATCATTAGATTTCTTATCATCCTTATTTGCAGAAAATAAGGATAGCTGCCCAGTGACCAATGATCGTTTTTTTGGCTGTAAAACAATCACATTGTATTAAGCAGAATTTAAGGTTGTTTTAGATCCCTCTCTTAATTATAATAGGGGGGTATCTTATATTAACTTGTTTGATATGAATAGACATAAGCAACGTGAAATTATTTTACAAATTATGATGGAATTACTTTAAGAGTATACAATTACCATTGGAACACTGTACTCCAGGTGCTCCAATCTCTCTTCAGAACTGGTTTCAGGGCTACTAGAATACCTGTTGTCTAGAAGTCTTTGCGATTCATCTGGGTCATGCCTGTACAAGAATAATCAAGTTTAGGATACTCATGTAAAGTTCTTTGTACACTTATCTATCAACTGATGCTAGAATCTTAAATTTACTCAGAGTACTATAAGCAACGTCGTGTCATTTCAGTAAACAGTTTTTATTTATATTGTACGTAGAACTCGAGTCTTAATCAAGTCTCTTGAATCTATTTTTTGCTCTTTATGGTATATGAATAAAAAATTGTTATAAAATGACATAATATTGTTACAATACCTTGACTCTGAGTCGTATCTTCTCCTGGGTATTTTTCTTGTTGTCAAAAGTTCTTCAGGATAACTTGACACTGAACCGGCTCTTTGTTTCTGCTTTATATTTTCATTGGTATAATTGGTCATACCATCCAAAGAAAAACACGAGGTACTGATCTTAGAAGTTACAAATGCATCATTGGTACATTCTCCACAAGCTTGATCAGGGTGATGATCTTCAGAAATCTGAAGGAGGTTCTGTTTCCCAGGAATATTTCTACCAGACTGTTCATCCTTGTACTGAGTATCGATGCTCTTTTGACGATCATTATTTCTTAGAAAAATATTTTCATTACTCTCATCTGGTTTATTGGCATTCCCGTTTGAACACTCATCTACATCCAATTGACTGGCACTCAATGCCATTTCGCAGCTGCTTATGGAATTCGAGCTCCGTTGTCGTGCTCTAGCAGAATTTCCAAGAGGCTCGACTGTGTTTTCGGAGTTTCCAAAATCGTCGGAAACAACAGGTTCTGTCACGGATGTAGGAATGCTAATTTCGATATTACTCTCAAAGGCAGTGCTACTTTTGTTTTCCGGAATGTATGTCTTTGATCGATATTTGCTCTCGGAAATGACATTTCGGTCAAAAATCGTCTCATTTAAAGTGTCATTACTGGAGTTACTAGAACGATCTTGTGGCAATGAGAACATTTTTTCATCAATGGCGCTTTCCTCAGATTTGAATATTCGTTTGGATTCTCGGCTCAAATTCATTGATTGTATGGGCCTATCAAGACCCTGATCCAGGGACGATCCCAGTGATGATTTTACTGCTTTCAATTGACTTATTGATCTTGCTGATCTATGACATTTCTCAAAAATGACTTTCTGGAATGGTGGTGTTAGCGGTGGATTATGTTTCCCACTACTTATTTCTGTATCCAGGGATGATCCTGAAAATGTTCTTTTGGAACTATCCAATCTGCAATTTAAAAATTTAATAGCTCTTAATAGATTGTTAATGATTTAGAATTAATGAAAGAGCCAAAGAAATTGCGTTTAGCCGTAGCTCTGTTGTGGGAGCGCTTGAGGCTATATGGCATCCGTGCTAGTCAAGGGGGTTAAAGTCCAATTTTGCAAGAAATATTGAAGTTATTATCTGCTGCATGTTAAAGTAAAAGTTTCTAGTAAAATAATGTTATCTTCTTACGTTTGGTTTGGTTTTATGTTTATGAGGGAGGTTAGATTCATTAATGTGGTTCTCAGATCCACCGTAGGTAATCCACAGTACCATCTGAGCTGTGCAATATTTTTATTCAGCAAGTAGACGGCATAGTGAAACTGTAGTTTATCTTTGCCCCGAGCGAATAGAGGAAACCTAAAGATGATTATCAATTTAGCAAAGTTTGAGAGTGCTGTAAAATTGAAAAACGTATCAACTTACTGCCTATCCTTATCTGGTAAACTATCGGTGATGTGATCTATAACTTTACTTCGTGAACCATAGTGTATAATAGGGTATCTTGTAGGCACATTTAGGAAATTAGCAATCATTAGTGTTATATGGGCAACTGAACCCAGTGCAACAGCTACCTGAGTGTCATTTGATGTATCTAATTCTTCGCTGTCAGGCAAATGGACATCATTGATTGAAAATTTCCCGTCTTCTTCCTGAAACAGGTTATTTAAGTTAGGTCAAGCTAATTCAAGTGTAAATTTAGATATACATTATTTAAATAAGATAAAAATGCTATTTTTACCCTGGTAATGGGATATATTAAGTTAAGCTCTGATACTAATTGTCTCCTTCGATAAGCTAACTGTGCTGTGGTTTGAACAAATGTTTCTCTGGTCTCAGCATGACTTTGTTTCCATTCACGAAGCCTCTCTATATCACGATGAAGTTCTCGGTATCTTCCCATCAAATCAGAACCTGATTACGAATTCACCAGTAGATATAAGAAAATTGAAAATTTAATGCGAAATAATAAATATTTACCGTGATCCTGATTCTTTTCGAGAATGCTGGCATGGAGTTGATTTAATGTTCTGAGTTCACCCATCTTTCGAACCCTTTCTTGCTCTAGAAGCTTAGTTCGAAATTTGGCAACCTCCAGATCTTTCTTGATTCTTAGTATCTCTATTTTTTTCTCTCTGGTCAGTCTCCGTGGTTGTAATAATCTGTTCAGTGAAGAGTGTGGATATTTTTGAACTTGTATATCCTCTCCAGAAGCTATTCTTTCACGTAACATTCTCACTGACTCTGATTGTTGTTTTAAGGCTTGCATCTTGCTTCGTAAACTACTCAACTTATTCACTGTATAACTGTCACGTATCTCTGACGCATTTACATTAATATGCAAATATCTTTTTGGTTCCGGAGTGTTAATCAGGCAATATGATGGTGTAAAGAATCCTCCATGAAGAGAGAATATCAAGGAGTTGTCCTTTAGAATATTCTCAAGATTATTTGGTAATTTAGGACCAATGTAAGTAAGTCCAGTAAAAGATACTCCCCAAGCAAAAACAGCAGCGTCGGTGGTATTACCATCAACTACAGTGCGTCGCCATAATCTCAGAACAATCTCTATATTGAAACGTATTGTTAATATAGATCAAGAAACCAAGAATTGTGTGGTGACAAAATGTTTACTTGAAATTATGTAGGAAATGGATGTGAGGTTAAGGTACTAACGGATTGTAAAGCTCACCACTGGCAGCTGAATGGCCTGTGGCATGCAGTGTTGGAACCTCCAGACATGCCCAGCGTGGACTAGTATTGTCGATAGGTTCACTTGTGTATAAGGGTGATGACATACTGGTTCTATGGATGGTATAGTAGAAGTAACGCTTTTCGGATTTACCCCCGGGTTTTAGATTATACCCTATTACTTGGATAAGACTTCGGAGACGTAGCTAAAACAAAATTCAATACACAAAAATATAACCTAATATTTGATGAACTTGTCTTGACCGTCTTAAGATGAGTTAAGACTATTTCATTAAACTTTTCCTGAAAAAAGTATTACCTGTTGCGTTGCTAGAGGAAGCCAAGTCTTATATCGTGGAGGCACTCGAGGCTGCAAAGTGAGATCAAGGTCTCGAAGGAGACTTTTTGTCTCTGCAGGATCCATATTTGGAGATTACAATATTATAACTGAATTGTACATAATAAGTTAATACAATGGATATAGTCTAGTAGTGATTAGTGGATAATGTCACTCTACATAGTGAAGTTTATAGGTTATCTTCAGATTTTGTATTCACATTCAATAACGGGTGAAGTTTCATCGAATATGCAAGTATTATACTTTTTAGTATTTCAATCATTTCGGATCACTGACAGACTACTTATAACGTCAATATAACATTTATGAAATGTCATTTAATGATAGTTAACAGTTTACTCAAAAGTCACTAGTGCACTTTCCCTTATTCGACCATCTTTTCTCTAGAAATGAGGGCGTTATTGTCGAAGCGGAAAAGTTCGGTGGCGGTCTCTATTAGATTGATTGCATATTATAGCTGTCTTATTTATTTAATCTTGTAGGTGCCATCCTAATTATATTTATATTACATAGTAATTAATCATGAGATTAATCTAATTAGATTTGGACAAACTTGTAATATTTTTATGTATATTTGATCTTTTACTAGGCTTGCATTTTTTTTAACTAGTTGCTATACTGTTGACTTTAAATGTGGGAACTTTTGCAGCACTTGGTAGCAGCATCGGATGTTGACAGTCCGGACTGTCAATGGCGTACGTCGGGCGCACCTAGCTAGGTATTCGTGTGAAGGAAATGTGGCTTGTCCTCTGGGAGCGTTAATTGATATGGGAATCGAATTCGTCAGTGAAATGAAGTAGATTATTTGTCGTAAAATAAAAGTAAGCAAGTAAAATAGAAGACCTACGGGAACATTTGACTCCATAGTTTGAAATGTCCATGTGATCTTCACTATGGAGCTGGTGCAAGATACTTCCAAGAAGGTTGATTGTCATACTTTGACAAGTCCTCCATCCTCTCTGAATAACAACTCTCCCAAAGAAGAGAACTCAAAGAACCACTTGCATCTTATATGTCCAGAGGACCACGATTCTGTCACAAACATGGCTGAGTCCCAGTACTTGGAGAACGGAGAACCAAGATTAAAAAGCATTGAAATTCTATCAGAGACTGATCAAACATTATCTATGGAAAGTAAAGTAATTCAGTCATCATGCAAAGAGACTGAAGAACCTAAAGAAGGTGGTAGTGATGATATTCCAAAAATATCTGAATCTTCTCCAGAACATTCACATATGGAGTTACCAGGACAACCTTCACAACCTGCTTTAGCTTTTACTATTGACTTTGAACATAATAAGGGAGTGGATATTGCCAAGTATCAGAATCTCTTTGAAAGGTTTAATGCAAGGCATCGTAGAAATTTATCAACTTCAAAAGTGGAAATCAAATCTAAGAAACAATTATTATCACCAAATTTTACATCCAAGCAGAAAGCACCTAGTACTCATTCTGAAGGATATTTTAGCAGTGATCAGGAGGATGATACCAAAAAAAAGGCTGATCAATTATCCAGGAAACTTAAACAGCTGGGTAAGAAATTATTATCATTATAGAGTCTAAAATTGAATGCTTATGAGAAAGTATCTATGTAATCTCTTTAGAATACATTTGTATGCATAACATGTTACTTGTCTAACAGTACTTCATATACTGTCCTGTGATACCAATATGAAATTGTTTTATAACTGACAAACTAACTTTACTAGTTGTATGTTTTTCTACTCAATCTATAGTTCTTTTAAAAATTTGTTAATTAAAATTTATTAGCACTAGACAAAATAATAGGAAAAGAAATGAATACAATCTAAGATTAATTTAATAGCTGTTTGTTAAACATTAATTATTGATGCTTCATTTTGCAAATTTGATAATCTAATTGTTTCATATATATTACTACATCAAATTAAAAGGAAATTATTTTGATGTTAATGTCTTTTAATATTTTTAATCATAGAACTCAAATGAAGTATTATTGACCCTGACTATGCGGTATCATTATTATAATGATAATCTTAATCAAGATAGTCATATTCACCTTTCAAGAGAAAATGAAAGCTAACTGTACCTAACTGCAGGAATTGTCACCATTTTACTATCTTTTTTGTTGAATTATTATGCCACAAGTTCATTGTCATACTACTGTACTATTTTGAAAAATATCAATGTCAATAATCATAATTAATCAGTCAAATCATATATATCGTACTTTGTTGGAATAATGAGTCATGGAACAATAAATTCTTTTGTTGACATGATTCATTGTTCAATAATGGTTACAAAATAAATCAAACTTATATTACAATGTTCAGTTTGGTAAGTGTCATAATCATCAGGTGCAGTGGTTACTTCTTACTGTGTTAATTAATGTTGTCTCAAATAAGTAATTTAATCCTATGCAATGGGCACTGATGCACAATATTTCAAATATATTTTAGTTATTTAATTTGAAATAATTAAAACTCGAATTTTCCATGCGTATAGAAATATCTTGTTTTAATAAAAAATTGGACACTGTATGGTGAGGTAATTGAATCATATTTTATGTTATTGTCATTCTTACATTTTAATCACAAGAGAATGGCATAGTATTACTATCATTAAATTTCAGTCTGCACAAGTTTTAATATCGCCAAGAACTCGAATTATTTTGCATAATGACTCACTAGCAGTATCCCACTTGCAGTATTTGACTTTCCATATCGAAATTGCTGGTGTGACTCATGTTGAGGTCATCTTTAATACGAAATGTCTGGACACACATATCTTCCTAAGGAAACATCATTATTATTCACAGATGATCATCAGTTACCAATACATAATCTCATGATGCATATGTATACTTACGCGCGTATAAGAATAAGCATATTTACATGTGGGAGGGTTAAATGATCCTTGAATATTTAATAAATACGACAAATTATCCGATTTTCTCAGGTTCTAAGTCAGTATCAAAAGCGCAATCAGTAGCGAAACGATCAGAGTCCATGTCCAGATCTTACACAGAAGATTCCCTCCAGGAACCGTCTTTAGTTCAACAGGAACTGATCCGAAACGTCCAGCCGTCCCGTGAAAAACTGTCCTTGGATTTGGGAATTTCGTCGAATTGTAATACTAGGATTGCTCGAAATCCACAAAAATCCTTGACAATGAATGATCTTAGTAGAGTTCAGTTAAGTAATTTGGACGTGGAAAAAACGAATTCAGTCCAGTACTCTCCAGTGAAAAGATACACAAAGAATATTGAGTACGTTGAAATAGATCATGATGACCAGGATCAAAGTAATTTGGAAACAAGTATCAATGACTTGTCTGAGAAGATTTCTAACATGGATTATCTGGCTAGTAGTTGTACTTCAAACAGCTTCACTAGTCCAAGGGACGCGAGTATGCATCTTTCCAGTATTAGTAACACAGTAGAGTGCTCTGCCGATGCTTTAGAGAAGACAAATTTGGACGTTTTTAATGTCAGTAACTTGGATGCTGAATCTGACGGAGCTGTTAGTGAAGCAGGAACTTATACTATACATAAGGATTACACGGATGAAGAGAAGGCTAGAATGGACATTGATAAAGTTTTCAGTGTTGGAATACTTACCGAAGAAGAAAGTAATGAGTCTTATGTGCATAGTTTCAAGGTCTGCTTGCAACATCAATCAATAATTACTGTCATTAAAAAATTTAAATAAAATAGCATTTGTATTAAGGAAGAATTTCAATTTTAAGATGAGCATATCCAGGGACAATAACACTTGGATATCGGAATGGGCTACTCAGGTTGCTGAACATAATTCGCTGCCACCTCCAGTAGGAGGATCTACTGCTCGAACTCCGCCATTGAGTCCAACGAAAATACCTTCGCCAATTCATAATAGATCACAAAGATTATCGAGGAACCGCCAGGTAGGTAAACTTGTCATCTAATGATACTTTTTACTTTTATTATCCTAACGATGCCAATTGATTCAGGAACAGAGTGACAGTAGCTTGGATACCGAATCCTATTTGCGCGTCAAGAAGAATCTTGGTATTCTATCTGATCAGAATACTCTGATAGATTCTGGAGGAGAATCGGATGACGACACAAGTAACAGCTATAATACTCCTCCACATAGTTCTCAACGTACGCCGACACACAGTTCCCTGGTGCGACGCGGTAGCTTGTCCGAAGCTCTATTTAAACGAGTTAATTCAAATGAGACAAGGAGAAGTGTCCGAAACTATATGGGACCAGAAGCTAGATCTAAGAGAGATGAGCCAATCTCAAATCAATTGAAGAGCCCTAGCCATGTCTTGGCTTGCTTGCAGCTTAGAAGAAACAGTTCTCTAGATAGAAAGGAATATACCTCGGACACTACGGAGTCTAATACTTCCAGAAGAAACAGTCTAAAGAATTATTTAGAGGATAACATCAAACCAGTTAACAGTCCAGTGCTAAGTCGACTGCGGCCAACTACTCCAAAATTAACAAACAGCCCAATATTAGTTCGTAAGGATCTTAGTTCAACTAATATTAATTCGCCGGTACTGGAAAGAACTAGGAACTTGGGAAAGTCATCACCGCAGGCCAGAAACATTGGATACTTTACATGTACCGAGAATAGCCCTTATATGCTAAGAAAATCTAATAGCACTACAAATTATCACGAAGACACAAGTATTCTTGGTAATAAGGAATTATCAGCTACCACTATCACTATATTACAAAACAGTCCCGTTCTGCAGAGGAACGTTAACATACAGAGATCGTCCAGTAATGCTAGTATCAGGAATACTAAGATCACAAATATGCCCGGACGCAGAAGTAGTTTTAATAATAGTGACAGTGACAGAAATTCTCCGAGGGGAAGATTTGCCGTTGCTTCGGATAGCAGCAGCGAAACTGGAGAAGTTCAAAAATCACCAGCACCTCCAATATCATCAGGGATTAAGCTTAATCGGGCTTTCAGTATACGAAGAGCCAGGTAACATAATTCTAAAAAAGTTTTACATCTTACTTCCAATTAATGAGATTCCTAAATCTTTTGAGATAAACTAAATGTTAGCTGTCTCATACGAATTTACATTTTTAGACTAAATTGTGAGTCGGACACTACTCCAAATACTACACCAGAAGAACGGCGTAAAAGAGGTCAGGCTGAAGTAAAGTCAGCACCCTGTTCAGCACGGCAACAAAGTCATCACAGAGGTCGAACTAGTAGCGTCGGTGCAAGTAGTGCTGACGTACTAAAGAAAAGCGAGCCGGTGAAGCCCAGAGCTCCCTCGATATCTAGAACGGACAGTGGAAGGTTCAGCATGAGAATCCCAAAAACAGTTACTCATGTAAGCCAACAACAATGTAAATTAATATTTTTATAGCATTATAAGTACTTTACTTATTTAGCATACTTCGGCACAGAGGCCTAATCAAAAGCTAACTAAAGAGCATAAAAAGTCTACCAGAAGTAATTCAACTCTAACTTCGAAGGAAGTTGAGTTTCAAAATTGGAAGAGGCGTAAGAATTATGATCCAATGAAAGCAGCTGCGGAAGGCAAGAAAAAGCTAGAGACGTCCAAAAAGCATCACAGTACGGAAGACAGTGTCTCTACGTAAGTAGAATCCTTCATCTTGTGGTCATTAGAGAACCGAAAATGTAATTTCGAGATTAGTTAGTAAGCCTTGACCTTTTAGACGTGACAGTTCAGTCCTGAGGTCTGCTAGCTTTCATGGAACTGGTGCAGCTCTCTCCCTTGTTGATAATTGGTCGGACAACGAAGAGTTGAATATTGAACAGAAGTGTAGCCAACCTCCGCCACCTTCTTGCAGTCCTCAGCTGGGCAGTGATAGTGATCTTGAGACATCGTCCTATTTGCAAACTACTCAAAACGTTATGTCTGCTATGTCTGCCCGCATAACGGTTCAGCATCCCAACCTTGTCGACTCTGGCGGCGAAAGCGATGACGATACTAGCCATAGCCTTCGTAATTCTGGTACCAGGATGACACATCAACCCAGCGATACTGAGAGCAGCGATGAAGTTCAGCCAGTGGAACCACCTCCAATTTCGAATACAAAATACAACAGGGCATTCAGGTAAATACTTTTTTTGTGCAATATCAATTATGAATTTATTTTCTGATGTGACATTATTAAGGCCGGACTCACCAAAGTTAATCAATCAAATTCCCAGATTCTGAAAATTCTCATTGATTAATTTCGTAAAATGAGATTAGATTCCATTAGATAGATAAGTTCGTCTAACGACAGTCATCATTAAGCAATTTCGAATAGACTAGACTCTTCGCCTACACTGATGTATGTATGATCTAATTTTTAATTAAAAATATCAGTTTACGCAGAGGCCGTTTGGATCAACAAGATTCAAAAGTGACTTCAGCAGCACCGACGAAAGTGAAAACTTCACCGCGTGAAACTCGTGGCAAATACGAACCAGTAGGTAGCATCGCCAGGACAGATTCGGGCCTGTTCTGTACGAAATCTTCCAAATCTTCTAATGTAAGTGCGAACAATATTTTCTTTATAAAGCAAATTAGAAAATGTTAGAGGCTCGTATTTCACTGTCGGTATCTTTTTCTTCAAGACGAACAAACCTAGGCAAAAGATCTCGAAACTGACGAACAGTGGAATGACAACGTCGCGCGATGTGGAAATGCAGAATTGGAAGCGTCGCAAGAGTTACGATCCCATGAAAGCCGCCATGGAAGGGAAACGAAAGGCAGCCGGTCTTGCAAAGCGAAATAAAAATATGAATCTCTCACCGAGGTAAGTAGCTAATTGTTGAAGCTTTTCAAAACTTAGCAAAAGGATAAGTAAAACTGATGCACATGTATCTCAATGGTAATGATGTGACTATGTGTTGCTAGGACTGATAGCGATCGGTAATCTAGAGATAGACACGACGAGTACGAAACCGGTACGGTACATACAAACCCATTTTGAACAGCTTTGTCATTTCTTTATTTTCTTCGCTATCTCTGAGGTTTTGTTTCCGTGACATTTTATTCTGCCCGATAGCGGGACTTACTGGCCCTGCAGTCTAACTGTGCCGATTCTTGGCTTTGTTTTGCTTAACGCTGCACACGCGGTCGAAATATTGACTTTCGTCTTTTATGTAAAATAAGTTTACGACAAAAATCTTACACTATGTCCGCAATTAAACAAGTTCTTTTTATTCATTGTCGACCAATTTATGTAATTTCATATGCATTATTCAGGTTCTAGAATATTTTCATAATAATGGATAGACTATACGTCATGATTTGCTGTAAAAAATTTGTTCTCGCTCCCATTATCATACTGTTATTTATACTTACGTACATGTGTTCATTAAATTCTATAATAGATTCAGCTTTCCTTACCTAATAAGTAATCGTGATTCAATATGTCTACGTGAACTTTGCCTAAAGCGTGTTTGAAACTTTAATTGTTGAATCGGGCTTGTACTTTATTCTTTTTTTTATTGAAAACTTGAAAACTCCGATGTCTTATGAATGTTTCGTTTAAATAGTACTTGATTAGTTAGATAATAGAGAATATACAAATTTTCATTCGTCAATGTAACTGATTTTGATATTTGCAAGCAGTTTGAATTAGTCAACGTGCACATAATTATAATGTCTATTAAATACAAAAAGCAATTGTCAAGCTGGAACCCGATAATCAGAGATCTTTGTATAAATTTAACAAATTCATTTGCGGTTTTCGTATTATGTTTGCTACTCTTTGCAGTAATTCTTAAATACATTCATAGCAAGTAACGGGATGAATCTCAAAATATTTTGTGCTTTTATTGTCTTGTTTTTCTTTGTCAGCTAATCGTCTATCATTAATTATCATTTTGATTGCTGTATACAGTCAATGTCCTTTGTCGCCTAGGTTAATTATCACTGTACGTTGCGATACAAAATGAACAAGTGTTTCTCTACTATTTTTATACAGTGACAGAGGAAATCTACCATAGTATTAATAAATGTAACAAATTATCGAAACTCTATTACGCAATTGGGATTAATCGAAAGGAGCTAGCAAATCTTTAATTGGGATTGGAGTCATTAACTGGTAATCTAGAGCCTCTAGTTACGAAAATCGTAAATAGCAGGATTTTTACAGAGATTTTTTTATTATAGTATAGCTGTGCATTGCATCATGTAAGCAAACACGTAATAAATATATAGATAGAGAAACACTTGGTACTAATTATTTAATTGTGTGAATGATTTTCGTTGATTTTTTTAAATTCATATTGTTCACCAGGCAAGGAGAGCACAAAGCAAGGTAGACAATACTGAGAAAAAATTAATTTATAACATTGTATTTTCGTTTTACCTTTCGCAGTCACGTCCTGAGATCCCAAAGTTTTCATGGTTCCGTTGGTCTCGGTGGGAGCGATTGGAGTGATGAAGAACTAGTGGCATCAGCAGATGAAGCATCGCTCTATTAATAAATTGAAAAGAACGAAGAAGCAATATAGATTGGATTCAACTCCAATAAACTTGCGAAGTGATTGGGAGCAGCACACTGCACAAGTTTCTGACAGTTTTTAACGACAAAACGGACCAACTGTAGCCAATCTAGCTGAGAGCCGGCTAATTGATGCTGAAAATTTTCACCTTGTTACTTGGAAATCGGAAATCAAATGAGAATAAGAAAAAGGAATATACGTCTTAAAAAAAATCTTGAAGCCAGGGACACGTAACGTTACAAATACACTTCTGCGATATCTTCGTTAAATTCTTACGTGCAATCAAAAGCGGAAATTAATATTAATTGTTCTCTTATCAATGAATCTCTGATTGATCGGAGACTATTTACGTTTTGTTAATTTTTGATTTTTTTTTCTATTCGTAAGTCAAATTGGTATTTGCTATATTGCATACCATAGTCTGTCCACCGGCTGTCGAGATAATACTCGTACGAATACTATAGCTTAAAGACAGTACTTTCTACCAATATTGATATTATTATAGGATTACTATTATTAAGATGCTAAATATCTATGGAGCCGAGTCCGATATATGGTACCAATGGGATATACCTGTTATTGGAAAATTATTTGTGTACCAAAGGAATATCCAGAAATTGGCAGTCACGTCAGTTATCTAGAATATTATCACTCACCATGACAATTGTACACACATCGATAATCTAGCCGTCTGTTGATACGTTTTTGCCAATTTAATGAGAAGCAAGCTACTATAGTGTAACGTAATGCTGAGTTAGTTAGCGTGGAAATATGGCAGACTGCGAAGGAGTAAGAGAGAGAGGGAGGGAGGGGGGGGGGAGATTAAAATAAAAATGGTTGTTTCCTCTTTCTTTTCTCTTGTTTTTATAATCTTTTCTCTTACTGAACGTATGTACTGTCTATTAAACATGCATATGGCTTTATGTATTTTTAGATGAAAGTTTAAAGGGAGATTGTTTGTTCGGTATGCTTGTTGCTCTATGATAAATTTACTGTAAATTTTCAAGAAAAGTGGCCTATGATATTTTTTTAAATTATTATTTAAGATCTACATAAGAAGCTTCGTAAAACTATAGATAAATATAATAAAAGATATATGCATGTATATGTATACATTATATCATAAAGACGTACGTATATATGTATATTGGTATCTCTTAACTACAATTTGATTCTCTTTTAGTTCACTCCATCCGATACACTTGTAAACGAGTGCCAAAATTTGCGAATTCTCATAGAAAGTTAGCAAGGAAATTTATTTGATAACCAATTTTAACAACCAATTTTGTTGTTTGTTGTTACGTGCGTTTTTGTAAAATGTTAAGCACACATCGTTAGCAGATTATTTATTATTCGTCTTACAGTAAAACGAATCTCTTGGTAGAATTCTCATTAATCTAGGTACCTTAGTTAGTTACTCGATACATAATAATTAATTCATTGCAAATCTACCTTAATATACAAAAATTCTTCCAAAAGATTTTTGATATATGCATTACTTTAGGTAACTCGTTTTTTCATTTCCTTTTTGTTGTCACTCAGAATATTTTTCTCTGACAAAATTACACATTTCGAAGAAAGAAAAAAAAAGAAAGCGATGCGATAAATACGAAGGAGAAAGAATTGCTGGGCTTCCTGTATCAGTAAACTTCGCCAATGAAGATTAATTAGACACATTTTTTAATTGGTAGAAAATAAATCCAGTGATTCCATTATATTCTCAATTTTATGCAATGCCACTGTACATTACTTCATCGCCATTTACTTATTTTCTTTCATGTAGTCAAGCACCGTTACCACAAGATTACTTAGTAATTATATAATGCGCGTTTTAATGAGCCAGTAAGACTACTGTCGTACATTGTGTGCTTTCTGAAAAATTTAATTAAAAAAATTACTCGTTCCATAATTGCTGCTTTGAGTAATTAATCAGAGTTGTTGATTAATTCGAGCTTTTGAATTTGTATATTAAATTGCGTCTATTTATTTTGTTTTTTCTAACGAGTTACGTTCAGAGGCCTATATTTTTTATTTCTATCGTAATAATTGCAATATTGTCGTACAATTGTTGAATACATATTAATTAAAAGAGTCCTTATGGTACTGTGATTAATTTATTTATGCGATAGGCCATAGAGGTGCCCCGTGTAATAATTGACGAAACGAATGGTTTTTTCATTTCCTCTTTCTCGTGATTGTGAAATAATTGCAGTAGCACAGTACGACAAAACTCAATATATTTTTTTATATACGGTGCTGAGAGTGACATTAGGTCAGTTTAGGAGAACACAATGTAGTTAATTAAAAGTGCATCGTATACACACTAGATCAATCCTTTGAGTAATGCTAAGAAGTCCGAAGAAACCTCTTGTGCAGTTGTAGTGGATCAGAGACTCGAAAAATGCAGTCTAGAGTTTAAAATCTGTACGTTTAGTCTGTATGTTTATCATTTAACAAGAGTTTCGTCCAAAGTACATTTTAATGTTATCAGGCATTATACGCTCTCGGTAATAAAAATATAATTGTATATAATGCGAAAGGAACAAAATATTGTGTTTTTATGCACCTGGTGCATCCTTTGGTTATTATCAAACGGCATATTCACTCCTCTTCTTCATATTTAAATTTGTTACATAAGATGACAAGGGAACCATAACTATTGATTGATAAAGATATTTAATATTATCTAAGGTACTTTTGCTTATTTATTCATCGCGGGGTAAACTACTAGCAATTATTATTTCAAAATTATTGTAGCATGTTGCTGTGCGCTCTAAATTGCTCAATATAATTATATTGTTGCTGCATATGAAGAGATAGGCGAAATTACATTTAGTAATATATCAATAAATGATTCATAAAATACATGCTTATTTCTAAATCCTTTAACATGAGTGTAAGAGAGTAATGACATTCTATGAATGTAAACTAAAGGAATTTCAGATTTTTCTGAATCAAGGTATAATTGTTATCTTACTTTCTATAGCCGCGTGAATTAACGGATATTAACCAATAATTGCCTTTACATTCTTCTGATTTTAGGACGTGATTGGTTCGCAGTTATTTAGTATTTCCGGTATCTTCAAAATGGGCACATGCATTCGCACCCCTAATACTTCATAGGGAATCTTATATCTATTTAATTTTAGTATACATTTTTTAAATTTCCGCGCTACTTCTTAATTCTGAAACGTCACTCCCGCACACGTCAGCTAGACAGCGCCATCTACGGTTTAGCAAATCGAGTGTATGTAATGTGGAGTATACGGTGGCACGAATAAAAGATTCTATATAGTATAATTTTTAGGGAGTAGCACAGAGCCTGATTAGAAAATCAGCATGGCAAGTATACGATTTTACCTGAATATGTAGAAAACTTGAATGGCATAAATCTTTTTTGTATTAATTGATGGAATTTTGTGGGAGCACGTCGGGGTTGTGGCTGCAGATGTCAACTGCCATTGTCGGCTTCGATTATTCTCAATCACTATTGCTCATATGTGATTTTTATAAGAATAATGGGTAATGTTAAATTATGTACAATTATTTTTAGGTACTTATTGCTGCTGCAGTATGTACCAAAGCGGGCAAGAGTGAGTACAATAAATAAATAATTTGTAATGGATTATATTTCAACATCTCCTTTGAACTAGCATGTGTCATGTTGGCAACTTTTTTCGTAAAGAACTTTATTCCTGCAGCATACATTGGTGTTAACCTTTTTGTATTATGATCGGATATTTTAGTGCAATTCTTATTGAAGATCTTAATGAGTCACTTTATACGCTGTTGCTAACAGATTTATTCTAAATAGATGCCCTTTACTTTAGATTTGCAATATTGATATTGTTTGTACTGATAAACAGCGTATGTGTATACGGAAGAAAATAAGAGCTATATAATTTCCTCTTACTTTCCTAATAATTTTTATTATTGATTTTTCATATAATTGTATTATGTTATTCCATAGCTATTATCTCTCGCCAATTTGTCGAAATGACAAAGGCCAGAATAGAAGGTCTACTTGCAGCATTTCCCAAGTTAATGAGCACTGGGAAACAGCATACATTTGTAGAAACAGAATCTGTCCGTTATGTATATCAACCTCTTGAAAAACTCTATATGCTATTAATTACCACCAAGGCTAGTAATATTCTGGAGGATCTCGAAACCCTTCGGCTCTTTGCCAGAGTGGTATGTGGAATCAGCTTTATTATACTAGTTATTTTTTGTATGTTTTCTAATTCGGTATGTATTATCTACATGCAGATACCAGAATACTGTAAATCCATGGATGAACTTGAGATTGCAGAAAATGCTTTTAATCTCATTTTTGCATTCGATGAGATAGTTGCGTTGGGCTATCGGGAGAGTGTTAACCTAGCACAAATTAGAACTTTTGTGGAGATGGATTCGCACGAAGAGCGTGTATATCAAGCCGTAAGATTTACTCAGGAACGTGAGGCCAAAAATAAGATGAGAGAAAAGGCCAAAGAGCTTCATCGGCAAAGAATGGAAGCCAATAAAAAAGGTGGATTCAAGAGTCCAGGGTTTGGTGGTGGTTATGGTGGTAGTGGAGGATTTACACCAACTCCTAGTGTAGGTGATTCGGCCAACTATGTACCAGAGATCGTGAAACCTGCCTATGCCTCCATGCAGTAAGCATTCTTAGATTTGGGTAAATTAAAAATAATATGAAGTGATTATAGTGGTGTTTCTTATGCTTGTAGAAAACCAACCTCTTCAGGTCCTGGTGCTATGAAACTTGGAGGAAAGGCACGTGATGTAGACTCTTTTGTGGATCAGTTAAAGGAAGAAGGTGAAACTGTAGTAACGGCGCCGCTAGCTGCCCCCGGAGTAAAAGCTGCTCCAATAGCTCCTCAGATTATCAATACAGAACCGTAAGTAATGAAGAATCATTTAGCATCCCATTTCACTGGAAGGCAGAAGTAGTCATACTTGAATTTTTTAAACAATTTATGTTTATCCTTTCCAATGAATAACCATTTATGTTAAAGAGTATTGGAAAGAAAGGTTTGACCTTAAATATCGTCTTACTTTTGTATTCTCTATCATATGATTAGAAACATAATCAAGACCTATTATTTTCAAAAGATATCCCGAACACTAATTAAAAACTCATTCCACATTTTATATCAGAATACACTTGAGGCAAGAGGAGAGGTTGAACGTCCGCGTGGGTCGTGATGGTGGCGTACAACATTTTGAATTGCACGGCCTAGTGACCCTTCATATTTCTGATGAAAAGTGGGGTCGCATTCGTGTGCAGTTAGAGAATCGTGATTCGCGCGGCGTACAATTGCAAACTCATCCTAATGTCGACAAAGAGCTCTTCAGAACGCGTGGACAAATAGGTCTGAAGATACCAACTAAGCCATTCCCATTGAATACCGATGTGGGTGTACTAAAATGGAGATTGCAGGCTCAGGATGATGCTGCTTTACCAATTTCAAGTAAGTTTATGAAATAATCTACACATATATCTTACTTGATATCACTTATTTAGATACGCTCATACGGGTAACTAGCATTGCCTTAATGTATTTCGCAAACTATTATTGGAATATAAAACTGTTTCTGAATGGTTTCACAGTTAACTGCTGGCCATCGGAGAACGGGGAAGGCGGGTGCGACGTGAACATTGAGTACGAGCTTGAACAGGACGACCTTGAACTTAATGATGTGCAGATAAATATACCCTTGCCAATTGGTTGCAATCCTGTCGTGAATGAATGTGATGGCCAATATAATCACGAGTCACGTAGGAATACCCTGGTATGGTCATTGCCACTTGTTGATGCGTCGACGAAATCTGGATCCATGGAGTTTTCAGTGGCATCAAGTACACCGTCAGACTTTTTCCCTCTTCATATTTCGTTCTCTTCGAAGACGTCCTACGCAAAAATCAAGGTGAGCATTTTTTGAATTTGACATCATCTACGCCATTCAAGATACCTAGTTATGGCACAAGGCCAACAATCACTATTGTTACCGATTTCTAAACAATAATTTGTAATCACAATGTGCTGTTTAAGTTGTATTAATAGAAATAGCATTAAGTAATTTTGTGATTCTCATCGCGCGGTACCTGCGGCGGTACAAGGTTTCTCATACGGGGAGGATTTTACCTTTTCCCAGTGTCTCAATTGTATATTAATTTCGCTGAATATTTTTAGGTTACCGAAGTGCTCTTCGTGGAGGACGAGAGTCCCGTCAAGTATTCTGTAGAGACGGTTTTCTTCAGTGACAACTACGAGGTCGTTTAGCTGAAACTGGTTAGAATCCTTGAAAATTGTATTTATACACGATACCTGGAGTAGTAGTTAGGTGCACACCAGGACAGAGCATTAATTCCAAGGTAAATATATACATGCCAGGTTAAGTATAACGTTTCAAAATACACTGATTCGTATGATAAAAGTATCGTTATAATTGCGAGAGTTTTATCTTGTACCCATCGACGTCTCCTTTCTAACTGACTCGGAATATTATCCGTAATGGTTTAAGATAGGATTCTTTATTCATGCGAGGGAAACTAGGATTGCATTACGACAATTTTTGTATACCAATGGGATACTGAAAGCTCCTGCAGTATGAGTATTCTTATTTGTTAATACAAGAAAAAAGGTATTCAACGATTTTTATTCTGGAAGTTAAATAATGCGAACTTTTATATCTTTTTTCTTGAAAGAAAAAACGGAACGAAAATCATATATCCTCATTGTCTTTTACATTACAGTTAAGTAATCAAACTTGTTCAAACCTACAAATGCCTACAATTTATTTAGCATGTAATAAGAAGGCTAACACATTCTATACATGGCCCTTTGAATATTATTGGAATTAATTTTATAAATAAAATATCTATATTGCATAAATAGCCGTTTAATTGTACAACAGTTAAGTATTATATATACAAAATTACATTTAATTGCTCGTTTATTGCTTTCACAATGTATTTCATTGTCGGAAAAAAAAATCAACTTACTGATTCTATTAAGTGAAATTAATTGTAGACTTACGTCAATATTTACATTTACGATTGCATAATACAAAAGATTTGTAATTTCATTGTAAAATTTCATTTGGAAAATTCACTACTTGTTGCATAAGATAATTTTCGATTACTGCTTTTGCTGGATCACAATGGAAAAAAAAAGTATAATATTACGTCACATAATCAGTTATTTAATAATCAAAAATCAATGATTTAAATCTAAGTAAATTACCTGTCACTGCATTGTTTAATACTGCGGCGTGATAAGCACTTATATTGTGAGCATTGCGATGAGTGATATCAGCACCTCTGGAGAGAAGTTCATAGCAGACATGTGGATGATCTCCTTGAGCTCCATAGATCAATGGTGTATTACCTTCCTGATGGACAGTGTTTGTAGGCATTGTTACACATTGCTATTCCTTATCTGTCATACCTTGTCGCTAGCATTTGCATCTGCTCCATGATGCAACAACAGCTTCACAAGATCATGGTGTCCATAAGCCGCAGCTAAATGCAAGGGAGTCTCTTCATTTAATCCTCGATAATTCTTATTAGCTCCAGCTTTAAGCAAGTGTTTGGCACTTCCTAATTGACCATATCCTGCGGCCCACATGAGTGCAGTCAGTCCTTTCTCATCAGGAAGATCCACAGATCCTGAGCATGTTAAATATTTTAAAAATCTATACAGCATCAGAGTACAAAGTGACTTTTTGTAAACATAGAAATGTAAATTGTCTGTGTTAAATAACTGAAGTCAGAATAAATTATAACAATTTTTGAATAGTGACCAGGATGAATATTTTCTGGTGTGAGTTCTCCTTGCCCCGCAAGCGTATGAAATGTGATATCATTGCTTGCATAAAGCTGTGGAATCTCTGTCTGGGTATTTCCTCTTTGCAGATTGGTCAGTAATGTAGGTGGCTAGAATAATAGTTTATTCAATCATTAACTGATTTGTTGACTCGCTGTAAAAAAACCCTATAATACAGTCAAATAAATATAGATTTGTATATTGGAGTACCTTATAAGGCTGAAAAGCGCTAGTTCTAGTAGCATCCTGCCATGCACCAGGTGCCCAGTAACATTTTGTTTCAATTGGTTCGGATTTGCATCCAATATCCACATTGTCTGGTTTGTATATAATCGGTCTCGGCCTTATCCCAATGGATGTTTCCGTGTTTTCACGTGTTGTCCCAATTTTACATTTTTTTAGGTTATCCACCGGCTTCATCTCAACTTCCTCGTCTTCCTCTTTTACAATTAACTCGGAATGAAATTGGGAATTCATTTTTTTTTTCGCAAGATAAATAAGCCCAAATTTTCCTACATTACGAAACTGTTTATTAAAATTCTTAGGATCATCTGTGTATGAAAGGTGCAATTACTGCATTTGACATTTTAAACTTGTGTAGTTTTTGGACCAGCACAACAATCTTCCAAATCTGGTCACGTACTTTGTCGAGTGGGTATTTTTCTTTTACCAAAGCACTTCCAGCCTTATTGGATTCCAGTATTCCATTTGGATTCTAATGCATGTGCATACACGTACAGTACGGATGCCACAAATCAGACAAAATACTAGTATATGGCACATAAATGTAATATACAAATGAAAGAGAATGAGAAGAGAAACACACCCAGTAGGTGGCGCCATTCGTTTACATTAGTACGGAAGAATTATGTACTACTTGCCAGAAAGCCAGGAAGGTTAAGTAATTTCTATTTAATTCAATAAAGGATCCATGGCGTTTTTATTTTATAAATGTGCTTATCATAAGGTAAGGTAACTCTTAACGTTTTCATGTAAATATGTTGTTTATTGTCAAAGTATCAAGATTTCCTAGAGCTTATGAAAATATTTCAATGACGCTCTTGTGTATTTGAAATATTAAGTAACTTCGTAGTATCCCTGTCTAATATTTGAAAAGGTAAACAATAAAGTCATAATACAATGATTAGGGTCTGGTATTTCAGTAAGTGACAACATTATATTCTTATATCTCCCTAAAATCATTATTCAAGTCCACCTCACTAAACATGTACAATGGTTCGAAAACCTTGTTAAAAAAATCTTTTAAGAAAAGAATTTTTTGCGTTTATCATTATTATAATCAACGTTAAATCATCTATCATTTATTTCAATAAGCCACGGGACGGTACATTCCCGTCTTGAATTGATTAAGAACGCTTTAGAAGTTAAGATGAGAAAAAAATTAAAAGAGGAAAGGAAAACGGTGATTTTTGGGGTAAAGAAAGATGGCGATTGTCAATCAATGTCAAGAAAGTGATAAGTCAATTTTCTTGATCCCCTCTCCAACTTTTATGGCCAATATTAACGGTTCAACGTGCCAGGAAAGATTGAAAACTATCTTCCGGATAGTCATTTGTCATTGTTCATTATTATTCGATACGCTTAATAACTACTGCTTAACTATTAGAATATGTCATAAATAACACGACTTAGATAAAAATTATCTGTTTAGTGATACTATTAACAATTTTTATGGCTGGAAATTCAAAATTCATGTTCCAGATCTTTTTATCCAGTGCTGTCAACTCGCGTTGTTATTCTATAATCCGCGAGATAGCACTAGTAGAGTTTATCAAATTTACTGATTGTGTTAGTTTAACGGCTGTGTTGTCTCACTGCTCAAATAGGCTTTTAAATTGGAATTTGCGCAAGATGGTTTTTTAATATTTTATTTCAGATTTACAAGTATAATATTGAGCCAAAAAGTAGTTTTGATATTTCTTTGATGTGAATAGGAAAGGAAAATTTGACTTGTTAATGTTTCTGTTAGTGGAATAGAGTGAAGTTTGCGATATTCAAGGCAGACGAAACCAGAATAATTTCATAGGTTATAATACAGCAGTTTAAAATGCATTATCTAATCTTAGGTAGCTGAAATATAGCAAGTGAAACCTGTACTCATTAATTACGAATTTGATCTATGCATTGAAAATGTGAATGAATGAATGAATCAATAGATTTTGAACTTGACACTAATCAATGAATGCTTCAATCAGGGAAAAAGTTCAGACAGCTGAAGACTATCTGACATTGGCTTTTCTACAGTAAATATTTGATCATATAAGGTAACCGTGTGCAGGGAACTGTCATACAATATGACATATTTATTATATAACATATAAATACCTTGAGTTGGAGAATTTGCAGATTGTAAATCACTGAATCTTTTTATGTACTGACCTTATCGTTAACTGAAATGATGTAACACTTACAGAACAGAAAGAATTAAGCAGTGATTCACATTGTTCTACCAATGTAGTTATTACTAAAAATTATATAAATATTAAACATATATTTATTTATCTTATGAACCAATGCTCAAAGAAATATTGATACATTATACTGTTCATTTCACCGAACATGGTTTAATTACTATAAGAATGAAGATAAGAGTAGGTCTGTTGACTACCAATGAAGTGAAGTAAAGTACTGTTACTGATAGTGCTAGGATAATAAAGATTAGTTTCGTAAAGTTCATTGAAGAGTAGTTCCCTACTAATGTTGAAGTGAAATAAACTCTTTAGTCCTGTGGGAAACTCAAATAGTGGATATTCGTGGACATCCATTTAATACCTGGTCAATCCTTTAAGCATCATCTAAATAAAATTTATAACAAATATAAATTCTAAGGGCTTTTACTATTACTCTACTGTGGAATAAAGTTAATTTTTATTGTATTATCGATGAATGAACATTTCAAGTAGAAGTTTTCTTAAAGAAAATACTATAAAAAATAAGAATATATATAAAATATGAGATGTCTATATAATAACATAGAATGAAGGGAAGTTCTCTTGGCACTAAAAAATAATTCATATATTTAAGATGGAATTAGTACGATTACTGAACCGCGGCTATAACATATGAGTATGATTGCCTGATGAAAAACAATGTGCAACCAACTTAAATTTTACAAGATATTTTTTAACTTTGTGTGTTTTCCAAATAATTTGTTTCATCACTAATAATTAAAAATAATACAGGAAGATGTTTAACCCCCTGTGATTCGACTGCAGTATCATGCAGACGGGATCAAACTTAGACATTTTAGTGGAGTCAATCAATGGTGGCCACTAAACGAATCTTGAAGCGTTCTGAAGGTAACAAACTTTTTTTATCGTGTCAAAACATTATTGGTCGCCTCTGCTTAAATTTCTTAAATTCCTTAGTTTACTAACCCACCCCTGTTACAAAAAAATTCCAGCATAGCTGTAAAATTTCTTCAAGCCAATGGCGATTCTCCATTCCGCAGCCCCGTTACTCCTCGACCAATGACACAGCCAAGAATCGATGCCCCACCCCAAAAAGTAAACTAAATGGAATTCAAGTCGAATATCCGCATGGTCCTCTACGATCCGCAATACGGATAAGAAAATAAACGCAATAGGGAAACACGAGGACAGCCAAAATACAGAGCAGTGTGATGGTAACAGTAACTTTGGTAAGTAACCTAGTGGCGCTACTGTGCCCCTACGGAAGCTTTGCGTGCCATCGCATACAAAACATATGTATGTACGATTCTTCGCATTCTTCGTCTTCAACCAAGGGCGACGAGAGTCTGAAAAGGGTAAAATGGGTTTTTCAAGGAGCTTACGGTTTTTTGTGTCCTTTGGGACGCTCGGGGCACTCAATTCTGTCTTATGTTAACTACGTTTACGGTATCCGCACACTGAGTAATATCCCAGGAGAATATGGAGATCATTTCTGGAAACCTTTTTTTCCAGGTTATTTGATTCTTTAATATGGACGAGTGATACATGAAAAATTAGATTATAAATCTTTCTAGATATTCTCGGCATATATTATTCTGTCGTATATGTAACTCGACGGCAGAATTTTTATAGATACACAATGAACATTGTATATTTAAGATGCGAGCGTATTTTGAATGGTGCATTGAGTGTTCCAAGGGTTTCAAATTTTAAAGATAAAATTGCCTCGAAAGGAAAAAAAAAAACGAAACATGTCTCTACACGGTGAATTAGGAGAATTCTTCGAAAATAAAAATATTCCCTCGCGACATCCACCATTGAAGATTCCATAATATTCTCGAAACATGGCGTAGGACCGTATCTTGATTCTTTATGCAATACCGATTTATATGCATGAGCTATGGCGTTAGATTAAGAGTCGTAAAGTGACGGTAGCCAGGGAAAAAAAAAGGTAAGATTAACGCGACTTTCCCAAAGGTAACAATGCTGAAGACACTCGGAGCTGAAGATACGTGAGGTCAAAGTTGACTTTCCGTTTGAGCCAAACCGTCATATGCAAATATGTGCGTGTACTTACAAATGTAAAATGAATGCGCAGATATACGATTGAATAAGATTATAAGACCATGCAGTTCCTGGTCCCAGTGTGATTTCGAAAATATTAACAGATCCATAGGATATGCATGAATAATAGAAAAACGCGGCTGTGTTAAGAGTAGCAAGTTCTCAAGAACCCTTTTGTTGTTTCAAGAATACTATTTGAACTTACAAATTAGCAAGTTGCAAGCACGAAGAAAAAAAAGGAATTTCGAAAGGTTATAAAGACGTGCGAGTGACTACTTGTAGTAGCAGGAAGAGTGGATATGCGTGTCCGCACATAAAAGTGAGATATGCGCGTGCTCTTGTCAGGAGTAAAGTACTAAGAGTACCACGTCCAAGCAGACACGGTACAGTAGATAAGGGACAGCCAGCCGCCCTTCCAGTGTCTAGTCCGTCCTGCACAGCGGGGTCCAACGTCGCGGCAAACGTCTTCTCGAGCATGCGTGCTACCATCATATTGATCTCACCATAGTAACGATTCTCTACTCGGGTTTGGTGTTCACACATCTACAAAAGAACTTGGCGCGCACACACACAAATACTGAAAGTGTATGAAGAAGTGTTAGCAATACGGGTACGTACACTACCTACAGGTGGCTCTGTGTGCTACTGCAGCTCAACGAAGGAATTGAAGTAGTGTGGTAATGGGCGGCGATGGGGGGTTATGGAGCAAGAGGGACAGGAGGAACAGGGTCGTGAGCGTATACATATACAAATCCAGCAATGGTGCGGTAGCTATGGTGATGACTGTGCGCAGGTGGAAGGGGTAGTGGTATCCCCATACAGGTATATTAGCTCTCGATTCTATATAGATATATCGGCAGTGTGTTAGGTCGTGCCGATGCTAGACACATATAGATATAGTTTGACCATTGGTATGGGAAGGCGATTGCAATGTGGTAGCTGTATACAGATATATGCTGGTGCTTTTGCACGTTGAGTGGTGGGGGTAGAAGCGTCTAGCGCTGGCGCTCTGCAACGCAATGGAAATCAGTCCAGCGTCAGACGCCGTGGAAGGCGCATCACTTTGCACGTAAACGAGTTATCGCACGAGATGCGACTGGTGCATTCGCATAGGTTGCGTGTGGCCGAGACTGCGAGACGACACTACCAAACACGGGATATTCGCGACTTCTCTTATCAACATAGCAATCACTCGTCCCAGTGCTCGCTATTGCATTTCATAACGCAGCCATTCGTCTAAAACATGTATCGGATATTACTCCTTTACTATTGAGCATTATCCATCTTGTCTGGATGTGACTGTTACTTTTTGAGGATTTAACCAGCATACGTCGGATGGTTCTTTCTTACTTCACCTCTCTCTCTTTGATTCTCTATTTATCACTTATATGTCTACTACGAGTATTTGAGATACGTACGTCTGGCGCTCGCGTAATACTCGCCATTGTCTCCTGTGCTCCCGTTTCACTTCATTACTCTCCTTCTCCCTCGAAGAGAGAGAAAAAGTATAAATCGTGAGAGGAAAGGTCAAAATGAATATTAAATAATACAAAGTTCCGAGAAACCGTGATATCCTCTCTACAGTTTATTACTGTTGACGCAATTTTCGACGAATTAATATATACGGTCAGTAACGTCGCCATCATCTTTAGCGTCTGAGGTAGAAGTGAAAGAGAGAGAGAGAGAGCATTTAACGGAAGAGCTGCCACAAGGTTGGAGTTGGAAACTGCTGCTGGTGACGGTCAAGGTGCTACAGGAAATATTGTTATCGGAGGAGCTCGTAGAACTTGTTTCTAATAGCTTGGAAATTATTTGCCGTGTCGAGACAGCATTAGTATGTCCCATGATGTTCCGCGGTAACCGGATAAACGCACTGCACGGGACCTCCTGCAGTCACGTGCAGGATGCAACTGGCCGGGACGTCGTCGCCAGAGTGAAGTAAGCCCACTAGCGCCCGTGGACGTGGTTGACTATCTCGGACACGCGGGGTTTCATCACTGCATATACCCCAACAGAACAGGATGAGCGCCTGGGCCCTTATGGCGGTTATCGCCCTGGCTGCGACTGGTGAGTGTCTATTCTTATTATTATAACTATTAATATGATTACTATTATCGTTATTATTAATTATTATGCTAAGGGCGCATTATCACTCGACGATAATATTTATTTTCTTTATGCCTCTTTCGTTATTTGAAATATTTTTCGTTTCTTTTTTCCTTTTCACTAAACAGTATATTATGTATTCGTATCGATATAATAGTGTGTGTTGTCACATTGTGCAATACGCTCCAGCGTCTGTATTAGGTGAACATTTTTGGCGAGCGACTAATATCGCCACCTTTTTAAGGGTTACGTTAAAGTTGATATGACGGAGGTAATAAGTGACGTGTGCATTTGCGTGGATAGGATATTGTACGTGATATTTTTGAAAATTAAAATTAGACTGAGAAAATTATGACACATGTTCCTTTTTATGGTGCAGGATTACGCTGGATGTTGCGTCTGTGCATGTGTCTATTTGTATGCGATTTTGCTGTATTTACCCTTTTTTCTTTATTATCTTGTTACTATCTTTTATCTTGGAATTGGTCTTTTGAAAAATTTCGGGGTTTAAATATACGTACATATATTTATTTATTTATATATTTTTCGTATGGTTACGAGAAATTACTTTACTTTCTTTCTATACTATAAATATCCAGAATCTTGCTTTGAACTGTTTTAAAGTTCTTCGAACTTTATTTACCTCTTGGCTTGGCTGACGTTTCACCATTTGTCAGTGAATATTAATCATATGATTGAATTTTATAACACACGGTATTATTTTCAGTTTCTTTCTTTTATAACGGCACCCTACGAAAGAATACGTAAACATTTGCGCAAGTGACCGAGACTTTTCATGACATAAATTCGAATTTCAAACCCCAATCAAGATCAACAACATGGTATTGAATATCGAGGAAATATTTTGAACTGCCGCTTTAGCGGCCAATATTCCTATAAGAATTTAACGTCAAAAATAAAATTTAATAAAGTTGATGCTACGCAGAATGCATATCCTGTAATTTGAATTCCTCGCGATCTGCAAGATGACAGGGAAGACCGAGAGGAGACAAGCGTTGCAACATTTCTTGCCGTGACAAAATATTGTTGCTCCTTCCTTTACCTCGGGCAGGCGAGTTTGCATTGAAGCGAGGAGAATCGTTTCCTCCTTGCGCCCATTCACAGAAAGAGAGGTAGGGAGGTGGTAGAGAGGGGTTAGTGAGAGACAGAAGAGACAGAAAGGTATAGATAGATACGTACTTATAACACACGTCGGAATATTACGAAATTATCGGAATACTGCATTACGTAACGGCATTCACTGAGTGTTTTGAAAAGTCACGAGGGAGCATTTTCAATTTTCAATATATCAGAATTAATGAAGAGTGCTTCGGGAGAGATCGTGGCTACGTGTTTCATGACCTATCTATGTCTTTGGTACTTGACCTCCTCCCGGGGGACGCAAAGTCAATATGTAAGGTAGGTAAGGAATACAAGTATAATCCATACGTCTATTTATCGTTACGCGTACGGTGAGTTCGAGTCTTTGCCGACTAATGAAAAAGTCCCGAGCTTTTGCGTGGCGCATTTATGAGAAATAAAGTTCCCACGAAACGCCCCACTGCGGATGCGCATACGGGTCTTACGTTGCTCGAAAAAGCATAGTATACGCTGTGAAAAATGTACATTTCGTTAATTCGAACTCAGCCGTGTCTCGCACAAGTAAATAATCGATTGATTATACTTTCAACGGGACCGGGTCTTTCGTTTAATTAAACGACTTTCACGTAGTCTTGACTGCGTTTGGATCAATTTGACTAGATAGATACTCGGTCTTTGTTAGCAGTCGCAACGGCCTTTCAACTACGAAACATGTGATCGATACAATTACATGTACCTTTCGTTATCCGCAACCGCAGGATTTGGCTAAATCAACGAGAGGTTGGTTGATTTTACCAATTTTATTTTTTCCGTGTAAACAGGGAATGCCCTACGTTGAATCGAGAGTGATGCTTCTGGCGTATCTTGCACCTGGAAAAGGGACAGTTGCGTGTCACGTTTAATGAGAAAATGAAAGAGGGAGGGTAATAAAGCGTAATTAAAGGAATAACAAAGGGAAAGAATAGCTGACGGGGATTCTGACAGCAGGCTGTGCGGATAGCTGTGCGTTACGAAGGACGTGGTGAAAAAAAGAAGAAGAAAACAACAAACAGTTTAGTTATCGAAAAAGTCGCAGGGTGCTTCTTTTTTTTGAAAAGCACAAAATATTTTCTCAATGGTATGTGTATATATGTATACAATAGAGCTTAATGAGAATGAAAAGATATATATATATATATATTTATATATTTATATCATATATATATATATATGCCCCTCTATATAAAAATAATACAGCTAAATAAAATGTACTAAAAAAGCGTATCACGTTTTAAACAAATTGCGGGGGCCCAATGGTTATTATCGTTATTAGAGTAATGTGATAGGTTTTTTTTTTTTTCATTTTGTTAATTTCAATTTATATTACATATTCTTTGATATACCTTGATTTTAGTTTTTTTTTTTTCTTTTTTTCGTACGACGATACCTTTCGCCATTTTTCATTGTTTTGCCTAATTTACTTCTTACCCGTCGAAAAATGTTGTTTGAAATTTCGATACTTTTTCGTATTTTCATTTGTCTACTTCGTAACGTTCATAATTTGCCGTTATGCATATACACGCCCGCCACGAAACTCCTTCGCCTAACTTACTACTTTGTGCCTTACTTCGCACTTTGTCTATTCTGCGGCTTACTTACTTACTCACTTACTATACCTACTTACTTACTTACATACTTACTTACTTACTTACTTGCTTACCACACCGGGCTACTGGACCATGAATACGTCCTTGGACATTTACCCGATTGCAATCAATGCAGACGGAATTATATGCCTATACTCTATTCAATAACTGTACATTGCAAAAGTTCCACGTGAATTTTGCAAGTTTACAGAAAATTACCATAAAGCTTCGTATGGTAACCCTTCGTGTGGTTTAAAACAGTTTTGGATACTGGATGAAATAATGGTCGGTTATTACGCGGGGAAAAAAAAAAAGATTGATGTCTACAGTGGACAAGGCGTGAGACGTGAAAAAAGTCAAGCGCACTTTTATTAGCAATTGTAGTACTGCTCGTAGTATGATATATGTACGTGCCGATGGCTGCTGGTGACTCCGAGAGTTGAAGAATGATGGGAAATCTATTAGACAGGGACGGCTCGTTGACGAGGGACCGTAGGTGCAGGGATTGAAAATGGCTTGGAGACGGTGAATACTGTTCACGGCATCGTATACCGCTATCTACATAAGGTCAGTGTAGTAGGACGATGTAATATTTTACTGAGCGACATTAGCGAGTCTGTAAAATGACGGCAGGTCGGATGTCGAACGAACGAGGAATTTCGTGACACCGCGTAGCTCATACATGCTCGGCTGTATGATCGGACGTGGTTCAGCTGAAACTTTGCGGATCTAATGAATACGGAATCTGGTGTAGTATAGTATGGGAACAGAACAGTGCGTGGTCAGACGGAGGGAAGCCTACGCAGAGCGTGTCTGTTCTGATAAAGGAGACACTGCAAATCAGTTAATTTTGTGACTGATCGTATTTCGCGCGTGGATTTCGATTTCATTGGGGAAGCTCGTGTCACGGGAACGTGATTACATCGAATCTGGTGGACCAATGGAAATTAATTAAACTGAATGAAATGCAAATGCTGGGTGCGACGGAAGGGATGGACAATATTCGGAATTTTACGAACTGAACGATAAAGGATTTGATGTTTGAACGCGAGCATCGAGGACGCAAGGATATGGATCTAGTTTTGTTTGGGAGTGGCGAACGACTGCTCGTCTTGAAAATTGTTTTATTCTTTAAATTCTCTCTCACTCGGATACCTTGAATCCACTGGTTTGACACTCTGCGGATGTAACGTCACTCGCAGATCTCGAATTTTCATGCATCGAATTGCATCCAGATGATGCAGGCATGTGGATTTTTCCGCAGCGTGTCGGCTGAGCGGGTTGGTGGGGAGGGTGAGGGTGCAAGGCTGTGCCAAACGAGTTTCCAATCGTTTCGGGACGAATTCTTTTTTGCGAACTCAGGAGTTTTCGTACGGCTGATAGTGAGTAGTGTGAGGGGTTAACGACAGGGTAGTTTTATATGGAAATTATTACGCGATCGTGTGAAGGGACTACGGATGGCTTTACGAATTACAAAGTTACTTGAATCGAGTCTATTCGGGATCTTGGTGGTTTGCTGTGATTGGCTAGCTTTAGAGTATTTTCGAAAATTCGATTGAGGTGGGAAACTATAGGAAGGTTCTAACAAAAATTTGCCTGGGCTTCTACACGAATATGGAGAAAGCTTCGCGTTGTCATATACGTACAAGTGAAAGTAAAACAGGACGCTGGTAAACGTCGGTTCAAGAATATCGTGTGTATTTAATTGTAAGATGGAATAAGGGAAGAACGACACGTTTGATAGAAAGACAATAAAGGATTATTTGTTCACTGGCTATAAAATGTGTATCTTCTATCCTTCGAAATTAAATAATCTTCCGTCCAATTTTAATATTGCACAGATAATATTGTTGAAAGACTACTGTACGAATTCATTATACCGAGGGACGCTTTTTGCTCGAATCTTTTTAAGGTAAAAGTTAAGTTAGGGTTGGTCTGTCTCTTTTTTTTCTTTTCCAGCAGTCCCTTGAAAAGTTACAGAGAGAAAGAGAGAGAGAGGGGGGGATATATTAAGAAAAAGTAATATTTACAGCATTCGCTGATATTAATTGTCAGTGTAGATTCAGGTCGTCACATTTTAGTTTCCACGAGGCGTAGTTTCGCATCTGCAAAATGTTGAGGTGCGGTTATTAGGTTACGAATAATACGAGATGCTTGCAATAATGGTTATCTCGGAAAGTTTACGGTGAATGTAGGTTAGGCGGAGGTATACACACTGTAGGTATGAGTTTCCTTAAAAAGTCGTGAGATAAAATAAAATTTGGCTTACTGCCAATCGTTCGCGTTATTATTCGTAATAATTAAGCATTAATTCAATAGAACATTGAAGTCCAGCAGTGGATTTACATATCTCGAGCCGTTCGAGGTTAATGGCAATCAAGTTCCGAATGGTTCAGGCTCTACACGTACTAGTTCGTACTACATAGTTATACACGTAGAGGGCCGTTGGATTGTTCAAGCGTCGAAAATTTCATCATGGCCAAGCAAAGCCGACGTTCATTATGATCCACTTGGTAAGTTCGGAGCGTACGCGCATTATTAGCGTCAATTAATATAAACCACCGTCGTTACTAGCAACCAGCAGAAAGCACTATTAGTCTTGAAAAGTGTCACTGCTAAAAGTACAGGGATAGCCACTATGTACTCTGAATATCTCATGCCGTAGAGTACAGTGGGTGAATCGCGGTACTGGAATAAAATAGTATTTGCTCTGTAAAATAGAAAGTAGCTACTCGACTATTTTTCTTCCTAATTATTTTTTCTTTCTTTTTTTTGTTCAAGTCCTTATTTGCTCTCGTTTCATTCCCTTTATTTTACGTATAGACCTTTCTTTGTCGAATTCTTGGCTGCTACAACGTTGCCACGTGCGCGCGCACGTTTTACCTCTGACCTCTGACCTCCCTGCAAGGTGAGTCCTTTGTTTCAACGTAATTCCAATTGATAAAGCGACAGCCAGTTCCGACTATCATAGCGCGCCGTTTATGATGATTTAAATCGTCAACCATGCGGGTGGCACGTTTATCGATTTCCGTGCCGTTTGTTTCCGTTCACGGTACAATAGGAATAAATAAAAAGAAAATTACGACAGAAAGCACCGCCGTAACGAGAGGACGGGGGGATACGGATGAAAAATGTAAAAAAAAAAGTAGGTAAAACTATATCGTATACATACTAAACGGTACGCAGTCACGGGACGAAACTTCCTCTAGCTGGATTTTCCATTGTTTTTCTTCTTTATATTTTTAACGACTCATGGGAAAGCGTGGACTGTGAGAAATTTGGTTTTCAAAATTACACCAATCCGGGGACGCGATAGACATATGGCATTGAAAGATGGAAATACGTATGTAGGTATAAGGCGAAAAAGAGACGGACAGATAGCTGCTAGTCGCGTCTGATTTGTTCCATACTTGTTTCACTATGCCTATAGGTAGGTACAGGTTGAAAAGTAAAAAGCACGTTCAAGACTGTACAGTTCAATACATATAAGCCGGTTAACGTTATTCTGACTTACTATGCTTCTCTTGCCTCAACTGTTTTGTCACTTTTGAACTCTCTTTAGTAATCGCGCAGTATCACCTTGCAAGGACGTTTTCCGTGTCGTTGCGTAACGGCGCAATGCCTGGCTGCGGGCTGCAAGCATAGCAAAATGAAACGCCGACGATTTTACATGGAACATTTTGAAGAAATTTTCGACGATCACGATCGACTAGCAACAAAGTACCAATTGCGCTCTTTTGATTGATTGGGTCAATTGGACGAAAGAGTTTTGAGCATATCAAATGGTGAAACATTGAAATCCACTAGTATCTATGTTTTGACATATGTATTATACTATACACGGCGAAAAAATCTTATTTTCTCACTACCGACATGCATTGTGCTACGTTCTCGTTTGCACTGTATAGGGCATAGGACGGTTAGGACATTCCTGGATGGGAAAGGATGGCTTTAACCTGTCCATCCCATCCTCGGGTTAGTCCATGTAGTATCGTAAGGTAGGACCTTATCGTGAGGTGGATACCTTATTTCCGAGTTTTCCTGACCTTTCTTCAAACTAGTCTACCGGGCGAAATCTCTCCCTGACGTGTTGTGCAAGCTGAGTAGGTACGTAAAGACGAAAGTATGAAGGTGTATATAGGTAGCAGGAGGTAGCTACACGTTGAAAGGTATGTACTGTGTACGTATAGAGGTGGTAGGTTACGAGGTGAAAAAGAAGAAAGAAACTGAACTGCGGGCTGGGATAGGCAGTGAAGCGGGGTATCTCGTAGGTGGAAATCGAAGGGTAGGTGATGATGGCTTTGATCCCAAGAATTTATTGGATTCCTTGTATGGGGCAGGACGTACGACGCTATTTACGTTCTCTGGAACGTATAAATGTCCTATACGCGGTCGAGATTTAGACACAGGTTAGCTTTGGACTTTGCTTTAGATTGGGGTTAGGTTAGGGTAAGTGATGTCGGGTCAATGTACGAATGGAACATAGTACAGGACTGCTCAATGGTATTCTATCACCTGAAGATGGTTTTGTCATGGAATTCGAATGGACGGGCCAACTTCAAGTAGACTTCAGCTGGGCAGATCCTTCAGTTCTTCGTGCGACAGAGACAAATATATGTAATGTGTATTCGGTAGGAATACGTATGTGCGGTCGGACGCTTCCGGCTGATAATGGCGCAAGTTATGTTTCGGCTAGACGGAGTTAAATAAGGAAACAGGCAAATATGTGAAAACTAATGAGACGGTTGATACTGCATGGTCTGTCTGTATAAAAATTACCGTGAATACCAATTTTCCTGGTCTTCGATACTGCGAATGATCGTTAATGTACCGGGTAGCTAGTAGAAACAGAAAGGTCGCTGTGTAACAGCAGCAAAAAGAATAACTAGTTAAAGTAGCTGCAAGCACAGACGGAGAAGAGTCAAGCAGACGTAACGGACGGTGGGGAAACAGTTTGGCACAGTTTTATTTGCCAACGTGACCTACTGGATTATTGATTCGCATTGTAACGGGCGGGTTTTGGCAAGAGAGCAGTTGTGTTGATTTCGAATGGTCCGTCAGCTTTTTCTCTTATTAAATAGCGCGCGCTACCGACGGAGGGGCACTCTCAGAGGGGATTGGTCAGAAGGATCAGCTTCTGAGCTCGTGATAGGCCGCCGACACGCTGTGGTAGGGATGCCAATGGGCGGTGACAAAGAAAAGTATACGGCGATAGAAGACGAGCGAATTTTTTCTCTCAGCATTTCTGCGCGTCATATTTTTGTTGCTCGAGGCTCACGTATTGTCTAGCAATATCTGACACCGACCTGTCCCCGCTGCGGGCATTTTTTTTTATCCCCTCTCTGTCTCTCTCTCTCTCACTATCGCTCGTAATATGTCCCATCCGTATTCCTACCCTCGTTCTCACCTTGGCAAACATGAACTAGCAAAGTTCATCAATCTTTAATACACTTGGATAAGCTCGGTTATGACTTTACCTTTGTTCTCATTTGATTCCTGCTCGCGGAGCCTGATTGGCACTGATTCGACGAGTTGATTCAATTTCACGTGACTTTTCGGCGAGAAGCTTGGATCCAAATTTTCGGCACGCTTGAACTTCCGCTCGAATTTGTACGTAACGCGAGTTCGCGCTTGCGTTTGATGATAATTTTAACTCTTATTCAAATTCGAATTGACTTTTATTATAAGCATTAACTGGGTTGGTACTTGAAGTGCGAGCTCAATGTAAATTGTATGCAGTGTCCTTGTATTTAACTCTATTTATATATACTCGTAGCTTACTCTATATTTGTTTCGGGTAAATTTGCCAGGTATCGCTAAGGACAAATTCCATGGTAACGTGACGCGCGATCAGACATTGCCAATGGTTGTGTACTGATTTTCTAGAATATTCTGATACAATCTGAGAATATTGGCGAATCCAGTTTGGCCTTTGTGCATGGCTGGTTGGATGTTTTCATTCGAGGACTACTTTGATCAGGGTATTCGGGACGCGTGTTGCTTTGAAAATGCAATTGGGTCTACTTAGCCGAGCGTGAATTATCACAATCAGAAGCCGTCTGACAATCTCGTAAATTAGATTTGAAAATTCGTAGTGCAGCAGCGTCTCTGTGTCTCGTGTAATCTCGTGCCATTTACGGTAATCATCAAGGGTCGCGCGTTATTAGCGAACACTAGTTTAATTCACAGAGTCGATTAAACTCGACAAGAATATTTGGCGCAGCGCAGGGAGTCTATTTATACCAAATTCTGCTTCTTGATGCGTGACGTTCGCGATAACCGTCGTAACTTTCTATCGCGAAATTAGATCGTTCCGAGAGTCATTCATCATCCTGATAAACATTGGTTAATAACGATCGACTGTGATCCATGATAGATCATGGATAGATGAAATATCCTCAACGACCCAGGCACACGTGCCTTGCGAAACCTTCATATATCATCTCGACGCTAAAGACACTTGAATTATCAGCGTCCTGTAGGAACGACGGAAACTTTCGAAATATCTCTTGATCCTGTGCAGCTTGGGACACTCGACGACATAGCAGTTGAAAAGTATATTGCGAAATATATTAGGTATCTACGTGTAACGAATCTACCGTACGACAAATCTTTGGCAACGTACATGTTATCATTGTAATCTCAATCCTCCCGCCGTTTGACTGAGTGGAAATGAAAAATCATTGTTTGAAAAGAGTGACGAAAAAAAAAAATATATATATATATATATATATAGACAATCTGACGAAGTAAGGTGGCGAAGTGAGGCTAACGAGTAACGTGGCGATTACTACACTGTACTGAAATGGTGGATTGGTCAGGGCTGGTAAGTGGCGGTTATCACGAGAAGCGGCTGCTAAACGACCTGCTGGATTCGTACAACGTGCTGGAGCGTCCCGTGGGCAATGAGTCCGAGCCCCTTGTATTGAGCTTCGGGCTTACGCTTATGCAAATAATCGACGTTGTAAGTCCCAGCTACTTATTTCATTTAACTCGTTACTTGTTACTTGATGATCATCTACTATCGATACCTGTCGCCATCTGTTGCCATCTATCGTCATCCATCGATACTAGTTAACATTCGACAGCACCATGCACTGACAATACACACGCAACACCGTACACGAGATACGCTTAATTGACACACACGGTATATCTATATGTGGTGCTTGTTATTCTTTGAATTACACACCGTGTGCAAAGTATAGAGACTTCTTGCAGAGTTTTATATTACTGTACGTATCGCTCCTCTCCACGCTATTACGTTTCCTCGTTAATCTTCGATTCTTTCTCCCTTATCTCGTGCATCTATTCTCTGTCATTGTCATTCCTACTGATAACGACGTATCTGTTACCCACTTTGTCTCCTTATGCGTCCTACGCATAATCGATTGGCATTGGTTCCTTTCCTCTATGGTAGATTCGTACACGAAGCCTGTGATTATTTTTTTTCTTCAAAATTCAAACAATTCTTGCTTCTTACCTATCAACGCGATAGCATCTTTATCGCGGCTATAAACGTACAAGGAAAAGTAACGGCCAAAGGGGACAAGACAAGGACAAGGACAGTAAGCGAATCTTGTTGCACGCTCGCGTACACATACACACAAGAAATTAACGTACGCGACAATCCATACATCTAACCCGTAATACTCGCATTGTCCCTAACCCATACATATATATTTTTTCTTATCAAAATTTTCTACCCCTCACCCTTACATGGCGTCGCCATCTTCTTTTACTAATACTTTTAAACACCAGTATGTTCCTCTTCGTTCTTCACGTTTCATGCACTTCCTCTCTCTGCATCCCCCTCCATCATCCCCTCATCTCATTCCCCCCCTCTCTCTCTCTCATGTCAAATTTCATTCACTGGTTATGCGTTGCCACAATTTGCTCACGGTAGATAATACTTTGACAGAACCTTTCTGTATATACATATATTACACGAATATATTTACTTTCTTATGATTTATCGATTTACTTTCTCGATATTTCGATCTTTTGTACACTGCATCAATTACTCTATATATTTATAGTCAATGTATATATATATATATGCATATGTACACGGGTGTGCGTATATACACGAAAAATACGTACGTGCAATCAGTACTTCCGGTGCCGCATACAAAGCGCTACGTCGGGTAATGTACATCACGCCGTACTGTATGGAATGTATATACATGCATAAAGACGCATATATATATATATATATATATATATATATATGACTAAATATGTGTATGTACCGTACATTGTTCCTCCTATGGTAAAAAGACTAATTTAAAATAATGAAATAAATGATTCTCTATAAATCATTCGCTCTGCACGGTAGCCACGTAGGGCCTGTTATACATGCATACGTACATACGTATATCATAAGTATACCTATATACATATATGTATTAAATGTGCATAGGGCAATGTATCCAAGAATGCATGCTTGCTTTTATTAGCTAATCGCTTTCTGGTCGTTAGTAATTAGTGAAATTCTTTCTATTATAGGTATGTCAATACAGTGACGATATTAACGTTGCTTGTCGTTCGATACACACTTTACGACGTATTTGCTTATTTTTACAGCAAAATCGTATGTGAAAAGAAATGAAAAAAAAAAACTCGAATCTCTGTCTTACGATACCGAACAACGTCAGTAGTTCGGAAGGTAATTTTGTTGAATTTTTATTCTCTCCTTTTTATGCGATACGTTTCAGGATGGAGTATATGGAAAATCGAAGTCGAGAGGATGACTTGTGAAAGTTTTGGTGAGTCTGTGAGCGAGGGGACACGGGGGGCAATTGAAGTGTCGCTAGACACAATGAAAAAGGATGTACAAGCGTTATTCAATTTTCTTTTAGTTAGTTTTTATATTCCAGACGTAACACGGCCATGTTGGATATACGTAGGTACGCAGTGTAATACACGTGGTTAGTTAGTCGGGTGATTAATTATTGTACTCCAGAGGTTCCTTTTACCGAGGGTGGATGGGTAGATTGATAGTACGAAGACTATCTTCACGTTCTGGGCAATTCGAAAAGGACTCCAGTGGCCCGTTATTGTTTGCTAAGGACATTCTCGGTGGTGAAATTACGACCAACGGGAGTTCCTAGACTAGTCGAGTGAGCACGAACCGTCCCGAAATAAAAGCCTATACCATTTTGATGCCATTTGGGACCATTTGGGACCATTTGGGGCCATTTGGCGCCATTTGGGACCTATACTTCGTGGGACTCGTGAGAGCTTCTCTTGTATGTACGTCGTCTCCCTGGGATGCGTTTACTTAATGCGGACTTCGTCTTACAATTAGCCTAATTGTACCCGAATGCGTCTCGTTTAGAGAGGCAAGTTTAATGCGAAGGGTCAAGGGAAATTTCTCGAGATAAGATAAATTCAGTCAGATAACCAGTTGTGTAGGCGGTAATAAGAAACAGCTGAGATCTGTAAGAGCGACGCGCAAGAGTTAAATTTTACACAAGATTATTTTTTTACGATTCAGGAGATACGGTGTTAATTGAATTTTCCATGGGAAACGTTGAGATAACCCTATTCGAGGATATTAAAACCAACTGATAATAAGCTGTTAATAAAGGAATCTCCTTTTTCTCTTTATTTAGCCGCAACGTCATCGCGAGTACTTTTCTTAATGCTTTCGTGCTATTTCTTGACGTACCTCTCGTAACTGAGTGTACAGGGTGTCCCCATAGTAACGCATTTCATGGAGTGGGTGTTAAACTTCAAGGAGATCTTAATCGAAAAGTCCTTATCGGTTTTTCAAAATACTGCTTAGTTCTCGAGATATCCTAATTTTTCGAGTGCGTCAACTCTGAGATATCTCGTGTAGCCAGTGAAATGCCTCGAAGCGCATATATATACGTGTAGCATTTTTGGGTACGTCCTATGGGCAAGTGCACATGTATAAATAAACTGGATAGAAGTGTACGCCAAGGAATACATGTACGTGGTGCCACCTGTATCCATCCCTAGGCGATACGATATTGCCTATAGAAACTATCGTGATCTTCCGTGCGTCTTCTCAAACCCCCCGAGCTTTTCCAACTCGGCTTTTGACCCGGATGTCATTACCACCTTGTCGGGAGTCCTGAGCTCCGTGCTCGTCACCAGCGACGTACACGAGAAACAGTCCTAAACTATGCGTGACGCCGTATTCAGAAATGGATTGGGTTGGGTTAAGTTGGGTGATTCGATGGATGGTTAGTCATTAGCACGTGAATCGATTTGCTTGCAAAGTGATTCGAGAGTTGAATTTTACTCAGATCGTAATTGATTGCGTAACCAAGTGAATTAGATCGAGAAGGGGAACTTGAGTAAGAGTTAAGTCTTGCCGCCGTGACGTTAACTCGAATCAACTTAACTTGCGTTCTAGAGTTCTTGCTATTGCGTTCTGATTCGACTTGCTGCCCAACTGATCACACCTAAAGCTATCGTTGCGCAACTTGATACCAACTTGGTTTGGCTGCGATTTCAAAACTCTTTTCGTAAAGTGATGTGATTTGATTAAATTTCACTTCGGTTGAAACTCACCAGGAATACGCTTGATTACATTGAATCCAGCTATATGCCGTGCGATCACTTGATTTCGACTAATTCAATCTGAAACAGACACTCGTCCAGTGACTGTCGCATTGGACTCTAGCGGATAGAACCTGAACTTGATTTCGGGCGATCTCGTGGCAACGCCAAGTCAGTTAAATATAAATTCAAAGTAAACACAGAATCCAACCGATACGTACTCGAGTCCCGAAGGTGCAATACTCGAGAGATCCTAACTCGAGATCCCCGGCTTTATAATAATCACCACCTCAGGTATTCAAGTTGCCCTCTTACGACTTCCTCAACACGAAATTATCTCTCACCCTTGTCGCAAGTAGTTGGCGCACCAAGTAGTAACGTCCGGAGGGTAGTAAACGGCGTCTAGTTTTTCATACGAAAAAATGTGAGGAAATAATAGACGGAGTGAAAATGATTTTACCTTCGGTAACAGATAGAATACAATGTCGATTATGTTCAAGGATACCTTAACACGCATGTCTCTCTATACCTAGTGATCTTTTACCTGAGGTTGGGTACCGGAAGCGAAACGTAAATTGGATCCCTTCTGATATTCCTGCCACGCCAAGAATTTCAACTACGAAGTAATGCTAGTTCATCCATGGGTGTGCAACCCCTGGGAATCGTTATTTTCAAAGCGGCAGCCTAAGATTGGGTAAGGTTCGGTCGGGCTTGGGTTAGGTTATAGTTGCACCTCAACGAATATGGGAATTCCATTGAGGTTACGCGAAAGAGATTCATGTCTTTATTTCCGATGTATATTTTTTCCAAGTGTCATTCGTGTCAGTCAGATACGTCGCATGCACTTCAAATTATGTATTAAAAAATATGCTGTGACAGATTCTCGCCACGTGCACGAGAGCAAACACAAAACGTTCAACAGTGCAGAAGGCTAGTCCACATGGAGTCTGGGTACGTAAAGGTTGTGCGTATTCGAAAAAATTATTTGACAGATGCGACGATCCATCGGAAAGTATTTAAGCTCGGGTACGTCTTTATGAAAGACCGAAAGAAGATTTGTCAAAAAGCGTGATGACCTATTTCAGCCGACTGACTACGTGAGCGGTTACGTGAAAAAAAAAAAAAAAAAATTGTAAAAGTAAAATACAAAGAAAGTAATAAGAAAATTTGGAAACCAGAGTCCTTCGCAATTTGGCATCAGAGTTTGCAATCTTCTCAGCTTCTTACCTTTTGACGTAAGTGCAACCGAGGCCATTTTTCTGGGCGCAGGACATGTTCCGTGTAAAGAGTCTATAGCTCAGGACAGACACCTACTTGTTAGATGGTCGCCCGAGAAAACATGACAAAGGGGGTTGGTAATGAGAGAGAGAGAGAGAGAGAAATGCTGGAATAGTCTCCAGTGTGTAATTACGGCCTGAATTCTTATTACTCAACACATTCCCTACAGGCCTGTCGGGACTGCGGGACTTTTCTTCGGCTTCGTTTACAGCCATATTTATATCTCTCTTTCTCTACTTCCTCTGTCCCGTCCCTGGCTTACCGGAGGCTGCACCTATGCATCGGGTGCAACAGGATGGGTAGTTTATTTTTTATCGGTTACCTAGCGACTTTTCATTAATTTTTAATAATCCCTTTAGCTCGTATCACTTGTAACGTACGTGCAATATTGGTCTCTCGGGGACTTTGAAACTTCTCCGTTGATTCTTCTCCAATAGATTTTTCATACTTTTGTGTTGTTTTGTTCCGCCAGCTACTGTCTGCTAGAAATATGACAATGGCGCTCATTTCGACTATAGACCGTTTAATTGGTGCTTCAGATTCCTGTTTCTCAATGCATCTCGGTCCTTTTCAATTCTACTGTTCGCGCTATTAGTATTTCTTCTGTATAGAAATTTTACGTAATATCGCATTGACGAGCGGCTCCTCGCGTTACGTGCTTATTATGAAAATCATCGGGTATTAATTTTACACTCGTGAAACGTACATTCGACTTGTATGGGATCGCTTGGTGTTATTTTTTGGAATTTCAATTTTCCATATTTTTTTGGAAATTTTAATCTCCCTGTTATAAGATCTTTTTACATGCCGCGGATAAGCGCCTGTTACATATTCAGTATGCCTCTCGTTGTGTCCGCTAGAGACAATTTTTTCAAGATCCTTTGCTCCTCAACACGTCCAAGCGATTGGCACGTGTCAACCGATTACGATGACTTTGACAGCCGATAGTCTTCAGGCTCTTGCCAGTTACTTGTTTCCTCTCTACCCATTACAGTTGTCTACTTACGTCTTATCTATACAGCCACGTAGACCGAGAATGTCCTTTAAAAATATTATCAAGATACGAGCTCGACGGTATTTTTCATTTGATCTACTTGGAGTACGATATACCATAAATAATGCCCAGTGTTATTACGCAAGACACGGGCTGTACGGAAGACGAAGAAAAATAACATAAAGATTTTGCCGAAGTTGAACGACTTGATAAATGGGATATTCCAATCCCTCGAACTTGTCATAGCGTTCTAGGGATTTCTACGTTACCGACTGGTCTCGCAATCCTTATGCAATACTAAGACTTCTGAACACAGCACCTTATTCCTTCAAAGATTCACTGTCCTACGTAGAGCCGAATAATTCAATTTTGACCGGCAAATTCTTAACTACGCGTGCAATACGTTTTCTCCTGTAAGCTATTATGTCGTGAGTGAAATTCCACTCGTTACGCGCACTTTAATATCACATCGCACTAGTACAGTAGGATTTATGCTCTAGTCGGATTCGTTGTATTAAATATATCATTATTCTTGTACTGAACAACGTGAAGAGATGGTCAGTGAAAACTACGGGGTTTATATTTTTATCAACTCTACAAGTGATCGACTCTAGTTGTCGCGCTTGTATCGTAGTACTATTATGTGTATGTTGTTTTGGCACGGATCGCCACCACTTCCATTCTTTAAAGCTGATGGTTGATTGGAAATAAAGGTTAAATAACATGCCCAATCACAAGTAACAGAATACGCGTGAGCGCGCGATTAGCCAATTCGTATACGGGCGACAAATGTAGGTGTCGAGGGAAACGAATAAAACAAAAGACGTAAGTAAAGAAACGCAAAGAAATAAATACCTAAATCTAGTCGAACGCGTACGAACAGTTATCGAGTTAAGTGCACGTACGATTGTAGTACATTCATCCATCTGTGGGAATACAGCCTCTCGGGGATATTATCGATCGCATTTCGAAGCTGAACTCGTTGGGAAATAAAGCTTCATTTTTTTTTTTTTTTAACAAATCTAGGTAATACCCGTAAGCAGGAGCTCTCACTTTGAGTTCTCCTCCTATTACAGGCAATTAACCCGCAAACATATTAATTTCCTCGTACTGCATTGGCCTAGACACTTCAGAAAATCACTTTTATAAGGACGCTGCGTGTCTGGCGACTACGGGAGTCTACTAAATGTTCTATAGAGGCGCTGCATTCGAACGGTGATCATAGAAACACGTAAAAATCTGTAGTATCGTAATTGACATAACCGAGAGAAATTCCTTCGTAAGCCTGCTGGCGCCCTACTTTAACGGCTGGATCAAACCGTCAGAGAGAGGGGGAACGCGTCGGTGGGATGTAATTTATTAATTTGTTCGTCATCAGTGGGACATTTATACATATATACAAAACAGTGTATACATGGAAAAGATAACGGCGAGTTCGTTCAGTTATATAGGAGCAGACAGGAGAATCAAAATATACAGATATTAGATGAGAGGGATAGAGAGAGAGAGAGAGTGATTATTTGGTTGGAGGGCGAAGGCCAAGGGAGGAAGAGAGAAAACGTCTACTTAAGCGTAATGAGCAATTCGATTTTCCGTCAGAATGCCACTGGTTTTCATATAATAAAATGCCATTTTGTGAAGAGACGAAGAGAGCGAGAGAGATGGGTGGAGTGAAGAAAAAGAGAAGGGAAGAGAGAAGGGAAATACGTTCTCGTGTGTGAGCGCGCGCGCACTGGCATTTCCGCTAGGTTACGTATTCGCCAGGGGCAATGGCCTGATGTGCATGGTAATAAGGCAAAAACGAGGCAAGGAATAAGTAGTGAAATGTGAAAATGGAGAAGAAGGACTGAAAGATACGTGGCGCAGTCGAGGAATATGCAGTTGAAGCGTAGCCGGGGAGATCGGAAACAGTGCAAAGGGAAAAAGTAGGGAAAAATGGGGACACGAAGAAAGGGGTAAATGCGAAAAAATGTATGCGCCACAGAGAAAAACGCGTTGGCTGTTTGAAATTTTCAATTTTTTGTTATCTTTTGCATATTTCGGACACAGCGTTCTGTTATCGTTAATCATACAATTACGAATTATTGGCTATCGTGCAAATGTCCATATACCTTTTGTCATGCATTTTGAGACTCTTCGATGTATCGTCCAATAATACTTTACTTCTTTCTATCGTATTTGCGAACGTTATTTATTTTTTTTTACAGAAAGAAAAGAATACCTTAACGGTTCTGAGCTTGACGCAGTTACTCAGTTACGACGGTGCATTTAGATCAAGTATAATTGATTAATCGCAGCGCGATTTTAAACCTCGCCGAGTATAAATTAGACATTGAAATTGGCGAGTTCCCTCGGAGACGATATGTTCGATTTTACTTTTTCATCAATAAAAATGAGACGACACGACCTGTTTGTCTGGCGGTTAATTAGTTCTGGTTAAATAATAAGGCCCCGGCGCTCTCCTTTGACCTATTGCATAATAAATCCTCCTCGAACTATTCGTAATACCAAGCCCGCTGTTCATCCTGTCCTGTGTTCCTATTACACGCGACGAATATACAAAATACATCTAATGCTTCTCCCGGTCATGAAAGGTCGAACAACAGTTTTTTCAGGTATCCGTCGCGTCGTTATACGAAGAAAAGATTCGAGCACGTTTTTAGTCGCTTTCGAAAGTGCGTTGCATTCCGGTCGCACGAGCTGCCACGAGAAAGAAGATTGATTGAAGTTAAGAAGGTAAATTAAAAGTGGGAGAAATATGTAAATTCATATTCGTCAGCGCGTGGCTTCACCGAGGCTTCAACCAATGTGCCTAAACGATCAAGCAACCGGAAAAGGGATTCTTGCGGGTAATTTATATAGGAGGTGCCACGCACACGATCCGGTATAGGTATAGGTGTAGGTTGGACAGAGAAAGTCGAGTTTCTGAGTACACTGTGAAATTAGCCGGTCAGAAGCTGGCAAGACTAGTAGGGAAGGATCGGGTATAGAAGGCAGCTCCTCTATAGTGCGTCCGTTAGAGTGAAAGAGAGACGATGAGCGGCCATTGCAAGTAAACTTAACGATAACGTAACGATAACGTAGCCATAACATACACCGTAGTAGGGGACGTTAACGTTAACGCCGTATTAAGCATTCGAACGTTGTTGCTCGATCGATGAAATTATCGTTCAGCGATGCTGTTACACCGTTGCCAATACTCGCTGGCCAATAGCGACGCCACCGGCACACTGACGGTTGGCAACACTGCGACGTGTCATCATCGCCACGTCGTCGGGATGACGATGACTATTTTTATAATCTCTGCTTCAAGGTGTTTTCTGGGGTTTTTTTTCCCTCTGTCTGCAGGCAACGTTAATTCGGCTCTAGGTTAAAATTTCCTTCGCCTCGTATCGCTCGGGAACTTGGTGGTTTATGTTGGAGCATCTAGTGACTTTTTTCGGATACTCGTATATACACTTGTCACTGTATTTTCCATCGGACATCTATAAGACAATTGTGCATGCGTTAAGCGATAAATGTCGCTATGTGTCGAATTTTTATTACTATAGTGTAGACTTAAGGTAGACGTGCATCGTATCGATATTGTAGATTGTTCTGAGCGAATGGACACTTTTATCTTTCTTTTTAATCTTACACAACTCTACATTACCTCTTGGGTCCAAGTCGAACGATTTATTTGATAACTGCGACTAATTGCTATCTTGTACTTCTCTTGATTTTCAGGACGAAAAGAATCAGCTGCTCATCACGAATCTCTGGTTGAAATTGGTGAGTATACGTTTCGTGCTGTGACGATCCTTTGTCAAATTAGTACGTCAGCGTTACAAGGATTCAGGAATTTCTGGAAAATTCTATCTGACCTCGTGGGAAATTTATTTGACTTCTCTCTTTTTTTTCTCTCTCTCTCTCTCTCACGCACACACGACGCGCGGTATAATGAAAATCGTACTTGTGGGAATTCTCTAATTTATCCTTGTTTTTCTTGTTCTTATATCTTGACACCTTTTATATCTTATTTCGGAAGTCGCAGCTAGTCCATTTTCGCTGACGTAATGTACACGCGAACGTGCTGAGATACTCTAGGAACTTTTAGTCGTCCAATGGGGTCTCAGTTACAGAGAGTCGACCGTGAACGCAGGTCTGACTTATACTGCGTTATTCTACTGCCGCGGACAACTGACCGCCAGTTCCACATGTTCTGCCATAATCTCGTTAGAGTATTGTGACGTCATCTAGATTCTTGTCGGATACAATGAAATGGGTCAGACAGGGAAGTTAGATAATAATGAATGACAGAAAATATCTGGTTGGTAGTAAAACAAAAAATATCCCTAAACTGTTTACGTCCGTAATTCTCTATTGTAATTATTAATTTACAAGCCTTCTGTAACAGGTTAAATTTCTTGGCTTCTCGGCTGTGTCTAGAAATTCTATGCAGGTTATACAAAATCAGTGTTCTCACAGAGCTTCTTTGTCAAAACGAAACACGTATTGACTTTACATGTATTGCTAATCGAGGTTGGTAAGGGTGTGGCGGAGCGTTATAAAAATGTGTTTTTTTTTTCTCTTTTTCCCTCTAGAGGAACAGCTGTGAATTTTTCGTAAATTTCAACTCGTGTCACGTACTTATGAATAATCGAAAAAGTTTTCCGCTAGGCCTAAGGTCGTATTTCTATGTTGACCGTCTAGCGAGTAAATGACTAAATGCATATCGAGGTTAAACTCAGGTAAGGGAAGGTTCGATAAAAGGAGGATGCTTAAGTACAAGTAAGATGATAAACGAGGCGTTAAAACACGCCTGTCGTATTAGAGAAATTTTCGATGAAAAATTAGGTCAGTCGCGTAACGCTTGAACCCCGATGACACGGACTTTCATAAGATTTCAGAATGAATTTAGTTAGTCGTCGAATTTTCACTTCGTGTCATCGCGACTGGATAGAAGTCGAAGAAATTTCCCAGGACGCTAATCAGCCAGCATCCAGTGGACACTTGTCACGGAGTTTAACTCGTCTCGGAACAATTCTCAATCATCTATCAAGGATCATTTATGAAACACATTGGGAATCGTTTCTCGTGTCCATCGATACTACGGTCGACGTTTCCTTCGAGAAATTTCTTTCACCGTTCGTGGGTCGCTCGTTCTTTTCGTTGAAAATTGGCTGTCTTGTTTGCCTTGGTCCGTTTGGACTTTGTATTGGATCGTCGGGTCAGATAAGGTTAGGCTATCTCGCGTAAACAGATTCGGCGGATCTACAATGCGCTTCAAGTCGCGGGGAAGAAGGTACGGGCTCGCTTAGTCCAGGTGACCCATTTCACCGAAAATTCCCAAAGTAACAGCCACGGGACTCCGGAGTTTCGGGCACGCTCGAGGTATTCGTTTTGCGGCTTTACGTTTGACTTTCGGTTAACGTTCGTATTTAGCGCTCGGATATGCAGCTGGTCTGACGAGATTTTACGAACCGTCACTAACCAGCTGCCAACCACTTTTGATGTGCTGACCTATTTCACAGAAAATTCCCAAAGATCTTTTTACGAGTTTTAGATTCACACTGTGCACGTAATTCACGGCTCGATGAAGATTCTCCTGTTAACTCGGTCAGTTATGCCAATGCAACGGGAAAGTGTATGCATATTCATAGGGAATGTCGTATTTATTTGCTTATCGTAAGATTTCTATACTATTCACGGAGACGCTCGGCCGAAGGATTTGCTTTTCGTTTCGTCGTACAAAAAGATGGATAATTTTCCGTGATCAGACAGCAGAATAATCCGGAGAATCTTGTTTATAGAAAATTCATCGAGATATCGAAATTCCGACGGTCGAATCGAAAAAAATATTTCTCACGACACGAGGGTTTGTGTGCGTGACCTACATACGAATGTATATAGGTGTATGGGTATATAGGTAACATATATCTGTACAGTTACTACCTAGAAGTTAGAAGGGAGAGTGGTTACGGAATTCCGCAGATTCCAACAATTTCGATTAGACACGACCGACGGGAGCGAATTCACGGAATTCCAATTGTCCTAGTAGCTGCTGTCCCGAGTCACGTAATCGCAGTCACGTGACGATCCTGCAATAGGACACATGGCAATTGATATTATCAATCCCGTTGCCAAATTTTCTCTGACAATGAACGTTACTTTTATTAAATTTACATTGTCACAGATGTCTCCCATTATTGGAAGGACATTGATCAAATGCTCTGTTCTCGAGTTACGTCAGGCGACAAAAAAATCTTCTGTATAAGCAATACAGATTAATACTTTAAAGAATAATTGAAAGCGACATCGGAATTTGTAACATTTTCTGTATTTGTTCTCTCGTTTTTTTTTCCTTTTTTTCTCGTTTTTTTTTTCCCTTATACATTTTCACCTTTTCCCATTTACATCCCTTGTAAATCATCGATTAAGGCGAAATCGTAATTCTTTCTCTCAGACCTCGTCTCCGTATAGAAATTTCCCGAGTTTTTATAAATTTTATTTCTCCTTCATCCATCTACTCTTCCATTAGCCACGATCGTGTTTCATCAATGCAGTTCCCATCAGTTCATTCGTTTACTGCAGTCTCGAGGCATTAGATGTTTACGAGGGTTTCTTTCGTTTGGAGTACTTTTTTTTTTCAATTTCCAACTTACCTCGCGCATCAACGTGGAATCGATTCGTAATCAATTGGCGAGCAGCTTCCCTTCGTTCGTAACTTCTGCCATTAATTCTGCGTGAAGGATTCGCGAGATCGTGCGGAAACTTTCGAGATATCTTTAGGACGCGGTATAAACGCAAGCGGAAGGTTATCGCGGGAATTGATAAGAAACAAAATGGACGTGTTGCAAGAAGAAGTCGTAGTGCATGTGTGATACGTGGATTAAAATCAGTACGCCAAGAAAAGACTATGAAATTAGTGAGTGGGAAAGAGAGAGAGAGAGAGAGGTAAGGTTTTTAGGTGTTTGTACGACTCGAGTATGCTAAGTGGAAAGTCGAGAGAATGCGAAAGCATTAAACTAGAGATCCGCCGGAATCTTATTTTCCAGGCAAATTCACCGAAACTCAATTTAGACTCTCGAGCCTCACGCAATTTAACCAACTTGCTCGCTGAGCTTGTATTGTTACTGCAAAGAGAATTCTTCGTCTTAGTACGCCGTTTGCACTCGTCAATTATCAAATATTGCATTTCATGTCACTCGATAACAGCACTGGGAAATCAGTCACTGAAAACGTCAAATCATTAAGAACACTTAAAATGGCGTCACAATACCACACTGCGAGACATGACCAGATTTTCATGTTCCGATTCATAAAATTGTTGTAAATAATATTTCGAAATGATGACGAAGCATCTCAGGGAAATTCGTGAACATTTCATAGACGACGCGTGGAATTAGAAACGCAGAAACCCGGAGCTCCTCATTAAACGTGACAAAAGAATTTAATTAAGCGACCAGTAATTAGCTCCCGTCAAGAGAGCGAATTACCTGTAATTAGCCAGTATTTGCATTCCCCAAGTAGCGACGCGATGAGTATCCATGGTATAGTCGAGCGGAAGGTAGTGGAGCCGTAATCGGTCAAAGGTGAAAGTCGTGTACGAGTCAAGAGGTAATTTGCGATTGAGAGGAGTCGGACAGCAATGACGTCACGAGCAACTGCAACTGCCTGAGTGTAATTTATATTTACAATTAATTCATTGTTCGCAGGAATGGATCGACGTGAACATGTGCTGGAACACCTCGGAGTACGGAGAAGTGAGCGATCTCAGGATACCGCCTCACAGACTCTGGAAACCGGATGTTCTCATGTACAACAGGTAAGAAGATATCATTTACTCAGACGGACGTATTATGACCACGCGGCTAGATGCTTGGATACGCATCTGCTCTATGCAGCTGCAATCTATCTGTCTCTGTGTCTGTGTCTCTCTGCAGGTGAAGTTGCATGCAGGTATTTTGAAGACTTGCGGAAAATATTGTACACTTGCAGAATTTAGTCTGATACTGATATTTCTTTTAATTTATTCATGCGGTTCTGTGAGTCAGTTCGATGGAGAACGAGAGAGAGGAGGAGACGGTTTTATGCACTTTTTTTTTTGGAAAAATGATTATTTTCCAAATTTGCAATACAGTATCAGCCCTTTCCTCACTCCTGGCATCGATCTCTGTGCATGCATTGGTGCATTCGGGCATGTGTGCTGGGGCTTGGTTACCAAGGGTTGGTTTGATTAAAAATGGGTGAATGCAGATTGGAAAGTCAGTCATTGCAACCAAAGCGGTTTTCTCTCCTCGCGGTAAAATAGGGTGTGGACCGACCCTGCCAATGCGGATGCAACTGCTACTGCAATAGCGAGTACGGCTGCGGCTGCAGTTAGGGATGCAGACTTGCCGAGATAGTAGTTGGGAACGAAGGTGAGCGCAACAATGACAGGCAAAACAAGGGAAATGCACTTTGGGGAGGCCGTGTGCCTCGTGGACAAAGAAAACCAAAGGCAGGTGATGTGGGTGGTTGGATGGGTGGTGGTGAAAAAAAAGAGAGGAAAGTATATATATATATATATATATATAAAGAGAAAGGTAAAAATGCCGGAAGGCGAAATACTTGGCGCGTTATCGGCACCATTCGATGACCTTACTGTCTTTGGATTTTTCACATTTGCGACTGATTTGTGTTTAAAATATCATGGGTTCAAATTGCACTTCGGCAGATGCACTGTTTTCTATATGCAAATGATTTTTTATCCAATCAAGACACGTTAATTTAGCGATTAAGGATTTTTGGTTTAATTACAAATTTTTGCTATTTCTTTTTTGTCAACAATACATTGTGTACGGTTCGACTGATTTTCTCTTTAGCTAAACCAAACGTAAGCATTTATCTTTATTTTTGTAGAACTGCAGACGGCTGGATTGCTGCTGTCTGTCGCCACTGTAATATCCACTGCATTATGCACTTTTGGCACCGGTACCGTGATCGATTCGCAACTGAATTTCATTTGCATCACATTTGACCAACGTATATTAATTGCATTCGGATTGCGGGCGTGCGTTAATTTGTCATTTGTAACGTTCGTTAAGCGTTTGCTTTTGTTTTGCCCGTCATAAACAGTGAGGCAGCGGCATGGCCACGGATAAAGCGCCGTTAACAGATGCATCTCGCAAGTGCATCCGCAGCTCGACGCCATTCTTGCTTCTGCGCTCGATTACTTTGGTAATTTTACCGCATAAACATCCGCAGTATATAATGGGAACATACGGCTGTTTAACTTCGAACTATGACCCGTTGACGACTTATATAGATGCCGTGTAATTTCGAACAATTACAATTCTCACATGATAAAACAGTATGTCGACTTAGTCCCGAATGAAGATAGCCGAGTTTTAAATTACCGCTTAGTATCCTTCTCCCTTTTTTTACTACGACGTCAGCTTAACTGGCCATACGTTGACCCAGAGTTACTATTGCGCGACATAGCGGCTAATCAATTGGTATTTCATAATTATTTAATATTTTAATGATCGCGCTCGCTGCGCAGCCTTGCGATTCGATTCACGGAATCTTTTCAGTGCTTATTTCAGTCGCCGAGACGATTTTCTCGCGGACGAACGAATATTGCTGCATCGATATTATTTTCTAGAAAGGGGTTAGGCCGTGGGTTATTATAGGTTAGGATTCGTCCGTCCCGCTTAATGCATGACAAAATGAGTTTACATTGGCCAGGATGGCTCGACTGCATAGGAGACTTGGATTGACGCCAAAGGCAATATGCATTAGCCATCACGTGTATTTGAAATGCAAGCCAAAGCAGATTAAGTTCATGTTTGCTGATACATAATGAACGGCTGTTGGTGCATTCTACCAACTATTCCTCGTGACCTTTTACGGAATTTCGGTTGCCAACCCTGGAACGCGTATTGCATATCCCAACGAATTTAGGTTAGCTACGTAACTAGCGTCGCGGGCATTTATACCCTAAACCAACCTAAACCTAACCTCACTGCGACGTCTACTGATAATCGAAGGTTGTTCGTTCGGAACGAAATATTATTCTTGAATTATTGCTATCCGAGCCGGTGCGCCATCAAACTTTAATCGTTTATAGAAATAATTTGTATCCTCATTCGTTTCTTTTAATAGCAAAATACTCAACGAACTCAAAGTGGAGTAAACAAGGATTTCTAATATATCTCTTTACCACTCCCACCAGACAGAGCATGCTTGTGGATTCAATGGTAGTTCAACGGTATAATTAACTCTGGGCTCTATCCCATTCCCTCGATTTTTATACCAATTCTTATTTATATTGTCGTATAGGAATTCTGCAAACAGTCTCCTTCGTTCAAGGATTGGGTTTGATTTAATTACGAAGAAAATATATCGCGTAGATCGTAGCACGTTGTTCCCATACCAAGGTATGCCAATTGATTTAACAGCTATTCAACTGCAGGTTTAATTGTTAGGATATATAAAGAGAAATGTTTTCACTGCTTACTGATCTTTCCTTTCGTATCGACGCAATGGAATTCGACAAATCAGTACTTGTCAAACGTTAAAATCAGCCGTGTCAATTGTAACCTTAAATAATAACTGTATAAATGTCAGGCTAATTTTCGTACGTATCAATGACAATGGTGAGATCGCAGATATCCAAGAACATTTTTGATATCAACATTATAATGCATAACTAGTAAGTATCCTTATATGAAAATTATAATATTATCCCTGCTATTGGCGATACTACCTACTGTTTATAGTATTATACCGGTAGCAGCGCAGTGATACTAGTGCCGATAAAATAACAGCAAATTTGGGCGGGTCGAAATCATCCTCCTTCATCCTGGTGTATAAAGGAGGTAAGAGTGGGATCCTGGGACGCTGGGTAGCTGGGGACAGGCTAGATTCTAAAAGAATGAAATAACGGATTGGATTGCGGCCAACTGGCTAGACTCCAACCAATCCTAACCGGTCTGGGATGCAGGGTCGTATCAAGTATGGGGGTTCAGAATGGCCCGGCACAACCACTCGAGCATAATGCTACACAGACATATATATGTATATATATTTCGATGTATTTGAGCGCGTGTAGGTGGCACCACCATCGCCCTGTAATGTACTAGTACTCCACTGCACTATTCTACTAGTATATTTCTATGAAGTAACATTGAGAAAATCCCTATTCCTTTCTGTATTTGGTACTTTGCTTTGGATATTTCTGTGTACATAACTTCTTGGATCTTTTAGCGACTGGTCTATGATTTCTTAGAAATTATATTTCTTCCTCTGTGCTACGATCAACGCTATCTTCGTCATACGTTCTTGTCAGTGACATCCACACTTTTATATATACTGCTGAGATTATTTCGATATTGACTTATATCATTCTGATTGATCCTGTAATTACGAATATTGGGGGATCGAGAATCATAATGTTGATATGGGTATCGTTGGGTTTTATTGGCATTGCATTTCGTATGACGGGAAATCGATTGATTTCTGACAAACAATGAAAAATTAGTTATACCACCGGAATGACAGCTTTTGTACACTTTATTGTATTGTATGGTATTCGCTACTTTATAGGGGAAAATTGAAAATTTACCGATACGTATTTCAACACATTTTTGACTTTGACGTTCGTCGAATTTCGATATTAAAGTCCAGTTCAATAGTATGGAATTTATTAATACGTGAGCATATCCATGACTAGTTGTAGTTTCCTGCATACAATGAGCGAACGTCTATTATGGACAATTGGTATTGTCATTTAAAAATTTCAAATTTAATCATTTAAATATAATCAGTCTTCGTTAAACTGCTTATAGTAAGAGCAACGATTGCCTACCGTCAGTGTATGCAAGTAATCGGCAATTTATTCCTAATGATACATTTACTTGGTCTTTCGGCATTCAACGTAGCTTATTGTTAGACGCTACGTAATAAAGAGGTAATGCACTCGACGTGTTTCGTTTGATAATCAATCAGTTAGCTCAACGAATAAAGCCTCGAACCCTTACAAACCCTAGAGCGATGCAATCTTGTGATTATGATCTCGATATTATCGAAAGACTGCTCGATCGATTTAATTAATGAAGCGTCTGTGATCGTTTCAGCGCCGACGAAGGATTCGACGGCACTTATCCAACGAACGTAGTCGTCAAGAACAATGGAACCTGCTTATACGTGCCACCCGGTATATTCAAGAGCACTTGCAAGATAGACATCACCTGGTTCCCCTTTGACGATCAGCGCTGCGAGATGAAATTTGGTTCCTGGACCTACAATGGCTTTCAGGTATTCACTCGAGTCATACCGATCCAGAGGATTCTTGATGCAACAGTCTACCCGATCTCTCGATTTAACGTGCGATCTTTCAATTTTAGTTGGATCTGCAGTTGCAAGACGACGCTGGTGGTGACATAACTAGTTTCATAACGAATGGCGAATGGGATCTCTTAGGTAAATATGGATCTTCCACGTTTCATTGAGCTCACATATGTACGTGCGTGCATAGACGGATAATTGACGTACGAAAGATGTAATTTGCTGAAAAGCCAGACTCTCGTCGCGATAACAGCATTTCACGTAGATATACGTATGGGAATGAAATTATTTTTAAGGGTCATTAATTATCCATATGATTTCAGGTGTGCCCGGCAAGAGAAACGAGATTTATTATAATTGCTGCCCGGAACCGTATATCGACATAACGTTTGTGGTTATAATTAGACGTCGTACACTTTATTACTTCTTTAATCTGATTGTACCCTGCGTCCTGATCGCGAGTATGGCGGTTCTTGGTTTTACATTACCACCTGACTCTGGCGAGAAATTATCACTTGGTACGTTCAAGACACATGCTTCGTGTTATTCTTGGTTTTATTTATTTTGAGTAATAAACGTTGCGCATACGTAATTTCCTTGGTTCTATTCTCGACGCTTGTGTTTTTGGTAATTCTACTTGTAATAGAAACAGACGTATTAAGTCTTACGGTTGACTAGCTAATCCGTTAGCTAGTTCCAACTGTTTGTAGTCTGACAGGCTGCCGCAACATTGACCACTTCTACTTGTGCACAAAGTTTACTCATGTTATCCTACTCAGAAAGAGTTCCTAAAGCTCTCAGAACCTCAACCAATTATACTGTCGTGTCATGTACACAACTAGCTACTAGGAACAGTTAGCCAACGAAGCTGCGTTATGCAATTATTGTACTAATGAGAAATTCTTAGAGTCCATATGACAAAAATTAATCGTAGTTTCATATTAATTTTAAATATGTATTTTAAAGTTAAGCGCATTCTTCTATGTTTGTTATAACTAAGTGAACACACTGTGATTAACCCTTAAGTAACGAAATTATGTATGTTATCTCTTAGGTGTAACCATTCTACTCTCTTTGACGGTGTTCTTGAATATGGTGGCTGAAACAATGCCAGCGACGTCGGATGCTGTGCCGTTGCTAGGTGAGTTGAGTTAACGACCGGACTTCAAATATGGAAATTTCCGGCAAAAAGAGAGGTGGATGAAGGGACTGCGAAAACGAGGGAAAAAAACGTAATGACGGGTAAAAAAATACATGCCGTGCCAACCATATGGCTCCTTGACTGTCTCCTTCAAACAATAGGTATACTTCTTATACTTTTGGCTCTTCTACTACCTCTTCTTCTGGAAGAGACACGAGGCAAATGATAGTGCCTATCTTTTGCACTATATCACTGTGCTCCAGGGAACTACTATCATTACTATCATCAGCAAGCCAGTCCGTGTCCTTGCTGGTATATCCTCTTGGCTATGTCAGAGCTTCTGCTCTGTTCCTTGCAAGAGTCCTGAATTTTTGTTCTACTCTTAGTAATGGTTTCTGGTATCTATTTATTATTTTTTGGATTGTTTTTTTTTTGAATTTTCTTTTTATGGAAAATTCGTTGAGAACTGTCATTCGTATTTGTTACTTATCTAAAGTGAAATTCGTTATTTTCAGGAACTTATTTCAACTGTATAATGTTTATGGTGGCCAGCAGTGTGGTCAGTACTATTCTCATATTAAATTATCATCATCGAAATGCAGACACCCACGAAATGTCTGAATGGGTAAATATAACTTTTTATTAACGAAAACTATATTTATCAATGTTTAAGGAACATGGCGTGTGCAAGTGCTTTATGTGTTTGCCATAGCAGGAAAATCTGTTATTTCTATACGTTTAACCACAAAACTAATGGGACGTAATTTTTTATTTTTAGGTGAGGATTGTTTTTCTATATTGGCTGCCCTGCATGCTAGGCATGTCGAGACCGACTGAGAAAGAGGAGAAGGATGCTCAAAAATCTCAAAAACCCTCTCCTGTTACTGGTGAATAAATATTATTTTTGTGTGTGAAAGAAAGATAAGGTGTGACAAATATTTTTATTGACTTTCATTTATCCTTTTATCGTTTCAGGTACCAGCAAAGCATACGGCGATCTGGAACTTCATCAGCGTAGTAGCAAATCCTTACTAGCGAACGTGTTAGATCTGGAGGACAACGCATTGGCCTCCCACAATAATTTACTGAACAATGTCTATAGTACGCCAGGGCCGCATCATCATACAATGGGCCATGGGCATAGCCATATCCACACGACGCCCCATCATCACCATAGCCACGCAACGACAACGCCGCATCATCAACATTCGACGCCGTTGCCGCATTCTTCCTATCCCGGTCATCAAGTTGGTCATACTCCGCATCATCATCAACATCCTCCGGAGGCAGCTGCGCCCCAGGTTGAGACTATTTTGCAGAGCGCCTGTTTCTGTGCCAGATACGAGCTAATACTTATACTCAAGGAGATCAAGGTAATTTTACAGTTTATCCCTTATTGATCAATTAGTTCTATATTTAGTTTATTATGACAGAGATTCGTGCAAATATAATGCTTGGGTTCAGGATTTAATGACAAAAGAACAGGAAGGGGTAAAGGGGGAGCGGGGGAGCGGGGGAAAACGGTCTATTACTATAGATATTTTTTTTTTATACTAGTATTTTGCTGTAAAATTGCAGATATAGGTAATTGAGTAATGGAGCTGATCTCCACTACTTGTTGACTTTGGGTATTACTTCGCTATGCTACTCTATCTGGGTAACTCGATAAAATCAGCAGCATTTTGCTGACTCTTGGGAAACTTGGTTTCTTATTACCTTTTGAGCTATGCTGATACAGCCAAGTCAAACAGCGAAGAACCTTTCCAGTTGGCAATTGCTCTCTGAATAGGGAAACAGGCTATTATTACCTCTTTGTCTTAGGTATCGACTAATTTAATGTGGGCTTATTGGTAGCCATGAAAAATTTTGAAATCTCATTGCAGAGCCACAATAAAATGATCGTTGTTAGAGGATTTTGATTTCACTCGACAAACTAGGTTTTTTAGGTAATTGGCTGGGTTCAGCCAACATACGCTAATCTAATCCAATTCACCGATTCGTTACTGTCGTAACTGTATTACTATGCGATTCGAGAAACTACAAAAAAGCGTATTTTTTATGTTACATCACGTAGAATAATTTTAGCAATGTTTCTTGCCAGTACAATATCTTTAAGCGTCGTTATGTGGATCATAAACATGAAACGACGTCCATATATTTCAAAAGATAACGTGAACGTTTCAGAGGTATTGTGCAGCACGAAATGGATGCCTTTTTTTATTGAGCACCTCAAATGTATCCGTGTTATTTGTTGTTTTGGTCCGGATAATCTTAGTACTATAGTGATTAAATGTAGTTCCATATTGAGGCTTTGAGATAACCTAGGAATATCGTTGTTTCTCAGATAATCACCGACAAGCTGAAGAACGACGATCTGGACACAAAGGTGACCAATGACTGGAAATTTGCGGCGATGGTGATCGACAGGATGTGCCTAATCATTTTTACTCTGTTCACCATCATCGCAACTATCACCGTCCTACTATCAGCACCGCACATCATCGTCACGTGATTTGTAAAGTTTGATTTACGCAGTGCGCATGTGGTCACGTGCCGTCATCACGCGAGCGAGGACGAAGTGGTGATGGGGATGATTAGAGAGTTTGAGAATGGGGAGAGGAAAAATGGGAGAACTGAAAGAAGAAAAGAAGACGGAAGAGTCGATGCATACGATGGAAGAGGATCATGGAATTTTCGAATTATCCTGCTTTCGACAATGCAAATGTGTTTGATCGTTTGCGGCTGTCAGTCCGTGAGAAAATATAAGAATAAAAAGGAAGCAGAAGTGAGATTAGAAATCGAAGCAATACGAATGCACTTCGTCTCACGAGATTTTCATTCAATAGGCAAAAAAAGAAATGATAAAATACTATGAAAACGCTTTAGCAATACGTATTTAAAAACCGAAGTGAACGTAGTAGTGTCATACCTACAAGGCAGATGGCTCACTGTTGTCCCGTGGATACGTTGCTGCAGTTTTGTGGTTACGTTTGCATGTGTGGATATCTTGCATAACATTCCAGATGCAATATTTTAAATGTATGTAACTCGATTGACGCAGTAAATCCGCAGTTCCGTGCCACATGCAGATGCGTGACACGCGTGACGTATCGTATACGTATACGTGTATCATACTGTATATCATCAGGGCTATGCTACATTTGGCGATTTGAAAAATTCTCTATTATAAAATTAAGTGCTAACAGTGTACGGGAGATTGGTTCGAAGATTGAACCGCATTCGCGCTATGTATAATTATTGAATTTATATCAGACGATTTCGTATATTGCCTACATAATTACACGGAATACTATTTCTACCTCATTTAAAAAATGCAGCCATTTTTACGCTGAATAATCTCGAAATTCTCCAGCATCCAATGTATCCCGTGCATGTATACGTTACGATACACTTGCGTGTTAGTATTAAATAGGGAGTAGGTGGTGTCCGAAGTATTTCTTACAAAAGAATTGATTTTTTGCAAGCCATTACGCGAGATGAGAATCTCTGGCTCTATGCAAGTGTGTGTGTGCGTTCGAGCGCGTGCGTGCGTGTTTGTGTGTGCTTGTGAGTCATATGTTTGCATCTTCCTTTAATTTCATAGTCACTGAAAGTTAAAAGTTTTTGCTTTTATTTTTATAAAAGCAAAGATTGCACGTGTACGGAAGAACAACGGAGCTTTGTTGATTTTGCGCAATTGGGAGACAGGCTCACTTCATTTGTCTGAAATGAGAGGGCAGCAACGGCAGAAGGAAATCGGGAAAAATGAAAAACGGAAAATAATTAACGATAATTAATTAATTAATTATATTAAATATATATATGCAAAGCGCACACATTACACTCTCAATGACACAATGAACTGCCAAGGTGATTCAAATGCCAGTGAATTTTATTATCCGTATCACTAGTATGTACGTAAATGAAAGACACAGGACTTATTAAACGCGAAGCAAATACGAAGGAGTCGATGAGATTGAGATGTTGGGCGAAGATAGAACGAGGGAAGAATATAAAAAACAGGAAGCCGGGATGAAAATGAATTACACTACATACACGTGAATAGACGTACGGTTGTACACAGACATACACGCAGACATATTCACACGAAAAATATATACATAATGCGGTTATATACGGTGGCGTGGACGTGATTAATTTATCATTGATTTCTTGATAATGTTGATTTTTCTTTTTATAAGAAAATTGAAACAATCGAGGCATCGATTATAATTGGCTCACGGGTATTTTGGGCCTTAGTAACTCTCGTTGACTGAGTAAAGTTTTATGCCAATATGTATAGTTGTTACGGCGGAGGGAATTTTTTGGTAAATTTCAAAGTACTTTTTTCCTTTAACCCCTAAAGTGTGTGGTGTGGTATCAAATGCACCAGCATTTCTGCTTGAATAACGAAAACTGTTGGTGCAATCATTTTATTGTTCTACATGCGTCTTGCTTCAGTTGCTCATAAGGAATAATTCTACTATGTGTATTTCAATTGTCGTTCGATCATTTATAGTTTTAGTATTTCCTTCTATTGTTTTTCGAGGGGTCCGGAGCACCCCACCATACGTTCTACGTAATTATTTTCACCACACCGTTCAAGGGTTAAGTAATTTTACAGTTCACGCTACTCGTTTAGATTAATGGGTCACTTTTCTGTCTTTTCAAACTTTTTAAGAAAGAATACAAATTCGTTCATATACTTGTAAACGAAATTTCCGTTATATATTTTTGACAATTTTGCTTTATCCAAAATGCAATTTAAGTCTAATTTGTGAGATTGCACTAATTGTGACAAATTTATGATATATTATAAATTAAAAGCAAGGACTTGTTCGAATTTCGTAAGCGATCAGATTATCAGGGCTGTTGAAAATTCAAAAATAGTTGGAAGACAGGGAGGTTATCCAACAAATTTTGAATTTCAAGTACGTTTGGCCATCGGCAATGACGCGACAACCAATCACGTTATCTCTTAAATAAAATATTAAAAGTTATACCTTAATGTTTAAAACGAAAAAAAAAGGAAAAAAATATTAAGTCTTACGAGAAGCTGAAGTTAAAAATTTGAGGAGTGCTAAAATGGAAGTAGAAAGGAAATGAAAAAATATTTAATAAAAGCTATTAATAATATCGATAGTAGTATTAGACGGAAGAGATAATGAAGGTGAAGATAAAGTTGAAGAAGGCAAGGAAATATTGCGAATTAACGTTGTTGATGATAAAATGTTTCAAATAAAAAAAATAAACGATAAAAAACGTAGAAGTGTGCGTTTTAAAAGGTTGTAAGATATAAGATGTGAGAGTTACAATAATTTCGAAAAAAGTTTTAGATTGTTGCGTAACAAAGGAAGATATAAGAATGTGAAGTAAAATGTTAAGAACGGGATATAGTCATGTATGTATATCGGGAATACAACTAGGGGTCGTGGCCTGGTCAAAAGCATTTCACTTACGTCAATTTGGAATTCATATGGATGAAATTTTTACCAACAGTAAGGGGAATGATTTGCAAGTGTAACTAGAATTGTACGGATACGAAAACACGGATAGTCTCTTCTGTAATAAATTTTGAACTTCAACAATTTGATATTTTAAAATTTTATAAATCATTGAAAAATTTTTCTTCGTTTTGTATGTATTAGCATTGTCGATGGTCTTCGAATTTTTTATCTAATACTGTGAAGGGGATAGTAGAAGGGCAGATCTTCTACGTTTCTTCTCGTTTTGTGAACGAAGGGTGTGCATGAGAAATGGAATCAGTAAATTTATTATTTGTAGAAGCGTTACTGTTAGGGACGTACACATTGTGAAACAAACAAGATAGTATTCTTGCATGGAATGGAAAGTAGTGAAGCATGAAAACGAAATGGTTCCCTTAAATCAAGACCTAAATGATATAAAACAGTGAAACTTGAAATTGTATTCGTATCAGAAAATTCGTAAAAAATGTAATTTACATTAACGCATTTATTATATGGCTTTTCTCAGGTCAGACGAACGAGTTAGATTAATATAAAAATTTGGATAATTAGACTTTTGCTCGACATAAACAATCAGTGATCTGATTCTCCAAGTGTTTTGACTATTACGAGTCGTCTAATAAACCTAGGAAGGTTGCTCGTTAAACGTCCTTATACTCTGTACGGTAATGAGTAATCGTTTGTAGTTTATTGGTTTCTTCATACGTTTTTTTCTTCGACAAATTATTCAACGATCCCTAGTCGGTGAACTTCTAGAAGCATGAGTGCGTGTGCGCTTGACTGGGTATTTGCACAAGTCACAATCCTTTGCGAGACTCGAAGTAAATCTGCTTGTAGCAGTAAAGACGTTTCCTTTCCTTGTCGCCATTATTGTTAAGGAGAATTTCCAAGACTTTGCGACTTTAAAAAAAAAAATAAATGTATGCGAGCTTCCTTAATTTTCGTACAAGTGGCTGTCATTGAGTATAAGAATGAAAGGCGTTGTTGGTAGACAAAAGAAATAGCGAGGAAGGTAAAGGAATGAAAGAAATGAGATGGATTAAAAAAGTTTCTGAATTAAAAAAAATCGAACTATAAAACATGTACCGCTAAACATAATCTATACATATTTAAACTATCGAATGCTAAATAAATAACGAATACAATGAGAATCGTATTCGTATTGTTAAATGCAAAAGGCGAGAAGTTAAATAAAGAATGCGATGGAGGAATAATCGACACGAGGCGAAAAAATACGACAAACTCGTTACGCGATGATCAATAATCAATTATCGAGTACTCGAGTGAGAAATGAAGATAAAAAAGTGCTAGCATGTATCCGATACTAGCGGCGTAGGTAGTGTTAACAATTACACTTTGACAGTAATTCCTAGGAGGTGGTTTTAAGGTAGATGATTTAGGTAGAGTTTAGGGTCGAACTTTATCGAGGTCACTTTCTCTCTAAACTAAAGGATACCGAGTGGTGAGGATGTTAACGTTGACTTTTATGAAAATATCTCCTAACGTTGGAAATTTTCTAAAAAGACTGTCGAATGAATGATGGAAAAGGTTTGTCGAAGGGATTTGGAAAAGAATTGCAACTGATATCAACAATAATAATGATAACGAAACGATAAAAGACACATTTTCTTTCTAAACGATATAAATACAAACAACGTGCTCCACAGAATATATATATCCTTTGTATATCCAGTGGACGTTTTATAGATACTTTATATAATGTCTTATGGATGTTAAGTGGATGTTATATATTCCTTTACGTGGATCTGAAAACAGTGCGTTTTATCAGAGGGATTTTCTGTGAGGACTTTCAAATCAACAATATGTTAAAATATAAATAAATACGAAAATGGAAGAATAATGTAACGAAATATGTAAAACGTTTTTTGTAATTTAGTAATTTCGCTGGAGACGGTTGATGAATAATCAATATTATACATTAGCAATTTTTGCCTGATGCAAATCAGATGCAAAGTCGGTTATGTTGCGTCGCAAATATGGCTAGATATATGACAACAGTGAATAAGAAATATGGGAAGGAAAGTTATGTTATGTTCCTCAAGTATCGTTCCCGCTAAAACGCCCTGTATGATAAAATTATGACGAAGAATGTACGGAAGGATGCATGACGGAAATGCGAAAGAGAGTGTGATAGGACGTGCACGTAAGAAACAGAGTGAGACCGAAAGGGAGAGAGAGAGAGAGAGGAAAAGATACTTGTATGTATGTACGGACAACTCAGTCTAACTCTTCCGTACTTTTATCCTCTATACTTTAAAACGAAAAGATCGTCACGAGTTCTACAGGTCGTTCCAACAGTCCCATACTAAACTTAAAAGATTTCGCCATCGCTGTATACGCGGTCGTAGTTTTTATGGATAACTCAAAATATGGCGCGCTGCTATTGTTCAGTAAAAACAATCGACGCCATCTGGCGCTCGTTTAGTGAGCTAGTGGCGAAAACATGTGCTGCCATCTCGCGTCCACATACGCAAACTAATATACGGTTAACTATTATACGAATTATAAGTAATCTTTCGGCTTTTACCTCGTGTTACGTATGCCTGATTTTCAGTAACCGTAACGTAACAAAACAAAGATAATCGACTAGTCATATGTATAACGTGCTCCTTGAATTATTTTTCCATACCATTTATAAGTTTCCTTTTTTTACGTTACGTCATATGTATATGTACAGCTATCGATACCCACGCTTAAGTTATCATTCCTCCTAATTAATTATACTTTCGGCTGCACTTAAATACTTGGCTTCACAGGCGTGCAATTAAGCGTGTTGATAATTAATGATAATTATACAAATAAATGAATTTTTCGAATTTTCGGGGACTGATGGTGCGGCTGCACGGCTACGCGATTATCACGTGACTTTTTAATTAATGCCTCAGCGACGGCCCGGTCTAATAATAGTAAATTCATATTGAAGCTAAATTAAAATTTGTTATATAAGGTATATTTCTAATGCCGGGCTATCACGTGTGGCAACGTTGATCAATATAAGAAATCCCTGTTAAATGGTGAGCATATAATCGCCGCATTGTAATTATTATTATCATTATTACGTTATTATGAATTGTTGAAATAAACCAAGTGAAAATAATGATGCGTATTTATTCGCATCAAAATTAATAGAAATCCTGTTGCGTTCTGTAGCAAGGACATCTATGTATATTCTATGTCCTGAAAATAAATCCCATTCCAGAAATGTCATTTTCGGAATTTCTTAGTACTTTGATTCTTTCTTCAATTGTAATTCAACAGTATTTTCTGACATTTCAAGGAACTTAATATAATATTAGACAATAGGCAGTTACAGTATTATTTACTTTTATTCATTAATCGTTAACATTGTGCTCGATCTATTTGCGTTACACGATCAATCATCGAGGTTAATTACTTATCACTAATACGTTGCTTTTTTTTTTCTTTTTTTACAATCACGAATATCTATCACCTAATGGCTTGTCTAAATCGTAGGAAAATCATAAGAAATTCTATTTTACCAAATGATTTGTAATTGGATCGCTATTTAAAACATAGTATCCAATATCGATGAGTATTTTCTTAACGGTTAATTATCGTAGGCATTTAATTAACTAATTTTAACGCGATATCAAATTGATTAACGTTTGCTTTGGACTTACTAGGAATAACGATATAACATCAATATTATTTATTAATATTAACAACTTTCGTATAACGGAAGCTCCGATGATTCATAAATCCTTTTCTCATGATTTTTTTTTTCTATCATTTGTCATCCACCGTATTCAGTTCACACACATACGCATAGATGGACAAGCGCGCAAGCATTCATATTTATGATTTGCGAATGATTATTAATTGGTTTGAAGATATTTGTTATTCGGATTAATGATATCTATAATGAGGGTTAACGGATGCTTTTATTCTGAAAGTATCTTTGGACTAGAAGAATGATTTTATTTCATTCTTTTTCTTTTTACTTAAGCTGGCGTTTAATATATATGCGCTTGACTGATCTTCATTTTTGCTCACATCGATTAATATTTACAAGGTGGAAACGCTTCAATGATTTATGACAATTTTATCTTCTTTCGCTTACAATTAAATTTAATGATCGGAATGATTCGCAGCGACAGGCAATTATTATTATTTAGTTACTTTGAAGCTATTAAGGAATCTTAAGAAAGTAATCAACGGCAAGTACAATTTCTGAATTATCTCAGTAGCTAATTACGAATAGATTGGAACATTTTTGGTTTCTTTCTTTAATTTCCGCTAATAAATTCTAATTATTGTTTTAATTGAGGAAGACTGCATCCGACAGTTAATTGGACACTACACAACATTGACTAGATGATAAAAAAAATGTACAAAGAAGATGGAAATGTATTATTGACGAAATATTTTTCGTCGACGTAAAAGGTGATTATCGTACTAAAACTCTACAGGTGATGTTCTTTAGAAACGTTACACCTCGTCACTAAAGTTGCGTTAATTATCAAAATGTCGTAGGTTACTGTGTTTTAGTATTTTGGTTGTATAATAATTTCAAAATCGTTGTCTGACTTTTTCCCTCTACACGTTCTTCTCTCAATATATGCTTTGTTAGATTGTTCTTAGGTAAGATCGTATATAGCACGCGGAAGTATTTTAAAGAGTGGCCATCGCAAAAAGAATGTTTATATACTTGGGCGAGTTCACATAGATACAAATGTCTCTACAAAATTTTCAAATGGTTGCTCAACTCACAGTAGATCACAAATAACACCGGAAACAATATTTTATATTAATATATACAAAATTTAGTAGGACGACCTGCTGAATCAATTGGGTTCTAATTTATAGGAACGATTTAGTTCTAGATATAAATGACGTAACGTTTGCTAGTCTGGAGCTTTGGCTTGCATAGATTTAATTTTTTACAATAAGTATATGACTTTTAAGTAAATTGATTTTTTGTGACGGACACGTAAAACGCTATCGAATGCTTTATGAAGTGATACCTCAAGGCAAACCTATTTGCTCCTGTATTTATCCATTTCGATTATGTTGTTCGATCATGACCATCTCTTTCTGAATGACTTGAGAACTTAATTAGTTTATTTTCCACGATATATTTCGATTATTCGATCTTGATCGACGTACTCGAAGATATGCGGCGCGTCCATGAGAATCCCAATGGTACCAGCAGTAGTTACTATGAAGAAGATGTAGAGTTGCAGGCGATCAATTACCATGGCCACGTACTTCCAGTCCTCGCGTGTCTAGATACAAAAGAATGTATTACATTCTGGTAAAGAAAGATAATAAAAACAATTTTTGATATACTTGTATGTAGAGATCCTCGTTTCTAAGATGCTCAGCAATAAATTCAACAGCCTCGGTAGCTTTGCTGGCTTCTGGACTCAGCAAAACTGAATCGGAACTTTCTGATCCTCTGCGATCACTAAGAGGTTCGCTTCCGGGACCAGCAGCGCTCGATGCGCCAGTCGTATGATGAACTTTACGATTGATCTTACAGTTGGGGTGATGCAAATCTGAAAGTTCCATGACTTCCATTTTCTGTTTGCCTAACGAGGAAGGCAGATGCTTGGGTAATTCGGTAGGACTTCCAGAATACGTTGAGGTTGGTAACGTAACGTTTGGTATTTCCATCATCCATCTCAGACGTGTTTTTTTCGGTCGTCTCATCAGTAGTATAGTCGGCAGATATTTCAAGAAGATTTTACGAATCAGTTGTGGCATTCGGTGTGTTCGGGGTCCACGAAAGTTCCAATTGATGATGATCACCGTCACGAGGATGCTCACAGTATTCATGATGAACGTGAACAGCAGATATTTGGCTATCAATGGCAGTACGAGGGATGTGGGCGGTAGAATTTTACTGACTAACAGAAGGAACACGACCAGTGACAGCAGAATACTGATGCCAAGAGTAACCTGTAAAATTTATCATAAAAATTTGTCACTTTGAGTTGGGCTAAATACATAATATTGAATTCCAGATTAAATGGCAGGTCAAGGGGCGAGAATCGAATTTATATACGTCAATATACATATTTCCTCGTTCAATCCATTGTTTACTGCGATAATTGCCATCGGATCCTCCCATTTAATTGTAACCCAATTAGGACTGTATATTTGATTGATGTGAATCTATTCATCTCTTGAATCCTACCTTCTCGCCAGCTTCAGCCGGTAAGTAGAACACCAAGACACAGAGAAATGAGATGAGCACAGTTGGCAGAATCAAATTTACGGTGTAGAAAAGTGTTTTTCGGCGAATTATTATGTAGAAGGTTATGTCGGTTTCTGTCGGGAAGTCGCCGTGATACACGTTTAGGTATGCCGGGACACTTATGATGTCCCAGGTGCCACTTTTCCAGTAATCCGAGAGATCAACGAAATTCTTGTCGTTGTAAAGTGCCAAGGATACTTGGTCGCCATTAAAAGTCCATGAGCCAAATTTCATAATGCATGTCTGCTGGTCGAATGGGAAGTACGTCACGTCAATGGTGCATGAACTTTGATAAATGGCGGGAGGTACCCAGAGTACTTCGCCATTGGGGTAGATGAGTACGTTACTTTTGTACCGAACTTCGTAATTACCATCGGCACTGCAAGGAAGTCAGTATTAATTAATTACTGGATTAATTTTAATTATAATTAATGGGAAAATAATAGAATGTATAAAAATTAATTATTTTATGAAATTTAATTATTAAAAAAGTTTTCGTTTCGTAACAATCTTATTCAATCTTTATTAATTTATTCAATGTTTATTGACTTACTTGTTAAACAGTACAATGTCGGGTTTCCAAACTTTATCAGGTGGTAGTCGTAGAACACCAATTCCCCCGTAATCGGCCTCGTCCCATTGTAATTGATAGTCGGTCCATACAAATCGTAACCAAACGTTCGATTTCATGATTTGATTTTTTTCATTCTAGTTCATGCATGGAAAAACAAAATCAATTAAATATAAGACTAAATAGAAGTGGATTAGTAATATATTGAAAATGCAGAGGACTGGAGATCATAAGATGTCTGATGAATAATATATGCACTTATATTGAATTCAATGAATAATTTCAAAACTACATACGACGTTAATCAGTTGTACGAAGGCCAGACCGAATCTCACATCGACTTTCTGTGTCATGTTCTGAACAGGTCTAATGAGTTTGTTGTATCCTCGAAAAAGGTCGCGGACCAACCTCTCTTCATCTTCGGAGCACAGACCTGATGAGGATTTTTTTAAACAGGAGATTAACTGCACATCCTATTGATTTTTCAATAGCAAAAATAATGAGTCACAAGAGGAAGCACTTACCAACGCAGAAAACTGTGGATATTAGTAAAAACCGTACGAATTTCGAACAAAAATACATTTTGGGCGGGTTCGAGCCCAACCCGCCTGTCAAGTGGTGTTTCTCCACCATCGACTTCTAGTACGGACTGCGCATAGCCGTCAGGTCTTGTGCCAAATTTAAAAAAGGATGAAGCTAGAGACCGACAGGACTGTAGCTAGGCACCGAAAGGCCCTACATTTTCTTATCATTAAAGCATTTCTAATTGTAATTGTTCTACGTACAAATGAGAGATATTTTTACTCACGAATCGCGACTTTTGTCTAGTAAATTTACGTGTATTAAACTAAAGGGTTATTTAATTTTAAGTGAACACACATGATCCTTATACGATCTATGGTGCATTCGGCAGTTTTAGGTACAAGTTTCAGCCATCGATTACTATACAACTAGGACCAATCACAAAGTTTTATCTCTGGCTCTGTATCTTATTAGATGTTGACACAAAACTAAATAGCACTTGAGATGTGCATAGCAAGTAAAATACGAAGGAGGTTAGAGAGAGAGAAATTACATACTACCCTTATAGTTTCCGGAAATACATACAGCGCACGCGTGAAACTAGACGACAATACCGCCATCTGAACGTAGTGCCAGTATCGAGAACAAGTCGTCTAGTCTACTACCGACTATCCTCGCTGTATAGCAGGGATGTACTGTACTAAAGACCCAGCCATGATTATGATCAATATTTTCAGAAGAGATGAAAGCAAATAACGAAGAAACCGACATTACCGATGGATCTGCGATTCGACTCGGCCGACTGATGGTTGCAATTAGAACACTCATATGGTCAATAATTAGACTTTAACAACAATGTGGCTGACATCTGGAATTAGAAGAACAAACTATTCCTATGTAGGGCGAGTAGTAATAAACATGACTGCATAAGACAACTTCCTACTTTTCCCAGTGTTCTATTTTCTTGCTTTTCCAAAAGGATCTGGTCCTCGTATCTTTGTTTTATCCACATTCCTCAATCTTTATATTCTCAAACATATAATATATTTCATTCACACTTTTACCATATGTAGTATCTTTTTCTTATTCCATCTTTTTACATCTATTGGGTCTGCTATTATCCTCACTCATCTCAATTACACATCTCAAGTGCTCACAAACATTCATTAACTTTTTGGCATTTTATTCTATTGGTTTTTAAAAATTCGCAAATTTGCACCTTCCGGAGGCTGTATCTCGGAAACGGCTGGGTTTAGGGCTTTTTCCTTGAAATTTTGAAAGATCTCTTAA
>JARQTG010000143.1:613627-677533 GCA_030142615.1 Syrista parreyssii | reverse complement strand
TCCTGTAGTTCCGGGAAATTCCGTTAGGGGGCGTGCAACGAGAATTCGATAAATTATCACGTCAAATTGCGTTTTCGTGGGGGATCATTTTTGTCAGTTCCGGAAAACTCCACCAGATGGCGCTGTTAAACACCTCCGGTAGTTCCGGAAAATTCCGTTGTGGGGCGTGCAACGAGAATTCGATAAATTATCTCGTTAAATTGCGTTTTCGTGGGGGATTATTTTTGTTAGTTCCGGAAAATTCCACCAGATGGGGCTGTTAAACATCTGTCGGAAAATTGTATTTTCTTAGTGTACATGTTAGTTTTGTAAAATTCCACCAGATTATGTTAAACGGCAGAACTAATTTCCAGTATATACCGTAATGAATTTACAGAGATAGAGACTATCAAAGTACGCGAGTTGCGATATTTTGTAAACCTTTCCAACAGCTCACGCGACCGGAATTTTTATTTACATACCTAATATATATATACTTTCTTTCATATATGGTCCAGGGTATTCATCCTCAATACGCCTATTACATTCCAGGATGTATCTATAGTCTACACGTATTTGCGAACGCGTCTCCCAACAGAGACGTCTGGGAGGATATATATATCCTCCCAGTGTATATATATATATATATATATATATATATAGCACACACGTGCTCACAGCAGATCGTTGCATTGCGCGCTCGTTAAAATTTATAGCGGTTAATTTTAAAGTTGCGCCCGAAGCTAATTATTGTCCCATACGTGAGAGGGCCTGGTTGTTGCGCTCTTGATAGGCGAAGAGTGGAGAATTGCTTCTTGCTAAACGAGAAGTTTATTTACACCTGCTGCACCATGCTCGACAATATACACGACTTCATTATCCCGTTTCGTGCCTTTGCCTTCCGTCCCATATGCCCACCACCTTCTGTTACAACATAACCTTACCGAGTCAGAGAATCGCATCCCGCGCTCCGTACTGTACATATCATTTACTGGTTTTACCTCGCAGAAGAAAAATATGTTGAAAGTCTCGCGGGATCACGTGCTGGATCTACCTGCTCCGCAAAATGGAAAACACTTATTGCACATCCGCGAGAAAACTTTCTCTATCAGCCACAGTGTGGAAATCAATTCGCAAGCTCTCGCACGTACGAACGTTTTCCACGTTGCCTTTAAATCCGAACATTCTCTCAGTGCATTCACATGGCAATGGGTTCAAACGGCTAACGTATCCCAGGGTTTATAGTGCATATACGACGTTCATAGAAGAGTGCGAATTTCACAAGTAAAATTTTATTTTCAACCGCTACGATCGAAATTGCGTGAATTTATCCATATATGTATAATATGTAGGCATACTAGGTCGGACGTGAGCGCTGGCTAAGCGTCACGACGTATCATCCTGTCCTTGCGTTAAATTTATAGTATTACCCCCAACGCTCTATAACCTTCTCTCACTCTCTCTCCCTCATTCACCCGTACTTTATCTTCCTTTGGGACTCCACTATACGTCCCATTCTACCTTGGCGCCCTATTGCGCCTCGGCACCCTGACTCGTGCTAGCACCCTACCCCCACCCTTACCGACACCTTCAATAACATAATGGGTTTTATATTTTCGCGGATTACGGTCTTACGCTCGTACGAATATATTTACGAGGCTGATAGGATTAGGCGCCATTAAGTCTAGCAAGAGAAAAGAGAGGATGACGCGGTACTGAAAGTATCAGCATTACAGAGGAGACCCGATACATTCTCCATAAGTCGTATTCAATCCGACTTCCGACTACATTCGTCTCTCTGACACTCTTATGCGTTTACACAAATGTATACGTGTGCTTTTTTCCTTTTATTTTATCTAACGAATTTTCAAATGAAAACCCAAAAAGATTCTCGGCGACGTTTCTCCGCTGTCAAGCACCAGCCGGGAGAATAATAATATCGAGTTCAACCAGATCGATGAAAAGATCCGTTTCTCGGCTTTGTCGTATTTCATTAAAGCAAGCAGAGGGTGCGTCGCGAAAAACTGCGTGGCTTCCGAATGATTTACGAGGAAACCGGTAGCCGTGATGCTTGCAAATTAATATGAATGTGCACGTGAGAAAAAAAAAAGTTGCTTCGCATCGAGCACCGTCGAGTCACACTACGTATACGTCGCGACGCCTATATAGGAGAACGAGCGCGGAATTGTACGCGTTTATAGATGCAACCGATATTTCATCCGATAAGCGAAAAGGGAAGTGAGTTGGTTGACGGTTCAGAAGGGTGGAACGTTGCGTATATGTAACGTAGGTGGGATACAGGATTCTCTATACACTTGTGGGCACGTAACGCAGAGGGATGGAAGCGGATCAGATTCGCCTGTTATTGCTCCTTTGAATCGGAATACCACGTCGATCGGTCTTGTTGCTTGGGAGTACTGCGTCGCAGCGTCTATAAATCTAGACTCGAATGGGTCTCTGTCCGGATTACAAAACGAAAGCGGTTTAACTACTTGCATTTCATAAACTCAAGTCGAACGTGACTCTTTTTTTATACGGCTTATCATAGGGCGATTATATCTAGATAAAAATATATTTATATGCACTCAAAGCAGACTGCGTCACGAGTGTAGTGTGTTGCTGATACAATTTTTATACTTTATTCGACTCTTCTAGCTGCTCGTATAAGCTATTTTCCTTTTTGTGCGCGTCAGGACAATTTCCATGGATGAGATTCACCCTCTGTCTTGGGAATTACGATGTCTCGTAAGTAAATGGAGATTTGAAGGGTGTAGAATCAAGAACGGAGCAAGATTCAGACAACGGAGATACGTGGAGAAATCTTGTACACGATTCTGTCTTGAATTCGAAAAAGAAGATAATTACCTCATTAGAATTTTTTTTTTTTTTTTACTTATGATATATACCCATGTGCCGTTGGCTAACGTGACTCTGTCGTTCTAACGAAATGGTAATGTTATGTCGCTACCTTCGTTTTCTTTCTGGAGGCAAATTGAAGAGAAGGAAAGTCGCCGGCGTCGAATAACGCAGCAGAATGATGTGAGACTGTATGGTACAGCGTGTGTAACAACACGGCGTAGGACACTATAGACGTAGAATAAGACACGGGTAAGAGGAGCTCAGTTCGGGTCCGGGAAGACGAGATTGGGGTTGAGTTTAAAACGATTCCACGTCTGGTACAAGGTGCTGGCAATATTGCCACTGACTAAAGCCAGGGAAAATTGGTTCATTTATCTCACAGGTGAGGATGCGCCTTGGTATTATCACGCGTAGCTTCACTGCGCCCGTGGGAGCGTCTTGCGAGGGAAAAAGAAAAAGGAAGCATGAGAGAGACGGCAGGAGGAAAGCTAAACTAAAAATATACAGTTCAAAGTAAAATAATATACTTAGCAGAAATTGCGAGAAGCATAGAAAATCTTTGAGGTTCGTTCTTCTTTGCATTTCGTCTTTGAGGGATAGACGCGGAAACCCTGTATGGTTTTATGTACTATCAGAGATTACAAAAATGAAAGAAATAAAATAAAGTCTCTCGATGCTTGCTCGCTCGACGAGAAAATGTGTCCACTGCCGTTTCAGTTACCCACTTTTACCCTCTTAGACTCTCTTGCTAGTCTCACGAGGTAGACTTGCAATTTTCCTAGACCGGCGTAAAGGTTCTTACAAGCTTTTCATCTCGTGTCGCCGCACGACGTTCGAACTTCATCCGAAAAATATATTTCCCTCACGCACGTTCATTCACGCACGTTCTCGCACTTACGTACCCCAGGAAGTACTTTGCTCGGAAATTTCACGTGGAAAGTACTTCAGTCGGATATTTGAATACCTGCAAGGGATCAGGAGCTGAAACTTTTCGTAAGCAAAGAAAAATGTAAAAAACATAGAAGAAAGTTGGATTAATAATAAATATTAAAATGACGTGAGTATCCGCCTATCTTTATCTCGGATATTAAAAATATATCAGCTATAAAATTAAGAGATATGAAAATCCCTTTATTCTTCATTAGTTCAATAGGTACTCTGCGGTGCTTGATTTTCATTCGATTCTCCAAAGAAAATAACCCAGTTACAAATTGACGTCTATAGAAGATAGCTAATTGCGCGCTCTTACGAAAAGCAGCCTCTATTGGCTGAACCAGCACTAAACTAATTCCTATTAGCAGCGAGCAGCCTGCCTCTGACTTTTTTCAATAGATAAAGTTCGGAAGCTATACCTGTATATATAATTCCAAAAAATAACCTGGCTTCGTGTACGTTTTTGCAAGCAAGTGGGAAGGACTGCTTTTCCGATTCTGGTGATATCGCGACATTTTCAATTTTCAATCTGGTTTCATGCGGAAGGTAGCGAATTCGAAATAAATCAGCCTTATCGAGGACGAAGCGAGGGAAGATCGAAAGCGGGTGCTTTTCTCCCTCCTGGAGTTACGTCAGAGATTGTGAAGGTATGGCCGCATGTATACCTACGTGAATAAGGGTGCGCTCGATCTTCATTGCGTCACGATTTATTATTTGTCTTGTTCTAACCTATAAAATGTACTCCGAGTAAGATCCATTTTCCGAATATCCTCACGGAACAGAACCAACTTATCTTAGGTCGACAGACGCATCACGTGCTCTTCGCGAAACTGTCGCGTCGCCTCATAGAAACTATCCAACACAATATCCTGACGATATTCACCATGGGATGCTGGTTGTCTCGTGAGAATATTCAAGTAAATTCGGAAACCATGCTATATGTCTCAGACGAGCATGAGATTCGGATTAAAAGATACCCATGGCTTGAGCTACGAGAGTACAAGGATGCTGGAGTAAAAGACACGTATAAGAATGTAGTATAACACGTAGGTGGGTAGAGGAGGGATGGGAAGAGAAGGGTCAGCGTTACGGCAAGCATAAAATTTTAATTAACAGAAATGCCTTAATTAGTAGATAAGGATCGATATTTCTTCCAGCCACTAAAAGGCAGATGCATCGGCAAAGTATTTAAATACTGTTTTGCCGCTTCTACAGTGTTAGTATGCCTTTTCTGTATACAAGTAGTATATGCGCTGTAGGAAAGTGAAGCTGAGTGAAGCAGAGAATAGCCACAGGCTGACTGCGGTGTTGTAGCGCACAAGCAGCAATTAACATTGATTGCGATCGGTTATAAATGCGCTTATAATATGAATCTCGTGGTCGGCTGTGCTTGGCATTTATGTAGAACCTGGGAAATTACAAATGGACGTTCCTGTGTTACGGATGAATACCAAACCACTAGCGAGGATTACAGTTTTTCATATACGAATTTTTCAATTGTACATTATATCCTCATAACATATATATATATATATATTGCTCTGTAATCAACTTCCAAAAATAATCTACTCTGCATATGCACGATTGTCTTATAACGTTATTAGGCTTGTATATAGGCATCGAAACTCATTGTTTGCTTATACGAATAAGTTACTTGTATGGCCGACGCAACTTCACTCAGTGGCATTACCTTGTGTGTTTGGTATACTTGACCTAACCTCATGTCCCGACATGATAATATGCTCGTTGAGCATCACGCGAGGAAAACACGCGAGTCGATCAAACATTTACTTAATGGGTTCGATCGTAGCTTCCGGGTAAATGGGTGGAACGCTATCCCAATTTTTCTGGCTAACTACCACCTTTTACTACTTTACTCTAATCATCGCGTTTGATCTTTCTTCGCGTACTCACTTACACGGGTGCTTATGTACTGTTTGTATACTGCGTTATATGTATATATATATATGTATATACATATGCACTGTACTATATTGCACTCGCGCTGTCTAGAAATTCAATTCTATTTTCTCGTTTCATGCGAATGAGGTCGCGAATCGTTCACTGCGATTCTCGATGCAGCTTGATTGTACTTGGGATTGATTTAGATATAGGTCGTGGGATATTTTCGAACCTAGGGTGTACTTGAGATTTCTGTCAAATATGAAAATGTAGATTTGAATCTGATGTCGATGCATTGATTCGAGCGATATGAAATATTACCTTTGTAAACGATGTATGATCCGTGGTTACTCGATTATATTAAATTGTATGAAGATCTTTTAAAATTCATATTTTTTCAATTTACCTATCATACTTAAGGAATTTTTAACTTTTATGTAACGACGTTCTAACGAAGTTTGCTGGGCAGGTAATGAGAAAACGTTTAATAATTACGTTATAATTAATCGTTCGTGCTTTAACGTTAAAATCTCGACGATTTTCGACGACTTTCGTGTTTTCTCTCTTTGAAGCTTCAAATTGTGCACGCTAATTTTTTTCTTTTCGTCGCTATTTTTCACGGTTCACAAATACACTTTATGTAGATTATAGTACAGCGTACCGATTCCTGTGTAGTTTCTCGCTTGGTTCAAAATTTACGAAATCTTTTGATTGTAGTACAGACACACGATGCAATTCTAAGGTTCATTATTTGCTACTATATTTTTAACAGTACCTACTTATTACGTGAAAATAATAGTGGAGCAAAAAGTAGTCTAATTTTACGTAATGCAGTATTTTCTGCGACTGCCCATTTTTTTATCTTTAAAAAAAACCAGACACGAACGGAACCGTCCATCTGACCTATTTACCATAGGCTTCCTTTCGCTGTATGCTTTTTTGTCATGGTATGAACTACCTTTAAAGGAATAGCGAGCGTGCAGCGTGGATTCAATGAGACCGAATACGAGGGTTGTTGCGAAAACCAACCTCTGCGTGTTTGCTGGCCGTTAGCGCACTGTTTCTATCCACGTTATATCAATATACAGAAGGGCCGATCGTTCGCGTACGCCGGTAATTCGAGGATAATTCCAATTTCGAGTGGTGATTTTGCTGCGCAATTCGTGTCGAGGAAGGAAAACGATACGGCAGAACTACGATGCAGGGTTTGTATGAAAACACCCTAGGTGTACATACTGGTGCACGCTGCCTTAGAACAATGGTCACCTAGCATGCAACGAGATACCCAGAATTAAAGAGAATGCAAGTACGGGTGAACCACCCCTAACAGATAATATTTTGAAGCGTGTATAAACAGAAATAGTATTTTTTAAAAGAAAGTCTATTTTTTACCATAAAGTCATAAATTTCAGTGCTCCGCTATCATCTGTCTGCATCGAACCCTGTTTACAACCCCTATGGATCCCAGAACCATTTTCAATTCGATTAGCTGGCAGGAAACGTGTCCGAAAACTCCGAGTACCGTTTAAGCATGGTAAGATGTAAAATCCACCCATTTTGAACATGGGATCGTATCATTAATTTTTCGACCTTCTTAAGGGTAGCTCGATTCTGGTTGGACTCCCTCCTCCTTGTTCACATTGAGTGCGAGAAACATAAAAAGAAACCATCCCCTTCTGGAATTGTTACTTGTACGATAAATGTTTCTTCCACGTTCTGTTTCACGGGCTATTGGAGCGTCGGGACGTCGGGTTCAACTGAGAAATCCTGGAACGGTTCTCGTGGCTACGGAAATTGTCGATACCGTCTTGAGGTTGATTCTCTGGATTTGCCCGCCCCAGGGATACTTACCCCGTATACTTCTCCCTGTAGAGTCAATCTAATCGGAACGTTATACGACCTCACGACGATATACACGTATGTACATACATATATGAGTCTATACTCTATTCGAATGCATAAACCCAAATACGTATAATATAACCTAAGGAATGGTTCCCCGTGTAAATCAAGTGTCTGAAATTCGCACAAGTGCCTTATCTCCACAAACTCCATTTGTATCAGTCAGCGAATAATTATCCAACGTACAATTATTTAAAATTACAACGTGCCGCTTAAAAATAAGACTGCGAGCAAAGGGCTTTCACGATAGAAAGTTTAAACGTACCAGTAGACACGGTTAACTCGAAGCGACTAATTACTATCAGCCGACCCAGATAAAATGCCAAGATAAGAAAAAAAAAAGAAAAAAAAAAGATCCTTCCAAGTCCCATCCAAGACGTACCAAAGGAGAAGAGAAGAGTTCCTTAATTACAAGAGCCGACGGCTCGTGATAGAAGGGACAAGAAAGTGCGTCGAAGTTGTCGCGCAAACTATGGGAACTGTCTTCGCCGTAGTGTTGGAACCTAGAATTACGTTCCAGCGTAACCAGTCGAGCTTGTACTGGTGGAATAGCGTGCGTTCCGGCAAGGAATTCAGTTAAGGTTGTGTCGGTATATGTGACTATGGTATTTCCCATGACTCTGGCTTATAGTCCTATACTGTATAGTACTTCCTTTTGACTATACACCTACGTATAACTATATATACTTATATGCATACCTAGTTATATATACAGGTATAGTACCTTCCAGATACTCTCCCCAGCATCCTCGAGTTTCCCTCTCCGTGGGCATCGAGAGAATCATGATGCATGGGTCGCCCTCCACCGTTGTAGGTAATCGCGGCTCATTAAGCCGGGTATTAGCTCATTAAGCAATAAACCTACCTAGTCGGCTAATTGGCGACAACCCTACTCTCTTCCGGTTTGGTCGACGCGATCAGAACTTACCGCCGAGGTCAGACCACCCGCCATTCCCCAAACTCTATCGTCAACCGCAAACGGGTTCCTCGTTAACTTTTTTATTTACCATCTACTATTCCAACGGCATATGGTCACCAGTCCAGTCGACGACTTCGATTCTCTGTATAAAGAGATGCTGTGGCTCGTACTTCTCTATTCTACGGGTAATGCAAATTAGTCGGCTTATCCAGCAGACCTCGTTAATCCTTTGTTCGAAAGTTGGTTACATTGTATTTGTTTATATGTGTTATATGTCTATAGGCCACCGTGATATCTTTTCTCTAACTTAGGTTTCTTTCTATAGGTTCGATGGGCAAGCTATGGTTTTTATGGTTGGACTCGTTTTCCAAATTTCTACTTGACTACTCGTAGACGATGCTTTGTTCGGGTAGAATAAGCTCTTGTTATTCTCTTGGACCATGTCACTGTTGGCTATATGGGTTACTTGGATCGATCGATCTTAGACTTTTGTCTATGTCTGACGTCATGTGTCTAAGAAATTGTGTTTCCACCGTGGCAGACAAGCAGGCGCATTCTCGTATAGGATTTTTCTAGAGCTTATATCTCTACTACGTGGAATTCGTTTACGCTCTTTGTGTTTATCGTCGAATTGGACGCGTCGGCCGGTTGAAAAGGCCGATTCAAGCGGAAAACGGCAAATCAAACAAACATGGCGTGGCTGAGCGAGTAGCTAACAGGGAGTCGACAGAAAAGACGCCAGGCGTCGTCGTCGACCCCCTGGACCATCTGTAAAACAATACCGACAGTTGTTCGACGGTATTTTCGGATTTTAGGTATAATGACCTGAATTCAGTTTAAACAGTATAGAAAGCGTAAGATTTATTTCTATTCCCTTCTTTATTCCTATTCGTCTCCGGAGAATAATCGTGATTGGGGCGTAAATCACTTTTTGTAGTAATCAGTGGTACGAGTTGATAGCGCGGTATTCTCGTCTTTGCATTTTCTTTTTATACCACACGTATATCATTCCCCGCCACTCTATCCCGCCGGTTCCGCTGTTCCCTCTGTTGCAACTGGTGCAAATTATATCTTCTCAGCCTGATGCACTTTGCAGCGGCGAACCATAAAGGGAGCCGGAGACTCATCCAGGCAGGAAGAAAAGTTTCCGGCGCAACTTTTAAGCTTCGTACCTCGAGGGCACTCGATTCGGGCCGCGACTCCTTAAAGCAAATACTTACCCTCGGAATGGAGATAGAAACTACTTAGCAACAAACCCAAGACGGGAAATGGGAATTACTCAAATCTGAAAACCCCGGGGAATTCTCTTTAAGTTTCGTATATACCGATCGGTTAGATACTTTCTCGAGTATCCGGTTATCGATATCGCCATTGGCAAAATCGCTGATAAGTACCATAATTCTATACTAACTATAGTGCAGTGTATATAGGTATAAAATACTTAAGCGTCCGGGGACCTTCTGTCGTTAGATAGCGCAATTACGCGTGCCCCCGTCATCCTATATCGGTGCATTATGCTATCCCTGGATGATTTCCACTGTAGAGTATCCGGGGCTACAGGTGCAAGGCTGCATCGCAGCTGTCTCTATAACCTGCCTCTGCTATTATTTATACTGGCCACAATATGCTCCCGCTGTCACGTGTTACTTTGTGCCTTTTTCTCTTTCCCGATTCTTCGCTTCTTTTTTTCGTTCTTTATTTTCTTCTCCATTATATTCCAGATACCACCGGCACCGGCTATCTTGGATATATTACGTTCCTCGTGCCACGTATAAAATAATACGTGTCCGCCCGTCTGCGGCCGAGCTGGAAATTTCTTTGCCGAGAAGACAAGGGGACCCTCGTCGGCTTATATTAAATATTACGCCATGACACGTACCCTCGATTTGATTGGTGGTCATGGCTACAGGGAGGGCAAGGATTTAAAGATACGGAGTGAATAAAAAAATGAGGAACGTAGGGAACAGGAAAAGAAACCATCGCCGACGAAATACAAGCGCTCTTCTAGTCTTCCTACAACGGCTGGCATATTGCTCCACTCGATATTAATCACGGCGCACATAAAGCACGCCAAACCCTTCCGTAGTAGGTAGGCACGCGTGAACGTATATATAGCGAAGAGAAGTAGCGTGTGGTCAGGAAATGGAGGGTTTGAAACTGTTACAAAAACTAGATTAATTAGCCGGGGAAGTCGCCGTCCTTGCTTCTTCCTCGCTTACCCAGCACAACCCTCATCTTCCCGGTGTCGAGTTCTTTCGCCCATCTTGCTCCACCGCGTGAACACTTTTTCTCGCGTGCTATCGTGCTGGGTCTTTATCTTGGAAAACTGAACAGGACTCCGTACGGCCAATTGGAACTGGCAACTGGTTAATGTATATATATATATATAATACTATACATTGTTAAAGTTCAAGTTTCAACCCTTAAATTCACCATAACGTTGTACATAGACCTTGTCTCTTTAAACAGCAATACATTTATTCTTCCTCGTTGCTTGGCGAACCGGAACTCAGACCTTCCAAGGTAAACCAACGGGAAACGTTTTGCCGTTTGTCTTTTCCAGGGGGTAGTAGCTTTGCCGCGTGACCAGAGGGCGTATTGAATTATTAAAGCAACAGATGAGAGGTTTGGTAGTCGAGCGGAACCCGTAACTTTGTAATGAACGTGCAAAGCTTCAGATTTGCCATGGCTGATTCTCATGGCTTCCTTAATCAACTTGCGAGTCCCCGCGATAGTATGGGTTTTCCTCTAGGCGTATCCTTTAAGTCACTGTTAATATGGCTCTTTAAAGTTCCATCGCGACCCTGTTGACTGAAGTCTCTTTAACCATGTTGATTCTCATCCCTTACGGGATATACTTTCATCTATCAGACCCACTTTCAGCCTTGATTAACTATAATGATGGATCGTCTCGTGTAACCCTTAAAATCCTCCCTTGTTTCGATAAGTTTACCGTGACCTTGAACCCTTCGGATACTTACGTAATTGACACCGTTCCTTGATGATTAAACGGCTGTGTCAACTCGACTGATTCAGTCGTTTTCTCATTCTTCGGCGTATTTGCTGCTTCTTTTTCAGTCCAACGAACAACGTGTATACAACAATTGGTATTCTGTTCAGTGTTACTGTGCTTGCGCTGTTCGTTATTTTATTCATTTGAAAAAATTAAGGCAAGCACAAGAAGTTAGAACGGGATCGTCTTTGTTGCTCACTCTTTGTGAATTATATTGAGTTAAATTGTGAGGGAGGGACGAGTGTCTGGCCGTAAGAGATATTACGTAATTTTCGTACCGGGATGCCGTAACGGCACCGAGTTTTACAGTGCTAATTTAAAAGAAGAAAATGTCAAGTTCGCTAGAGACTGTTACTGCGCTTCTATGGAAATAGTTTGGCGAACGATACAGCAGCGCGACACGTGCTGCCACTTTGGAGGAGTTTCGAACTTCTTTCCTGTCCATACATTTTTCATGGGGATGGGATATTACGTATCGTACCGAGCGGTACTCGTATTTTCAACACTCGTGAAACGTAACGGGTGCGTGCACGAGATTTTACAATTTTTTTTTTTTTCAATATTTTTATCTATATAGAGTAAACACGATATTTCCACGTTCGATCGAGAGTACGATGGCTACCGTTTGTCGTCCGATATGAAAACGACATGCGGGCAGCACTGCCAGGCTTTTTTCATCGGTTCGATTAAGTCTGACGTCCGACGATAAATTCGTGAAAAAAAATTGTACTCTCTTATCGACGTGTTTCTATAACTTTGTTTGTCGGATCAATAAAAATAAATTATTCGAGCCGCATAACGAAACGCAGCGCTTCGTTTGCTTAATGATGTAACTTTATCGACAATGGTACTAATAATCATCTTGTTTGATGATAATTAACGTTGTCTGCGGTACACGCCCGAAACGAATCAATTGTACCTACTGGTCGGAAACGAATTGCTGTCGTCGATGCATCAGCTTTTGCTACACCAGGTCGGTTCGCTGTGAATACACTCGAAAGCATAAAGATTAATTACGGCGTTTATTATACAAAAACCATGACGTATCGCCTCTGGTGTATACAGCGGCGTGGTGCTCGTCACGCAATCACGTGACTTGGTTTACCACTATAGCTTCGTTTTACGAATCAAAGTTTTATCGGGAACGGGCGACTGTGATCCCACTTGATAAATAATTAATCATCCACCTGAACGTCTATTCTTAGAATACGTATGGTACAATTAGATCTTTTTTTTTTTACAGCGACTGACAAAATATATCGTCCACGTGAATTGCACTAAGTGTGTATTTCGATTTGTCGCGTAAAATAATTTATCCCTTGGATGCGTTATGAAATTCCTGAAATATATAACAATACGTTAAATAAACGTCGACGCGTGACGTTAAATGAATAGGTGGGCAGGCAAACTAGCTGGTGTACGAATGGCACGAAATTTCGTGCGTATAATCCAAATTGGGATAAAAGCCCCGAAAAACCGTGTGAAAAAAAATAAAAATGAAAAAAGAATTCCCGATAAAAAATCGGCCATCCACTTTTCCGTAAAATAGCGCCTACTCGAACATCGTAATACAGCGACGAAACGACGTTTTTATTTTCTGGCGCGCGATCATTATTGAATTTCTGTGTTTGACGAAGTGAAAGAAGAAATGTATGAAAAACAAGAAACAAACTAATAAAGATCCATCACTTGGATTGCTCTCCAAATTATGTTCGACACTTAATTTAATGATATCAATGCGATTGCTCTTGTGGAAATTCAAAGTGAAATCACCCTATCGTATTTAATTAAGAATCGATATTTTTTTTACTACCATCAATGAACCAGTTCGACGACCTTTTTACCCTCGATTTTGCATCAGATAGCCAGAAGACAATCTCCGAAAATAATCAACGAAAAAAGGGATATAAAACCCGGCACACGCAGCATCCTCCATTGGGTCGGGACATTGATCAGGTGCAGGGTAAAATTAGCAGGGAGGGTGTCGAGGGCAAAAAGCTAAAGGACGTATAGCGATAAAATAGCAAAGTGGCAAACGGACCTGAACGTGTTGGGAATGCTTTCCTGTTAAACTGGAATTTCGGTGAGTTCAGTTCGACAAACGAACGGGTGGTAGTGCAAACACCAGCTGATTTATAGGTCAGACTATATGAAAGGGAGAGGGACGAGGTAATGGTGCACACATGAACGAGTGAGAGAGAAAGACAGAAAAGGGTTGGGTGAGGGGGGTGAGGTCAGAGGTTACGGGAGAGAGCGAATTAATTGCTTCGGCACGTTGAAAAATGCACAAGTGCCCCTGCACCCCTGAAACATATGTACACATTATACGCAGCTACGTTGGGTAACAAATAGCATATACGAGTTCAGAGCGAGAGATCGATCAAACCCATAAACACGTACAGCCGGTTACGGTCTGCTTTCGTCCTGCTCTACGTATAACCTAATGCATCTCGAGTAGAGGGAGTTATCCCACGTGGTATATATATTTAACGAGATTTCCAAGTACCTGGTTGGTCCGTGGTAAAAACCGATCGCATCGATGTTTCCAGGCATGGAGAATCGTTAGTCGATGGTTCGATTGGATTTTACCCAAATGGATTTCGAAGGGATGCTTCTCTCATCCATTTCACTTCGTTCTCGTTCTATAGGCACTAGTTTCACGATCCGTGAATTTTCAACGGCGTCTGGTTTATATCCAAGCTGTATGGGATTTCGTAACGTAATAATTACGTAAGGGAAGTGGTTGCATGCATCGTGCCAAGGCGCGCGCGTGTGCTTGATCGCGTGAGCCTCATTTGCATTGTACACGGTATCTATCATCTGAAATTAACACTGTCAGCCATGCTTTCCCAGATCAGTCTAAGTTTCGTGTGGGCTTTACGAATAAATCACTAGGTAAAGAAGGTGACGAGGTAACATCAGGCGAGAGGAGAGAGAGAGAGAGAGAGGAAGATAGATAGGTAGAAGGGATGAGTGATCAATAGAAATAAAATCAAAATAATTTTTAAGGGTATGGTTCTACGGTACGTATAGAACGTGTATGTACGTAGACTCATGTATAACATTTTTTCAGAGTCATTTCTTCACTTTGCCAAAGTTATTTGAAGGCGTCGCAATGCTGCCCGTAAAACGAACCTTCATGAGTAACGAGGTTACTCTCTTACACTCTGAAGGTTATTAACATCAAGCACGTAGCCCACTAGGATTTGATTCCGTGAGGTAATAACCCGGAAAGCACGTTTGCTCGGGAAAACTCGCTGCTCCCCCATACGTAGTATATACTGTCCTGGGTGTATGCATATACCTGTATGTACTAACCGATGTACCTATGTGGAATGATGCGTATGGGTTGAGTTATTCTGGACCATATGACAAATGACCGTATCATCTTCTAATGACGCGAGTATCGTGCCAATTATTTTTATTTGTTTTTTTTTGTAAAAATTCCATTATTCGTTCTAGCTAACCACGTATTTTCGGTATTTACTACAATTTTTAGGATTTCGTACAATTCTTGTATGTACCAACTTGATTAAAGAGAAGTGCTGACGTCTTGTGTACAGTTTCCTAAAATGTATCAGTGATATTGAACACGAGTCTCCTTTTGGAGATTTCTAGTGGCAAGAGCAGCCAACGGGTGGCTAATAAGTGGTAAACATGGCCACTGTCCAGGAAGAATGTCTATTCAGCACAAACAGAAGACAATTTTCCGGAAAATGGCTATCCAGCTCCTGCACAACGATCCAGCCTCTTCCGCATTATCACTAGGCAAGTGATACAAGCAAAATACGTTTTGCCTCAAGCTAAGAAAAAGTGCAATTAAAATCATAATTGTACCCAGAAATAGCTACACCTATGTCTACGCGTATACCAGTTCAAGATTAATTAGTTAGCATGATTCGTTTCATTAAATTGACAAACTGTCAAGGGTGCAGGATGTCGGAAGTCGAGTCATCCTCAATGGCAATTTAAGCGGCGGTGCATTTGCTCTGTAAATTGGTATACGTGGACCGCCAGGGCCAACGCTAGCAGGTGCCGTTCCCATTAAAGGGGCCGTGGTAAGATAGACCCTTTACATAGAGCTTCGAGGAAGGTTGCCTAGAGTACCTCACAATATAGCAGGAAGCACCTGGCTAATACCCAACGAGAAGGGCCTCGGCCCTGTCGTATCAGGTCGGTCGAAGGTGAAGCCATTTGGGTTAATCGCGACAATACAGCTCTGATCCTCAGTGCTGCTTTCGATCGAACGTACAGCGCAGTTACGAAGCGTCTTTGATAGCGTTGTTAACTCCAACTATGGTGTAGAAGCCAATGTCATCAACTAGGATTGGGTGGCGTACGTCCACCCCCATGAACCTATCTCCGTCAACCTACCTACCCGTACAGTAATCTACGTACAATCCCAACCCATCTAGCTATGAACATATCATTATTCTCATTAAGTCACACGGAATGACCTATATCACTGTTATCAGTAATGCGTTCCAAATAAATACCTATAACCATACCATAGGAATTACACCAGAACCGGAAGTTGTCTCGAACCATTGACCCGTTTCAAACTAGGAAATAATGTTTCGAAAGCTACCGCGATCATCCCCTGCTTCGAATCTGTCCTGGTTGCAGTGACGTATAACGTGGTTAATCCATTAGGACGAATGTACAAACGGCGCTAAACTGCATAGGTGATTCACGCTATCGACACGTTCTGGATAATTAACGGTTATCTATCGTTGGGAACAATGATGCTCTGAATTAGGAGAACCCGTTAACGTACGGATGCACATGACTCTTCCGATGTGTATCGAGAACGTCAGTCAACGTTTTCGCACGGGGCTCATCAACGTACCTTCCGATTGGCCACCATTAGAGATTCTACTTTGATTCTAACACTTAGATGAATTTCAGTCCGATAAATTGAGCCATTCATGGGTATCGCTTCGCTTTCTCCGCTTTTACACCTTTTGCGAGGAATTTCAATATAAAACGTATAGTACATTGGTACTAGGGGTTGCTTTGCTTTACTTACATATTACCTACCCTCTGTACCATGTATGCTGTTCCGACGCTCAACGCTATGTCCCGTGTGTATACGTCACGGATGCTGTAGACAAAACGATTAGAATCGGACAGAACGACGCTGTCCTCGTTAGTCGTCGGGCAGTCCAATTATCCAGGCATTTACGCGAACGTTGCGTGCGACTAGGGACGAGTAATTTGTATGAAATTCCGTGCACGTAGCGTCGCGGCGCTTACATTCTACCATGGGATTTTCATGAACTACGTCTTTATTTGACTTCGTTGCTTTCAGTTTTCAATTTTCAATTTTTCTTTTGGGTTATGCTAGAAGGCATTGATGCGCTGATCGTTTTTTTTTTTTTTACAAAATTACCGTTATATATACGTATTATGGGCAGTGTGTGTGTTGGAGGGTGGTTAGAATATACGTAACTTAGGGGAGTAAATCTCGTTCACCCTGCACACGGAATGTTCCCAATGTTGACTGACACGCACTAGGTAGTTCCAAGACAGGGGCAGTTTCCCCCGTCATATTCGGGGGTGCTACGTGGATCGCTTGTAATCGCAGCAATTTCATGGATATTTGCTCCCACCATTCCTGGATAACCTGATAACGACAAATACCAACCTTCCGACTATGATATAACACATGTGTCCTATATCGATAGACACCACATTGCGAGAACAGGTTGGCAGTATGCGAATCTGTCAAGTTGATACCAAAACATAGACTTTTTCATAGTTCTTAATAGGATTGCGGAACTCCTTTTGAGCCAATAGATTTAGAAAGTTGGTAACGTAATTAATATTGGGAAAATCGAAATTTCTTGAAATCTCAAATCCTCGTTCGCTTCTCTCTATCTGTTATGTATCTCAATCCTATTGAGTGATTTTACTTTGGGAAACATTACGATGCCGTAATATGTGGTATATATGGATTCTACGCTGGATCGCTTATAATTGAAGCAATTTCATGGATACTTGCGTACAGTATACGGACCTTTTACTGGGGGATAATGACTAAACCTAGACAGGGCAATCGATCTACGCCCGCCTGTCTGCACCAAGCTGTCGCTCAGCAGTCAGGCCCCAAACTCCCTAGTCTGAATTCACCAACACCGCAAAACGTCCTCTCCTCGTCTTGCTTCTGGTTCCTTCTACTATAGGCTTTTACATTGGTAACCTGGTGGTCAGGGGTACGAATAGTCCCTTATAGCTTTCTGGTAACAGTTAAGAATTTCGGGCCAAGTCCAACCGACCAAGAAGACCCTTCGAACTACCTCAAAAGATCGTTCGGGCATCTTCTAGGGAATTTTGGGCGGTTTGGTTTTGCGATTAACAGAGTGATTATATGCCTGTGCGAAGCTTACACAGTCTTATTCCGAAGTACTGAGCCAAAGTGGAAACTGCTCGTCTATTTGTTTTCTATAATAAAACCACCTACGTGTGGTGCAATGCGTCTGAATAACCCTGTATTTTAGTATAATACCTTCTATTGGTATTTGAGCGTTTCTATTCATGACTATCGGTACCAATTGATACCGTAAAGCTCATTGCAATCTTCTGGGTCACTCGTTATTAATCTTACTCGACGAATCGGCATTCTCAATTCGCCAACGCTGAAGAATCACATTCGCCGATTTACACGGTTTTGCACTTTGACTGCGTCTGTTTGACCGTGGCGGCTCGCAGGCAATGCGTCACTTGCCAACCTTCTTTAGAATCCTGTGAATTCCTACCTTTTAAATCCGGCTAGGTATACAGGGCTTTAACGCACTACCGCGAAGGTCCACGATTTTTCATTGAACGATTTAAGCTCGGCCGAAAATCCATCCACAGGCACTTCTGCGTTTCGCTTCACACTTTGTGTTCCTTCGTATACGGCTGATGTGTTTATCCTAAGAACCTTTTTTCCCCACTTTTCTCTTTGCCAAGCTCTTTACTCAATAAAATCAGATATATTTTTATTTTGCACACAAAATTAAGCTTTATGTCGCATTGGGTCCTTTTGGGAATTTGGGTTTCAAATTTATGACAATACGAAGTTACTAATCCTCCTAGCATCTATATTATATTACGTGTTGTATTGTATATTATCGTTACCTGCTTTTTCATTGACAATACTGTTTTTGTTCGCAGGTGAGTTGCCGACGTATCCTAATGTCTATATTGGAAAGAATTGATTTGCAAGTCCTCGGTGAGTTGATACGCAACGGTTCGAGAGAATTGAATTGTCCCATGTATCCCGACCGGAACCCGGACTCGAAAATTTAATTAAAATGAATGCCTGGCAAATCTGACCGTCTGCGAAAAGCTCCATCAGCATCTAAACTTTCGTAACCGCAATCCCGCTGTGAGATACACCTGGTTACGTAAATGGTTAGATCCCCAACGAACCGCCGCGGCGTCCCAAAACATTCGGTTCCAGGTTAACAAGTAGCCGCTAATGCCCATAGCGAATTAGAAACCTCGCGTAATTACAGGGCGAATTCAACCGCAGCCCTTCGACACGCCAGACCTGAAAAGACCAAAGGATTACCCACACTGTCGAGCTGACTACCCCATTCCACCCTTAGTCGTCCCTTTTGAGAACGATAAAATTGCAATATCCTCCCAGCAAAGAGGGTTCCGAAAAAGGATCAACTTGGCCTCCAGCGGAGATACAATTATTTTCATCCGCGAGACACTATTTAGTGTAGGGTCGCGTGTGACCTAAGTGGGATGTAAAAAGGTGGTGAGGATCTGTCATGATCTGTGAAAATCCTAGCATTATTATTATCGATCTCCCTTGTTATTTTTAACGAAAGATCACACGGTTTGTATGTCTGCTACGAGGCTATCTGTCTCGAGCAGCCACTCCGACTCTGCCCTCTCCCTAAGCTGCAACAGCATCTCTTAAGGGAGGGTATTGTTTTATTCCAATCGCGTAGCAGACATTCCTCATCCTCCCTTAGCCTCCTACGGTCCGGAACTTGGCTCTAGCGTCCTCGTAGCCCTAACTTCATTCCCTGACTGCCACTCTCGACAATTTACCCCTTTCATCCCTTCTCGCTATTCTCATAGCCACGTCTATCGTATCCCTATATACCCTCCCTTCCCATACTACCCTTGTCCCGATAACGCTACAGCTTAATGACGCTGCCTCAATATCGTATCGCCCAATGTGCCAGGGCTCCGACGGTACTCGATGCAATTTTTTTTTTTTTTTTTTTGAAAATATTTCGGCAACCCGGTTTAATATGTGGAAAAGCTCGTTCCGTAGCCAGGGCGTGCCGGCTTATTGCCAGTTGTTATTTTCAGTCTGGCTGGAGAAGCTGAAAAAAAAAAAGGAAAACTATCATCCCGGGACTTCGACGGATCCATCAGACCCTCGTTCACTTCTTTCGATTTTTCCTCTTCTTTTTTTCCCTCTACCATTTTTTTCCCCCACTAACCTTCCTCCGAAATTACAAGGGGCTTACTTGCGAAATGCGTTGGATATCGTTAATTGCTGTCTGTAGACGGAACCGTATCGGTTTTCATCGAAATATCGTAGCGATATATGATTTTACCGTTGATTACGTGGGGGTGGTTTTACGAGTGCTCGCCTAGCGAATCCCCTGGACATTCTCGTTCTACGATTTTTCCATGTTGGAAAATCGGATTCGGTAAATCGTACTCGTCTGTCGATTATCGTATTCCCTTTTTTTTTCCATTATACTCATGGTAAATCGAATCGCAGCCGACTTCGCGAGCTCTCCGCAGTGCTGCTAATGAAAGTCTACCAGCACGTAGCTACCCCAAATACCTCTCAAATTAAGCACGTAAGGGTACTAGGAAATTAGGGATTTCGCCTGATAGGAGTACCAGAAGAGGTCGTAGAAGATAAACGAGGCTGTGCGAATTGACGATCGCTGTTTTTTTGTGAAACAATTCGCCAACGCACGTATCGAAACATTCGATCTTGATTATTCAACCAATTAAAATATATCTCCACTCGAGACAGCGAGCCCTTGTTTACTTTTTATTCGGACAGCATACACGCGGTCGGTTCACGAGTTCAGCGTGTCTTTTTTTGACAGATCAAAAACAATGATGTCTCCAACAAGCCCCACGTGGCCCGGTATCCAAGTTTCGTTAGAAAGTATGCATATGCATGATTTTGTACTAAAATATTTTTGCTCTGGATAACATTGTTTGCAAACTGTCAAAAAAAAAAAAAAATCCACTGAACTCGTGGACGGACTATAGTCAGTATAATTATCCGTTCTTATATCATCCCCTATTCACGCGCGTGCACCTGCTCCGGAATGGAATGAACTGGTAAAAATAGGAATTAAAGTAAAACAAAAATTGAATTCCAATTGTGGTTCCAGCAGTGGCGGGAAACTTCTTGCGTTTTGAATAGCAATTTATAGTTGAAGAGGCAATGCAATTACAAGTACTGTCCAATAGGACAGCAGATACTAGCATAGTAGATGCATATATAATACCGACAGTAAAACAGTAGTTCTGTTTTTCCAGTATAAACTCGAGTAGTCGGGCGTAACAATTGCGCCCATGAAATTAACCATCCTGCCTGACATTTCCGCCATAATGAATCTCTTAATTACAGCGAAGCATTTGGTAAAACTGGCGCGAACAACGAGACTCACAAAGAGATTCTGATTTCATCCGAGTCCCTTCGACGGTCCCATCTTCCTGCAATCCTTCAGAATAATTCATCCAAAGTAGCTGCGTACCACGCAACGCCAAGAAACGTGCCCCATCCAATCCTATTGATTTGATATTCATTATCTTCACCCCGCCTGTATAAATTCCAATCTATCAATTCCTCCACTCGCCTCCGCAGCCAGAAATTCGCCACGATCCAAGTAAATCAACTCCAACTCTCATTTCTCGAATTTCCCATTCGAGTACAGCACACCTAGTTCTCTCTCCCTCTTGAACCATTTCTCAGAAAACCTGGCTCTTTCATCATTGGCAGTTCCACCATTCTAACCGAACGCCAACCAAGCATCCCTTAGCAATATAAAAATACAGTAACAACAGTATCGAATTTCGAACGTGTAGGTACGTGTGAATGGCTTTCCACAACCACGTGAATATGCCCTAGCTAGACTTTCTCCGAGTCCTTCTAAATCTAAGCCCCTAGTCACTCGTATAAACGAAGTTGCCCGACCTCACGCTACCCCTGGTACAAATCATAATTTGTAACCAGTAACTTGGCATGCTAAACTATGTAGGATTTCAGACCGCCGTGATAGAACGAGATATTGCGGTAGGGTTCGTATTACCTTCACAACACGAGCCAACGACTGCTGCCTTCTTATTACCATGTGAGTTAGACACGTCCTGCGACCGCGATTCGCAAAGAAATCAAATACATGCGTGCAGCACCGCCCCGAATTATCCATTCCGTCTCTAGTAATATATATATATATGTTTCGCTACAACCACTGATTACCTATCGAAAACAACTATCGAGTTATCTACTGCTTCCACATAGGTACTACTAAAAAGACGTAGTATACCCTGTATTAAAATCCAGAGAATTCAGAACCAAGAGTTAAACGCGTCTACAAGGAAATATTTCAAATCTCCCGCGTTTCTCGTAGCTCACTCAATTTCACTGGGCTAAAACTGAGCGATGAATTTTATCGGTGAAAAATACTCGGACTGACATTGCAACAGGGATTCTCGGCTCTAAACACACCGCTAGTTTCCTACTATCTATACTCTACTCGGACTCCAAGGTGATGAACCAAAATGAGCCTCATTCGAAACCTCAGCAGAGTTAAGAGAGCACGCTATTCGCCCGGATAGCGTGTACCGTAGCTTCTGTATTGCTGCTACTATGTATATTGTATCTACCATTTCTATAACTATTCCTGCTACTCCTCTCTCTGCTCCTGTTCTCGCATTGCTTCTACCTACTATCGCGCATGGCTCGAGCATTCCTTCTACTACGTATTGCCCCAGCACCTATACGGCTTCTACTATATACTTTTTCTAGCGTACCTATCTGCTTATACTATATACGAATACACCGCAGTATACTACTATTCGGTGCACTAGCGCGCAGCTGCCACACTGTTGGCAACCCATAGAGAAAAGTTAGCTGGCTCTCGCTATTTTTCCATGCCATTAACGACCGACTCAAACGACCTCTATCAATGGCTTTATGGCGGTTGGCTTTTATTCCCTGGCCGACTTCGTTGCAGCGGCTTTTTATTTTATTGGTGCATCGCGCTCATACTGTCGATACTGATAACAAAATATGCAGACTCGTTTGTATTGTTTGCGCGAGTCTTTAAACGCGCCTGTGCTAATCAATCGGATTAGCACGCATTCACGATTCCTTTTACTATTGGCAAATTGTTTATTTGGACAATGAACGCCTTTGAGTAATTGGATACTTTTATGCCACTGCTTCCTTTGTCCTTCTATCCTTATTTATTTTTACCGCTAGCAGGCCTATGTTTATATCATTTTATGCTCCAATTTGTCGCTCGAATCTCCGTCGTGTTATTTTCAAAATAAACACAGAGCACCGGTGCCGCCTTGGTTTTCCGAAAATTAAATTCTAGCCAAAGCTATCTTTAGGTGGGCATCCACGTAGATCTGTTTGCTGAGAATGGAAATGTCGGATGATCTTTTACCTTCGTCCAGAGTCAAACTTCTAATCCCGTGGGTCAGTAAGTGAGTATGCATAATGTGGAACGGATAGAACGAGCCCCGTCCTCATCGTGTATTCTCTTTACGTATTCCATCCCATCATCCTCCTCCAATTTCTGCGACTTTTACTACGTTCCGGTATTCTCTCCAGCAAGCTACTCCACTTATTTTTCTCGTTTTCTCACATTCCACTTCAATTTTTTATATACTTCTCGTCCACCCCCGCTTCTCTCTTTTTATCATCTCTGTCTCTCTCATTCCATCCTAATCCCACGTGCTCGTCCAATAGCACGATTGCTCGGCCTCCAGTACCTATCTGCGTTTCGACACTCATTTCTTTTTCTCTCGAATCAAATAGAGCCGTCACTATACATAGACATAGAGGCACGTACGTATCAGGTATATCTGAACTGATCGTAGTGACCGGATGCATTCGATCTGCAGCCACGTCGATGAAATGAAAAATCTAAATTCCCGGTGGGATTATCGTGGCGAAGGAGGTCGACCGGAAGTTCAGCTTGTCACGCTAGCAGTCACAAGCCACGTGACACGTGAAAGTACCACGAGGGTAAGGAAACGGTTTAACGGGCAGACTAGGGGCTGAGAGTGTATCCAGAATAGGATCTGGAAAGGCGGCAAATAAGAGGCGAATATCGTGCATGTGATTGGGGCACGTCTGCCTCCACGTGCAAGTCTTTCCCTGCCTTTACGATATGAATTTTCACTGTGGACTCGGCAATGCCGGACTGATTTACTTGAGTTCTTTGTAGCGTTAGATAGCGAATATTATTATTTTTTTTCTTCCTTCCCTCCCCTCTACCACCGTTTTTTTCGTGCTGCTGCTGTTCCGCCGACTTTTATCGCAGCATTGCGAGCAGCAATATTTTACAATTACGCAGCTTTATGGAGACCATAAAGATACGCGGTGCGTGTCGGTTGCATGATGGCCGGACTCGGCTGAATTTTATAGTCATAACGGGAATTCGCGTAAGACTTGTCTGCCACATGTCTCGTCCAATGCCTACTACGGCTTGGCTCCATGCATTTCATACAAGCCTTTATCAAAAACCCCCTTACCGACCGTTGCTACGATCGAAATTTAGATTACCGACTCTACCCATCCCATTACCATTATTAGAAGCCGGCAGGCTTAACGAACTGCGTCGCTTAATGAAAAAGGCGAAATGGCTCCCTTGAAATTCAAAAGGGTTGCTATGCTGCTACCCGTTTGAGTCTTTCAGTGCGGACGTCTCATACCACTTGTAAAAGTATGACGCGATCACTCGACCGGAAGTTATCAGACTGCGTCGTTCTTTCACTTCCTCTATCCATGCCCCAACCTATGCTTACCGTGTTTCAGTACACTCGTTATTTCGCTCTGCCCTCCGACTAGCTTGCAGCGCTTCTCTCGTTTCGTGCTACTGCTGCATACACCTCAGGCACACTCATATAGTCCGCGTGACCACATGTGAAAACAGTGACCTCGTACGCAGAAGCGAGCCTGAAGTTTCAGGCTTGTTGAATTATCAGGCCGAGGATTAGAGAATAAATTTAACACGATATAGGGAGATACTGGTCGCGCGCCTGTAACACGCCGATTTTAATTAAACGCTCTCCGGATACCATACTCCTGGTAAATGCACCGCTTGTCCCTGACCGTACGCATTAATAAAGCCACTGCGCCTATCATATTCATCGATTATCGCTAATTCACTGCAGTCTCACAGGGCGCAAATTAGCGCTCGGCGAACGTAAACCAAAGAGGCCCAATTCAGCGGGGACGCAACGCGTTGCGCAACGGCGCTTCTCTTTATTCCATAACCATAAGTGCATTCAACTGCAGTTAGCTAGATACACCCAGATATATACCGTATAATCGATGTAATTATACACAGGATATAGGTGGATTCCCATTGAATCGTGGACATGTAGAATAACATCGTATAAAACTGGAGCAGCGTGCATTCATGAAATTGAACACGATTAAATGAAAAAGAAAAAAAAGTTATATTCAAATTAAATAATTTATACAACAATTATCAGATGGTTAATGAAGTATCAAATATTTCATATGGGATAACAATAACGTACCGATCATCGCGTAGCTTTTTAATAATGTTCAGAGTGCAGTAATGAAATACAATGTTACATCCTTTATTACTATATATTCACTTTGTATAGTTAATTCAACCACGACACCCCGTTAGATACAGATATGCGTGTATGTACGTATAGGTCTCAACCCCTAGCGGGCTATAGTTTCAACCCCTTGCCACTCATGCGATCCCGTGGCGACATACGTACATAGGTACGTGTTGCATTACTCCGTTTAATTTTGTCATTAAGCCACGGAAATTTCCTTCCATCCCTCGTTCTACACGCTAATTCTCACCTGCAAACTTCCGCACCTGCATGCGCACGTGCTGTTTGCCATGTGGGTTATGGCTGGTGGTTGCACGTGAAAATGAAACGGTAAGACTTCACTTGTATTTTATTAGCAACGAGACACTGTAGCGTCTGTCCTATCTGAAGGAAGACAAGGGATGTTAGGAAGCTGCTGGTAAAAGTTTAAGGACGACGTTAATAGGATTAGTTTATGGTACATGAGGTAACTTTGAATGTGGATGCTGTCCGTACTAATTTAACATCAAAAGGAAAGCTATCGGTTGCCCTAAGTACATTAACCCTTTATCGATAGACAGTATCGGCCAGATATACACTTTGTCAAACTATTATCTTCCTTGGGTCGTGAAATATATATATATATATATATATATATGTGTGTGTGTGTGTGTATATAGGTAGTCGATGAAAGGTAAGGGTAGGTCGGTATGTATGTATAGGTGTAACCCAGTTATACGTTATTGAGTGTCGGGTACCTCTTGGAAAATTTCAAAAGCTTTCAACCCTTTATTGACGAGTCTGTGACCATCTGAGGAATTTATTGACTAGGATGTATGACGTCACTCCTGATAAGGAGCACGCGATAATTTCTTTTTAGGGATGGAACAATTTTTCTAGGCATTTCCTTTCTCATGGGGTCTCTGTTACTTTTATTTCTCTTTACCTTCTTCCCACTTTTCCTTTTCCCTCTCTAGTCATAATCTTCAGAGAAAAATGCGTTAGTGGAACGCGTAATGGCTTTCGGGAAATGGTGGGGCGATGTAGGGGTAGAAGCCAGGAACTATAAGGGTGCCAAGCTGTATGATGGCGTGTGCGGTTAGGGTCGAGCAACCCCAGTGTCGGAATTAGGATAGTTCCGACGGGGCGTTCGCCGAATGTGGCTGGAGAAAAAGTCAGAGGGGTGGCAAAACACAAATTTAAGTTAATAGTGCAATAAAAGTTGCTCCAAAGCAATTTCACATTCCACTGGGTAAATTACACTATCTGCAAGATTGGGCAAACCGCGTGCTTTCGGCCTTGCCGAGGGTGCGAACCCTGGTTCTTCGCAAACTTCCGACCTGCCCCAATCGATTTTTCTGCCTCTGGTAAAAGACAGGACGAGAATTCCATAAGGATACTTTTATATATATCAAGCACAAATGACAGTCACAATCCGTAATAAAGCTCTTGAAAATTCGGCAAGTAATTTACAGGTCCTTCAAATTTCTTACTGTACTCTCGCTACTGTTCCACCCTATACGTTCGATTACTGCACGGGATTCCAAATAGCTGATTTATCCGATTTAACAGAAAAGTCCTTGAGCCGTGATACTATTCAGGCTCCACGTAGCGATATAAGCTCTCGGTGGAAAAGTGGCGAAAATCCGCTCCAAGCGTCGTCGACCCTGTCGTCGGCGTCGCGAAGGAGCTTATATTTCGAGAGCCTTGACGTCAAGGATGTCAATAGAGAAATCCTTCAATGGCTTATCCCGTCCGGTGCCCAGCGTCCACCTTAGTCCAACGTGGATGAAGCCACTCGTAAACCTAATAACTTGGCCTCTCCTGACAAATGACGCCGTCAAAATGTAATTCTGACGTGTTCTCACTCTTGACTCGAATTCCAAGTGGATCTTCCCCATCTCTACGCCCTTTCTCTTCCGATCTCTGCAAAGATTTGACATTCGAACGTGACTCTTTTTCCCACGTAGCGAAATCAATACCAATCGTTGAGCCATCCCTAAACCCTTTTATGGCCACACCCTTCTCTCAATTCCAAGACGAATCCAATGATGTAATACGTATCAGAATAAATCCTTACAGCAGACGTGCTCCGGCTGATTCCGCCAACTAGAAACTCCATAGTAAACCGTCTCTTTCTCTGCCATTAAGAAAGCATCGCGACGCGATGACTGCGAAGGGAATTTAATTACAACGCAAATCCTCCCGCCCTCCCCTCAGGCCCGTGTTTCATTCACACGAATAACACTGGCGAAAGGTCATCCCCGTGGAAGCTAATTTTCTTCATGTCACGAAGCAACATAAAACTTTCCAGACAGTGACTCTCGAACAAACAGCGATACCCGTCGCCAGAGAGTTTTCTTGAAATTCAAACAGGTAAACGAGATTATCCGATAATCTCCCGTAAAAGCAAAAAAAAAAATACTCGCACGCACATCTATTCGGAGTCATTCGAAAGAAAAAGAATGGTTCTATAAAAAGAATTCCGAGTCTCCACAAGCCTAAACGTACCACAGGATTCATCTTATCGCAGTAATGATTGTCAAAAAAAAAAAAAAAAAATGTCCCACATAAAAAAGAAACGTTACTCAACTTAATTAAGGAGTTTATCCTTACCGAGGAGAATCTTAAATTTTTTAGTAACAATTTTCATTCCGTCATCTTGCCCGTAGGTAGGCATGTACCTACGTACGTACAAGAGGTAAAGAAGATAGGTCCATCAGCATAGTAAAATTACAGCATCCAAGCGAAAGCGAGTGAAGTCACGTAGAGAAGAGGGCAGAAAAAGGATCTCTCCAAGCAGCATACGAATGCCAACCACCAAAAATTATAATGATTCTCTGCTTTCTCTATTCCGTCGACGACGGGTGGCGTACCTGTGTTCCCCTGAATAATGCAAACCTGGTCTCTTTATGAATTTTTATGCATCCCGTGGAATGGAATACATTTGAGTTTGTCCCGCTATATACACTATGTGCCATACGTACAAGACACACCTCACTCCGAACTCGCGTCAGCTTTTCAATCGTATCCAGTTACCAGCAATGCACAGCAGCCACTAGAACCCGCTGCAGCTGTATGAACGATCGTTCCATTCGCATAGCAAGTAGTACGTAACAATTGTATTAGACAACTTAATGGTATCGAGTACCGAAGCAAAAGTAATAAAAAAAAAAAAAAATAAATAAATAGTGAAAAACTCACTCGCCGCAGAAAAAGCGTCATCCTGTCACTAAGTAAGCTCTTGCTGCCTTTGATGACGTCACTGCTACTACTGCAATCAAAGATCATTTCTCATCGTAACTTTGACGTTGCCCGTGGCCATGCGAAGCATTAGAGAAAGGATAGGCTGCCGAGAAAATAAAGTGAATAAAGATTTCCTTTGTATATGACACATTGCCTTGAGAGACCTATGAAACGTTGCACAATGCCCGTGCATTCCTTTGTTAATTACCTAAGAGAATTTCCGTGCTGGAAGAATTAGCTTGGCACGTCAATGACCGTGGGATAAAGAAATCGTAGGTATACTCGTGGAATCCGGTGCTTTCCCTGAATCGTTTAAATCACCGAGCTACGTTACGCGTGTTTCTTTCGCAATTGATTCGAAACGTTGAAGAAAGGCAAAACGCCGATAAAAAGTTTGACTGCGTTTATTTGCGAAGCAGCGGCAAAAGTGATTGGTAAAATGAAAAGCATTAGGCTCCGTTCCATCGTCAAGTATAAACAGGTCGTCGCGTTAACGCGAATGAGTAATGTTAATTGAAACGGTCACTCCGCTGACCAAACTGTAAATAGTTGTTCTCTCAACATCAAATAATGCAGTCAAATAATGACCTAACCCCTAGAACGTTTCTCTGCGTTCAGTCTGATGCAATTTACACAGTGCATCCTGTACATGTACGCAGGTCAATTCTCTACGTTTCACCAATGCACTCAAGTTTTAGACTTAGATTATTGTCGGATGCACTTTACCTGCAGTCCCGTTACCTGCTGTTTCATATAATTCCGTGTATTGGACAGATGCATCTACGTACCATTTCATTCTCGAGTCTTCGGTATCGAGGAGATATAAAAATTTCAAACACGTATCCGTACGAGGATCGTAGAGTGTCTATCGCGTATAGATATACACGGTATGGTGTAACGATAAAGACGTATACTCAGAATAAACGTTTTATAAAAATTGGCAGAACGCATCGTTACCAAGTACGTAGCTACTGTAGGAAATAAACTTTAACGTTACGCCCTCACAGTCCGCGATAACAACCCGCGTAGTTCCCGCGTAAAAGTGAGAAAAGCTCGCGAGTTTCTTATCAGCAGTTGCACTTCGCGGCTATTGTGATAACCGTTTACATAAGGAATCCCGAACGCTCGCGCCGCGGTTACTGCAGTCGGTTACCGGTGGTTATGTTGCTATAGTCAAAAGGTGCTTTGAGAATGTGCTTCCCACTGTCCATGTCCGGGACTCGGAGGAACTTCCGGCTTGGAGTGAAAACCATCTAACTGCTCGCAAGGTTCGGTTCGCCCGCGAGATCTCCCTTCTGTTCTTCTCTTGGAGCACGTAGTATCTACCTCGTGAAAATCCTCTTAGTCCGGTCTTAATGAGGACACTTGCGAGAAGCGAGGGTTTTAAGCTAATTGAATAATTTTAGTTTCGAGCCAGTCCACGTAGAGTCAACCCTTTTCGAATAAGTAGGCCGACCGGATGATGCAAATGTAATGTCGTTCCACCAATCCGGAAGTCCGTATCGTTCTAACAGCTTGCTGGAAACACTTACGGGAACACGTGAATGTCCTCGTATCCTTTCCCCTTTGCAGGAACGAGCTAATCCTACTACTATCTACGTGAACTTTCCTTGGCCACTTGTCGTTCCTACCGTGGCCCGGCACGTAGTCCAGCCAAGAACTTTAGCGTACTTCCTTATCGCGGTGCAACCCGCGAGAATCCTCGTTCTCGTTAACTTCCTCGTAAGGGAACCGTGGACAGAACGTTTTGCTTTAACTACATATAACGCGAACGGATTGCAACGACTGACTGAAAGATCTTTTCTATTTCTCAAAGAGATTGCACGCGTCGACTATTGTCTCTCACGTATACAGAGCATCTACTGGCTAAAGCGTACGTACGTACGTACGTACTCGCAAATTCGTACTGTAGGTACGAATGAGAAATAATTTTTATACTTTATTTAATATTTTCAACGAGAGAACAGCTGCTTCGCGTTACACGAATTTATCTGATGTCGCATGAGACAACCGAAGAGAAACCATACGATATCTGTACCATAGTCTAGACGTATAAATTAGATACGGTTAGATTCCCTGTACCGCGTTACCCGTACGTGTACAGACCCAAGAAAAATGTTCCATCAGTCAACAATATGGTTCCAATAGTTTGTCCTCGTAGCAAATTAAAAGTCAGATAAATATTTTACGAAATTATTAATTACTCTTCTTCGCGATGGACTGTCGAGGGTAGTAACTAGTTAATGCGTCTCGTCTAGAGATGACAGTGTGACAGTGATTGTATTTTCCCTCCCTTTGTTCTTCCACTTTCTTCGAGCTGTCAGTTAGTCAATGTTTATTTAGCTCCCCCGTTTAGGGGCCGACGGTTACAAATTAGACGCTAGACCGTTGACGATTCAGGGGGTTCTCAAGACCCAGACTTTTCTACGACCCTTAGCCATTTCTCAATTTACGTCAATACGAATCCGTTTCCCACGTGCAGCACCAGTTCAATTTCGATCGATTTTCACCGACTGGAGCGTGACGATAAACCGTCTCTCCCTCAACGATTCGTTCTGCACGCTAGTAGAAAATCCCTGGGAAGCGTGACCGTGCGAAAAATTCGAAACGGATAGAAGAGAGAGAAAAAAAAAAGAATAAAAGAAATTATTAATAAAAAAAAATACAGTGATACAAAGTTGCAAAAGTTAATTGATAACCCTATGAATACGCCCAGAATAGATACCCCTTACAATATACGTAAGCATATAGGTATACAGCTGTAAGGACTATTCAGTGGAAACGCAGCGACTGAAGTTGGTAGCGTGTCTATCCGATTTCAAACACTGAAACCAACTTCAGTCGGCATGTTTGTTCCGAATAATCCTGGACGTGCAGATACACTGATACAAATTGATGCGACAGTTAAATTCAGAAATTCATTAACGTTCCGGTCCGTCTGCATTAGCGTATTCTATGAACCGGAAATATTCTAACGTCGAGGAAGACGCGAGAGGAGTTCAGACGCCTCTGCTGAAGTTTCCGCTTGTATAAACAGATTGTATAAACTTGTACGAGAGTGAGGCACATAGAGGTTAGGTGTATATGGTGTGAGGATGAGTCCGGACATGGGGCAGGCGTTAAAGCGGTATCAGTAATTACCGGCATGTTGGCAAACAAAGTTGCAAGCGTAGAACGTAACCTGCCTGTCGTTTCACGTCCTCCATGTTAACCTCCTTTACATCCTGTACTGACATTTGCTTCCCGCATAGATTTGGCACTACCGCAAAACTCCCAGTTTAACTAGGAATCATCCCCAAGGTATGTCCCATACGCACGAACGAAATCCATTCTCAGGATAAGGGATGAGACTGGGATTAATGTATTCGATGAAACGTTACGATTAAAGGTGGATAAAAAATAAAAGTCCTCGTGACAAAATATCAAACGTATCAATCAAGTCCACGTGCGAACGCAAGTAACTGTTTACTTATATACATATATATATTTACACTACACTTAGGTATATATATATATATATATATATCTAAGTGTAGACCTCGTAGCCGTTAACGTGATTTAATTCAACCCTTTGACTGCGGCTGCAAGTAAATTCTTCTGGCGGGTGCAGAAATTTCTCGTGGCACGGGGGTAGTTTTATCCGCTTAACTCAAGTGGCACGGAAGATAAATGGTCGCTCAACTTTGATCCCCCCTCCGTTCCTCTATCCCCTTTCCGTATTGTACCCATCCTATTGCTTATCTTACTGCATTGTTAATATAGCTATATATGCATGGCATATCTATTTTCTGGCTTCCGTATATGGAAAACCTAAAGAGGGCCCGTGTAGGCATTTTACTCGTATGTGTACTTGTAGGCTGTCTATATGCTGTGACGATCGTGAACGTGTACTTGAGACGCGTGTTTGGCGGGAAAGGTAGGAGGGGAAGGGGAGGGGGGGGGGCAGAAATTTAAAAGGGAACGTCTTTGTATGAAATTTCCTATTCGTTATTATGTCGAGCTTTTATCCTTTCGAGGGTTAAATGCAACAAATGCGATCGTCCTGCGAGAACGGCAGGTCTACGAGGGTGGATCAATCACGACGTTTGACGTCCCTGCGGATGAAGACGTATACGAGTACGCGTTTTCTCCTTAGTTTAATGTTTTTCAATCGATGACTCTTTCGTGCACGAGTTTAAATCTTTTCGCCTTTCATCCTTTCTTTTTCTTCTTCTCGTACGAAAAGCCAATCATCCTCTCAGTTAAAAGTATCCTGACTCCCGGTAATGCTCTCGTGGACTCTTGAGATAAATAGTTGGTTACGGTCTCAAGTGGCGGTTTTTTTTTTTTTTTTTTACGGTAAAACTGAAATCACTTTAGATCCTTTGAATTTTTCGGTTAAGTGGAAATTTAGTGTCATTTAACTTTGCGGTTATTCGTATGCCGAGAGGATATGAAAGAATGGTATATAAAAAGGGAATGTGATGGGAAATTGAAAAATAAATATGTAGTATATGTATTTACATATTTACTTACAATATATATATATATATATATATAAAGATTATAATAGATATTATATATAGAAAGATTTTACGTGGATATCGAATATTTGAGATACTTCAGTCGACGTGACGGAACGAGGGCACCGATCCGTAGGTGAAAAACGACAAGTCCGTTATCGTGAGTTCGACGGCCTTTTAACTACGCTGTCACGGGTGCATCTATCAAACTAGCACCGCGATTTTACGTGGGAGTGTATTTTTTTCATTAATGCACCCACTAATGGACGGATGAAACGTGCTGGCGTGAAAACGACAGGGTTGTTTTTCCGCAGAAAGAAATTTTTGACAGGCTCTTCCTCCAGGAACGTTCTTTCCGTTTTTTTTTTTTTTTTTTATTTTAGTTTATAGCGCACGACTAAGTTTTCACGTTTACATCGTACCTTGATCGTCGCAACGATATTTCATAGGCCCGTACTCAAGATATTATCGGATTTGAAAAGCCGCGTAAGAAATTTTTGTTGAAAAAGTGACAAACCCGAATAAAATCATAAAGCACGTTTTAATTCATGGGATACAGTGTCTCTGTGCGACTGCCTTTACTTCTTTCCCGAATCAAGAAGTGACACGACCGAATGAAACAGGCAAAATACCATTTGCAAACTGGCGCAAAACCCAGAGCCAATTTTCGTCGGACTCTTCCATTCCGCTTGAATAATTAATCGTATTAAACGGATTCGATCGAGTTAGCTCGCAGGTCCATTAAGAAATGGACGGAATACGATGCAACGACGGGAGAGAAGAAGGAACAGAGTAAAAGAGAGAACAGGCACGATGCCAGCCAACCATCCAGCCAGCCATCCTGCAGACCCAATCTTTTTTAAACGCAGTGTTCATTCATCGCAGCCAGACAGTCTCACGATTATAAACCGCAAATCCTTTTATTCCACCGTTTCGTTCCACCCCGTACCGTCCACCAGCAACCTCATTTTTTGTCCCCCGATATTGTTCCAGAGTGGAGCTATTTTATTATCCAATTACTCTCATTTGCTTGGCAAAAGGAGCCGCCGCCGCCACTGAGGATGCTTCAGCCTCGGTTACTCCTGCCGATAATAATGCCAGTATAGTAGCTACCGGTGCCAGTACGTTCACACGTAGGATGTGGCAGGCTCTTAATGAATAGTCAGAGTAAAGTTTCGTCAAATGAGTCTGTCGTCACTTCCTGTGAAGTCAATGAAGAAACGCCTACGGCGAGGAGGGCAACGCGAAATCAGCCACTTCTCACTTGGCATAGGTGGGTAGGTAAGTACCTGGCGGCTTTCTCCGTGCCAAAAAGGATCACGCTTTTAATCCCTTTCATCGTCCTTTGGTTGGCAGCACTTCGAGTGGCACTTAAACATTCGCCAGAGAAAATAGGCAAGGTCGAGACTCGTGAATTTCTGGAGTGGCTATGATGCCCGAGTATACCGTTCGAAAAGCTTCAATGTACTCGCAAATTTTTATTTCAATAGGAAAATTGCACCGAGGAAAGTTGCGCAACCTGATCGGATCATAGAACTGGTATGTACATCAACTCTGGCAAGTATTGTCAGTGCTCGATATATCATACAAGGACCCCTGATTCTTTTCAATATGGATTATATATATATATATCGATAGACAGGAGCCTCTTTTAAATACCTAAGTCATTATTGAACATCATTAAAGGTACTTGCCAAGCATACCGAATTACGTGCGAAGTCAAACAGACGATAAAACGTGTGCATACGTAATAGGGATACGTGGGTAGACGGGACACGAGCCAGTTCAAAGATTTCACACGGTCTCATTGCGGGTGGTTGTGAGGGGGACGAGAAGCGGTGACTTGTTTGGGGATGAACTACAGGAAATTTCCACCTCGTCACCCCCGGATGAACTTGTTTTTTTGATCCTCTTTTTTTTTTGTTCTATCAGGAAGAAACAGGAGTGGCTTTTTGTCGCTACATGTATCGAACGGACTTCTCATCGTGCCCTTTTTCTTTCATCTTCTTACTCTCCCAAAAGCATAAGGAGGTACGGGGTGGCGTACCTATAGTTTGAGATTCAGCATATTTCGTCTATCCATTATTCATTGTGGGTAGACTTCCCTTGTTCTTTTGTTACGTACTTCCTGTACCAGGAACCCGTGGGGTACCGACCGCTTTTTGCGTGCCTCCCCAGCCCACATAATACATATATATAGGATTATATTGCTCGGTTGCCGGAGGGTATCGTTTATTGAATTCAGCCTTTACGCCCTTGCAACTTCTTGCGAAAGTATTTCGCGTGAGAGGGCGAATAAGTGGTGAAGGAACGCTCGACGGCAGCGCGGATACGTACGTCGAACTGCCGAGAATTCGCGAGGACAAGCTGAAAGCCGGTTATCCAATGTGTGTGTGTGTGTGTGTGTGTGTGTGAGAGAGAGAAAGAGAGAGAGAGAGAGAGAGAGAATCGTCTTTCGTTACAACCTCAAAGAGAATCGTCTGCTTCGTTTTCTCTGTCATCATCCACGTTTTTCAAAACGCGACACTGCTGCTTTTTTTACAAAAGTCAGAAGAAGAAATATATCTCTTCGATGATCTCTTTTTTTATTTCTCTATCCGTGGCACGAAGCAAGAAAGAGAGAGAGAGAGATTTTCTGTCATCCGTTCTCTCTCTTTCGTACGCTCCGCTTCCCTCTCTCTCTCTCTCTCTCTCTCTCTCTCTCTCTCTCTCTCTCTCTCTCTCTCTCTCTCTCTCTGTACTCTTGGATGAAGGAAGCTCGCGATATAATCGTCATATAAGCTCTTTACGACATCGAACCCTCTGATAACGTTTTCTAGATTGCCTGGAAAAATTAAAGTCGAGCACTCAAAGGGAATCACAAAGGAAGTGAATTTCATCCTCTATCGAAATTGTTCAGAGTCGCGCATCGCTCGACCTTCGAATGGCTTCTCGACGCAAAGCAGGGAAGTAACGCTCGATCTGCAAAAATTTCTAAGCGAGTTTCGACGCACTGTCGCCGAGATTATCCTATAACGGGATTGGATCTTATACGGCGCTTGCCGTATTTCAACCGCCGTAGAATTGTCATGCCTCGCTAACCAGCATTATCCCGTGCTACTTCCATATATCATGGTTACACACCGCGTGTAATGTTCATTTGTTATTTATTGCCTATGTGCATTAACTCGGTAACTCGCCACAGGTTGCCGAAACAATAGGATATACGACGTGGTAAAAACGATTGCCGGGACAAGCCAGAAATACGAGCATTGAATATGGACTGTGAATATTATCACTTCTGTGTGCAATTAATGGAAGAACCATAACTGTGACATACTGACTTTACGAATGAAGCACATTAAACAATGAAATCAGTCTAGTTGTGTATAACGCGTTAGGGGTGTTTCATAAGGATAAAGGAAGTTGTTTAAGGACGCTACCGGATAGGGGAAGTGAGCAGCTATAAATCGATTAACTTAATGATAGGAAGAAATCTGTTCGAATAAGAACGGGGTTGAAATGGATGAATGGGATGTAGGAAGGGACGGATATATGCGAGGGGTGAGATTAGCGCGGCCCATTGAGTATTAATTGTGAGGAGCATCGAAGCAGGGCTCTCTAAACCTTCCTTATGAAACCCCCTGAAACCCCCAGAACAGCCAAAACTCCCTCCGCAATGCACCCCCGTTTCATTCGCCAAATGCGATGAGCCCTCGCTATTTGCACGTCTCTTCTTTGAAGCTCAATTCGAGCTTGCCGGGAGAGGAGAGGGGGGTGAAGTTGGCGCGAAATTCAGCGCCTCTGGTGCCGCTGTTAATGACTGCCGGTTCAAAGGGAATTTTCAGATAAATTTTGTGTCTGCAAAACAACCAAAAGTATCCTCTCCTCGTATCTAGGTGGACCCTTAACAAGAGACGGAATACAAGGGAAAGAGTTGCCGATTCAAATTGTCATCGCAAGGGTATAATCATCCCCCTCAAAAAAAAAAAAAAAAAAAAGAAACGTCACGGTCAATCTCGTAAATTCGCAATTTACACTTCACAGCGAATCCACTGATTCACTTTACACGTTGCCTTAACGATACACGCAATTTTCATATCTTCCAGTCTCGTTCGTGTTTCGTGCTTCGATCTTGTTGGGCGTTTTGACAGTTTGAAAAGCGCGCCATTTCCGTGTCGAATTCTGTCGGTATAATTATCGCGTTTAGCGCTTATCACGTTCTGTTAAATGTATATCCTCCAGGAATGGCTTGGGTATTAATGAAGTTGTTACGCGAGGGTCTAAAAGGGAATTCACGAGTGAAGGAGGCAATATGCTTACATGCCCGTAACAAAGCGAAGCGCACGAACAATCCGATACTGACGAATAGATCGTTAAAAGGTTTATGTTGACGTAGAACAGCCGTTTTTATTTTCCACGTTTACATGCACGAAACGTTGGGTCTCGCGTTTCACAGCGCGAAAAGTCACGTTTGTAGTTGAAACCAACAGTCTTTGTCATCCACGCAGTGTGTCTTTCATGAAAATTTCATTTATCCACAAAGATCCTCCCTGTAGCAACTAATTTCTTTGTTGGCGACACTCGTAATGCATAGGCGTAGGGGTTTGGGAAATTTTAACGGAGAACATCTTTTATATACAGCGTATGGCACAAGTGTTAACTACGCCTTTAGAAGCTAACGTCGTCGTTAAAGCTATTTACTAATGTGTATCGCTGTAACATTTTCCGAAGGGAAGATACTGAATGAACAAGATAAAACCGTAGTGTTTTCTGGTACGATGCACATAAAAAATTTTATGTCAAATTGCTATTTTGTATTTTATTGTTATACGTTGCGAAAGCGATGGTAAAATTTGCGAATTATATTGGCATATAAATTGTGGTGATTGTTAAAACAAAGAAAACAAAATTACTAGCGATATACCTATGACATCTTCGTCGAGCGTGCAGTCCGAGCGAATTGATGAAAAACTAAAAAATTCTACAAAGGTACTTTCAGTCTTCTTAATTACTTGATAATTTTTTATTTTTTTTTTTTTTTTTTCAAAAGTCATTTATTCGCATGGCAAATGTCATTCGTCACGATGAGAAACGATAAAGAAGTCTTTGTGTACGCGTAGACGTCAAATATCAAGATGGCCGCCGGAGGTCAACAGGCCCCTTAACGCACTTGGATACTTTTATTAGTACTTCGCACCTCTATATTAAGTCCGTTAATGGGAAGTGTCGACTTAGTGGTCTCTGGAGTTGATTGAGCGAAGTTAATGTGCTTCGTCTCACCTTTGAAAGCAACGTTAACTTTACTGTTCGCCATTGAACCTTCCCTACACTCCTCAACCAGGAGAAATAGTTATGACTCGCAAACCGAATAACGTTTTTTCCCTCTCTTTATTTCCTCCTCTTCTCCTTTCACACGGAGTACCGTACCATTCCTAATTACGACACGAAAAATACGTCCTGAATCGAGTGCCAGGTCCAAAAGAGCCCGTTACTTTCTTTTTAACTCTCCGCTTAACCGAATAAACCCTGAATATTAGACATATCGCTTTTTTTCCCCTCATTGTTTTTCGCCCCCCCCTCCCCCTTCTCCCCCCTGCACAACCCTATTCTCGTACCTCTGCTCGACTTCGCATAACGAAACGAAGCTATCTGGCAGGTAAATAATGTGTTCGCACAGCGGATATTAAAGGGTATGTTAAAAGGTTAGGGGATGCCTGTAGATTGACAAGGGTTCCATACACAGGCATACCTATTTCACGAATTTATATCCAAATACAAGCATTATATTTCCCGATTCAGGAGACAAAGATCAGTTTCCCTTTACAAAGTCATCGCGTTACCTTTGAAGGGTGGGAATTTCATGCGAAATTCACTGGTACGAAAAGATGTTGAAATCAGAACGTTTTTCAGATAATACAAAACTCCCACAGCCCCTACGCAATAATTTCCCTATAAGACTTATTATAGAAATTAAAATTGTTAACGACGTATTAAGAGAAAAAAAAAAAAAGAAAGTCATTAAGCCGCACAGACTACTTAATGACAATCGTACCAGGGCTTGAGGTAACGTGTCATGGTCCGGGAGGAACTGGAGGAAGCATAACTTTCGCAACCCCAATTCACGTGCCTTAATTTTCATTGGTCCCACATTCTCCCAGCATTACCGGCGTACGATTACCGGGTAACCGTAAAAATATCCATTATTGTTTGCACCCGCGGCGAAGTTATAGTCCCTCCCGTAAATGTCGCGGACTTCCATGTTTCATGGGGTGCGGCGCGCTTCGTTAACGACTGACCGCCATTCGGCGGTCTCCATCATTCACTGCAGGGGCGTTTTCACCCCCTACATTCTCACCCCGTGGATCCACGTCCTAGACCTCTCTGGCGTCTACCACGATTCGCATTAAACTGTCACCGCGTCACGTTCTTATAACGTACAGTAATAGATCCGCAAGTTTTAGGGGTTGCTGCCCAACTTAAGAACCATCCAATGTTATTTACATAGGAACCCCGATTATTACCCACCCATACAATCCTCACGCTTTATCAGCCAGAAACACCCGTAGGAAACTTAAAGGACCTCGGCCCTAGACCGAGAGAGTTTCTTGTTGAGTGGTTCCCGAGGGTGAAAAAAAAATTACCAAAAGTACCAATGGTACCCAGCTACCATCCCCTAACGATAACCAGCTAATACTAAGCTAATGCACGCACGGGGCTGTTCGATCCGTCTCGACGCCTCCGTCCCTATCGTACGTGATCGTGCGAATAAAGTTAACTGGCTAAGTCCATATAGCGCAGAACGGCGCCAGTCGTAATTTTACATTAAGATAATTAAATGAATTAGGAGGCACAGGTTATGACCTCCACTCACCATTGTGACCTCCCTACTGCTGTGCTATGTTCACAAACGTCCACTGTACATATAAGCGTTACATAACCTATGTCAAGAACACATACACGCCACGGGTACATGGACGTGAATAGCACGCGTGTACACCGTGACACGGGGTCGCGCTCTTGTGAACCAGTGCTCGCACGCCCAACCCTGCGAGAGCACTAAACTCCATTTACGGTGAAATAGCGTCGTTGAAAGTTAACGTGCAACGCGATACGCGCACCGAGACGGTTTCGACTGCTGTAACGAGGATACTTTTATACCTCACGGGGTTGAACTCTTCCACGTTGGTTTCTACTGCTTTACGTCTGGTTCTTATTTCCTTTATTATTTTATTTGCTTCTCTTTTCTTTTCCTCCGTCCACCTTCCTGCCGGAATGAGGTTTGTTTTTGTAGAGACACAATAAATGTGGTCTATATATAGGTATATACATATGTATATCTGGGAGAATAGTTTATTAATCTTTTTCCTTTTATACGACTGCTCTGTATATAACTGTATGTTAAGTATAGTAATATCTTAGTACGGAATTATTTTCCCTATGCCTCCATTGGAGTGGCTGTGTATTCACGTATCGTTGACGCATTACCATAAAGCAAAATGTTGGGACCTTATCGGCGATAAACAAGTTTCGGCGGGATGCTGTAACGTATTATGGTCAGGGTCGGGCATAATGGAACGTAGGTAATACGCGTGTGGAGGACCGGTACGGTCAGAAACGTCGGGGATGCTTGGCCCCTCGCGAGATTAATCATTGGTCCTCCCTGGGAAATTTACTGGGCAAACAACAAACCGTGAGGGAGTGAACGGAACACAAGCGGAACCAAATGACAGGATCCATTAAGCATCTGCTCTTATCTAGCCGTGTCATCGATCCACTTTTAGCAGCGGGAGTAATTACAAATTATGCCTTCAGCCGGATAATGGGAGTAATATGATTAAGACGCGAAGCTAATTGTAAATTTGTGACGAAAATAAATTTCACGCTTCGATTACTCAGGGGGTCACTCGCTTTCGTTGCACGGTAAAAAAAAAAACAAGTTGCAATTTTAACCAGGAAGATACTTGTTACTTGATTGGAGGTAGGGAGCCACAAACAACTAGAACCGCAAAATGCTTTATCAAAGGAAACAGGTATATGGCATAAGTGCACTGTGGATCATCAAAGAGAACCGGATTCTGTTGCAGTAGCGAGGTCAGTATAAGCATAATAATATAGGGAAACTAAAATAGCGTTAACCCACATTTTCTTAAAATAACCTATACAGTCGTGAATATCATTTTCTCGTCCATCGAATATACTCATTGGACTATGTATATGTATAGCATTAATGTGACGAACGCATCTCGAATCGATTGTCAATGAGAAAAAAAAAAAAAAAAAAATTCACTGAAAGTTCCAACCCTCGAATTTGGAGTTTATATTAAAATTTTAATTCTCCGTTGTCAGAGCACTAAAAGATAAAATCGAGTTGAATCTCGTGTCTGCTTTGTGGTCGGGCGTCCCGACGCCCCATGACGTGTACTCACGCGCGTGTGAAATAAGCAGGAAAGGGGTTGAACTCTGAACGTGGGTAGATAATATCTCGAGAAACTCACCACTCCAATCCCGCGACTACCCTGCTACCCCTATTCAGATTCCGAGGGTTGATATCGAATTATTAGAGTTATGCTTTTCTAATGACGAAGCGATTTGCATTTAAATGAGCGCCTGTGCCTCCCAAGAGGGGTCCGGCGTCAGGTCGAATGAAACCATTGAAATTCCATGGGTATTGACATTACTTAGGTTTTATTATCCTGTTGACTGCGTCCACAGTGGGTGCCGATCTCTTGGTATCCGTATACTTATACAACATGCAGCAGCTCCCTCAATCATGAGAATTACGCAGACGGCGACAGAGACGTTCTCTGCATTTTTATCGAGCCATTAATCCCGAATAATCGAAAAATTTCTCCGATACCTATTGGGATAACGCGAAGGCAACGGCAACCATATTATTGCGAAGGAACGAGACAAACGATGCACATTGGACTTTTATACGGTTCAAATTTTCTATGGGATTTCATAACACGGAATGGCATTGGTATATATGTACTATATAATAGTAAATGCAATATTGTAACCTGTACGAAATATCTCAATCGGTAAATGATAAAGTAGCTGATCGTAATCGCTCAACGTGTACGTCGTGTAGGATGGACGAGATTAAAAAGGTTTATAATACCCACGGCGAGTCGTATTTATTAAATTAATAGCGAGCCAAGTGAATTAGTATCGGACGTATCCCGTAGCAATGCAAGACCATAATGTATGCGTCTGTAATTTCTGAGGTGGTTATGCAAATCGAGCCGGTAGAGTTTCCGGGCATAAAGCAAGAGTCGCTCGTGGATAGAAGCTGCAGCCATGACTCTCCGCGTAGGGTAATTGTTATAACGACGTGGCTGTACAGCACTGTGCCAGTGCGTTACCAAGGAAACGATATATCCTCGTGTATGACGTCCTAAAGATACCTTACCAGGGACGTCCTTACGGGTCGGTACAGTTTGAAAATATTCTTTTTTTTTTCTTATTTTTTTTTTTTATCTAATATCTCATCCCCCTTTACCATTCGCGCTGTCATTTCATTTCTTTAAAAGAAACATTCGAGGGAGGCAGATACGGTCGTGAATTGTTCAGCGAATGACACAGTTCAAGGGGCATTCTTGGCCAATCATAAACCTTTATGGATCGTCAAGTTGCCGGAGAAAATGGCTGCAATTAAAGCTCCGAGTTAAACGCACACTTTGTAGACGTCGTGATGTCCTTTCGCCGTCGTCTTACTCGACCCGCCGTAAACGGCGAGTTCGTGAATATATCCATTTTACGAGGAGCCGCCATTGGCAAGTGCTAAAGTGACTCGTTCTTCCTTACCGATCTAATTAAAGTGGGATTTGCCTGAAAGTCAGTGCGCATGCGTCACGTAATATTACAGACTACGCGACAGTCACGTGCACTCACCTCGTCATTTTTCACTCTCATCCGAAACGCGTAGAATCGTGAAAAATGCAGATTAATAAAATATTATTTTTTATTATTTTTTTTTTTTTTCTTCACTCTTATATCCGTAAGCCCGTTATGTATGGCCTCTACCGTATTATTTATCTTGACGGTCGTAAAACCGTATAGGAAGGACGCGCCGAATATTTAACAGACACGCTTAATTTTACAGGGACGTTATTATGAAACAACTGCGTATTAAATTTCGCAGTGACGTCGAGTTTGTAAAGGAGACCCCTTTAATGAATAATCTACGACTTGGGAGTACCGCCGAAAAGCCTGTCCATCCCAAACCACGCGCGAGTTGCCTAGATAATCTGTTTTGCATATTTCGTCTGCGGACCCCAGAGCAATGTAAATACATAGCAGAGTATACCTGTAGCCACTACGGCAAACGTACCCACCCCGCGTCTCCCCGAAAATTCGTCGGGGCGCTAATTAAGCCAAAATATGCCCTTCATTTAAATGCAGTTGCCGAGCTGGCTAACTTACCGACGATAACATCCCGCAGGATGCAGTTCTAGGTGCACCTGATTAAAATAGTCCTCCGCTCTGGATTTCATGCAGTCGACGATTTTCATCCTAGTCAAAAGATCCTATATATACATATATATATATATATACGCATACACATACAATATTACACACGTACACATACATACACGTATACAGCATTACTTAAACGAAGGGCCCAGAGTTCCCCTATCCTATCTTTGGGACATTGTCAAAGCATCAACCCTTCTGTATGCGAGGTTAAGTATTAAGGCGTGTACATATATATATATATATATATATATACTTTTAAACTATGTCCCATATGTACAGTATAGACATTTCGTACCTATATGTATCACGGTCTACCGTTAACCCCCTTCTCCCAACTCCAAAGGGGACTTTCGCGTGTCATTGCAACGCCAAGTAACATCTAAACAGTATTTTCACTCGGTGTAGACTTTGGTGTTATCGGCTTTTCACGTAGGTATGAAAGTTAAGCGTTCAAACTACTTAGGAAAGTAGGATCGACCTCAAAGGATGGATAAATTGCTCTGGCCCGGACAAGAAAATTTGCATCTTGATAGTGAATTAAAAACTTTTGCGCTCACCTATTAATGGCGATGCGCAAGAGTGAGGGAAACTTTACCCTTCGACGCGATCACATTTATCAGCGACTCATAACCTGTCGAGGAATATCGTTTCGTCGCTGAATTCAGGATGAATTCGTGAAAGGAATTTCATAACGTATTTCTCGAGAAAATCAAACGAAATTGCTTAAAGCGTACGCGCGATATGCTCGATCGTCAAAGTATACACGTGAAACTTGATGCAGCTAGGGAGATTCAGCCAGAGAACGCATAAGTATATCAATAGTACGTAATAATATCGTTTTCGCGTCACACACTTATTTCCATACACGATAATCACCAATATTGACAAAACTGACGTTATCATTGTTATCACTTTTGTTTTATACCTCATATATAGGAAAAGTAGTAACGAGAAATGCATTAAAGAGGAAGGATCAATAAGCCACACTTATCGCCTCGTTCCATGCAGAAGGCAGGCGCAGCAGTAAATCCTTTTATGATCCATTATCTCAGGAAGTATCTTTAATATTATTGAAAATGTACATAAAGCCGGTGTACCGCGCAGTAGCGTGCAGCCAAGTCCGTATTTAACGTGAAATCAATATACTCGTACCTTGCTAACATAAAGGAAAGACCCTATACCTCTTCCTTTCACGAAACACATGTTTCACCGGTTAATAGGAACGTTCGGGGCACAGCGAGTCGATTAACTTTTTTCTGTCGAGAGCGCCTAACATGGCAAGGAAAAATTATTGGCCATCGAACGTCCCTCGAGGCCATGTCGCTGGTTACCAGCGTGCCTTTAACCTTCTTGTCTATAAGTTAAGCCACGGTCAATAGAATGATTAATGCTCAGCATCGGTCCATAGACCAAGCATGGACCCAAACATTTCTTTGCCAGCCTGAAAAAACGTTCCGCGTTACGACGAGATTCGTGAATGCGAGACAAGACCCTTTGAATGGACCAATAGAAGCCAGCGACACGAGGGTCCGTGTCGCTGTGTTTTCGCAATCCGAGAACCAGAAGGATCATCCCTCGCTAAAAGCAATAAGCACAGAGCCTGGATATAATCGTCTGTAAGAAGTTTTCATCCCTCTTAACCAGATAACGACCTACCTATCCCTCGTAACTCGAAAGAATTCACTGAAAATTTCTTACCAGCTATCATCCAGCAGGCTACACGGTCTACGCATGAAAACGAGTGTCGGATGCTTTATGTCTGTCGAATCACTGGCTTTGACACTTTCTTACCATTCGAAGAATCGTTGTACATCCGTCGGCAATTCACGGGGGAAATTCTACGTCTATCCGCGTGCAGACACGTAAACTTTTGCGAAGTAGCTGGGAGAATCGAGCTGAAAGGGCGAGGGCTGGTGCCTGGGTTGGATCGTAGATATATACGTATATATACTATATGCTTCCATATAGATATAGTATGGCACATATGGGGAAGGTATCCTCCCCGTAGGGGTCGAGGGCGCAGACTGTGCTGGGAACTTGGGCCACGGTGAGTTTGCGCCCGGCAAATAAATTCACACGTGTTAGATTCGTCCTGACCGAATCTACAGAGGCAAATACAGGATAACCTCGAGAGCTTCTCTCTGGCCCGTCTCACGAGGATCCCGAAGGAGTCGAGAACTCTGGTGTAGCTGTGCTCTTTTTGGTATTATAGCTACTATAGACTTTGGTAACAGTGGCTGTATGGCGCAGGCAATAGCGCCGGCAGAGCCAGCATCAGCTCGCGAACATTGGCTTAACGCCATCCTATTCAGAGTCCCGACTCCACGCCATCCGGTTCGCGACTTCGTTCAATGTTAAGATCCGCAGCCTCCATTTCGCTTATTCGTCTTCTTTTTATTTCTCAGGTTTTACAGTGTACACCCTTCCTTCCCCTGCCACTTTTCCCACATCACGGTCGTGTTTCAAAATTAAGTCACTTCCTTCGCCACCACATTGGTCGTCGCTGTATACCGTAATAAAAAGCCACTCCTCGCGTTCTCACGTGCCATTCGCGCTAATTTCTTTTAAACGTTAAATTGGTTAAGGAAATTTTGGATATTCTGAAAAATCAGAATAATGCGCGATTGTATATTTTTTTACTGAATAACTTTGCGTTTCTCACTTCCGAGCATTTTCTGCTGATAGCCGTAAGTCTAGGTATTGACTATGTATATGCATATATCTTTCTATTTTTCCAAGTAAAAGAATTCTTAGACGCATCCTCTTCAAATATAGTGCACAAGACTTTCGTACCTATGTAAGGGTAGTTGTTATCCACCAGTCCTCAGACTCTTGACTAGTTACCAGTTTATTGTGTTTCTCAACTCGCTCTTAGAATTTTGTTTGAGCTCTAACGTGTTGCTTGCATAGAAACATCTTACGGGTACACACCTATATGTATACATATATACAATAGTGTATATTACTGGGTTATTAAATCGTATATAGTAAAGTACATCGAACGTTAAACTCCCTTAGAGTTCGTCCGCTTAAGACTGCGCTCGATATCTTGAAACCACTAGGGATGCAGAGCTTTACCAACCCCTAGTAGCTAAGGTAGTCTACCTGATTTTACAGTTTGAATTTAACGGTCCTGAGGATCTCATATTCTCTGCTAAATTTGTTCATCCCCCGTAGCCGTTGTGCTTACTTTACCCCCCCTGATACCCTCTTACGTAGTGGATCAACAGCAGCAGCAGCAGCAGCAGCAGCACTGCCTTTGGATCCTAAGAGAAACTCAGGACAAATAAATTCACGTGGATATGTTTGCAGGATTGCTCTGACCGAATTTGCACAAGTGAATGGATGATAGGTTCTCGAAGGATTTTAGGTAACGGCAGCAATCCTAGTTTGGAGATACGTTTACTTTTCAGCCGTACCCTCGTAAACACGTGTTACCGTTTCCAAAATAGGTATGCGACGACATTAAGTCGATCCGTTGGTTTTATTTGCAGAAGGGCAAAGGAAAAGGAACGATGGTATCGTATGGGAATACATAGATATAAGGGATGACAATATCAAGCTGAATTTCATCATGTGCGAGAGAAAGGGCGATGGTCCCTAATGATCGCGCGAATCATTCCGACGAGTTCTTGGAAGTCGGTTGCGAAAAGAGAAAAGCCCAGGGTGCAGGGAGAGGGTAGCGGAATGGAGCTTATTGGGGATGATTAAATACCGCGATAACTCATGCCACGGCACCGCGGGGTGATATTTTAAGATTGTTGCCCCGAGGGTAGTCATCCCCGTTCGCACACCTATACTCGCTTCCATCGCAGCGTCAGGGTGCAAGTGCGAGAGGGTGAGTGGGGGGTTGAGGAGAAGGAACGAAGAAGAGAATAGGGGAAGGGTGGCAGATAGGAAAGAGAGAAAGGATAGCAGTCGCACGAGAAACGGTACAGGGGCGACTGAGAGAGACGCACAGACATGGATATATAGGCCCGAGCGAGGGTGAGACTGAGAAAGGGATGAAGAAGCCTCCCCTATACTCGCCGAGCCAAATCTCCGAGGAGTTCAAACCGCCGGGGCTATTCTACGCACGTATCATCGCTCCCCCGTCTACGCTACTCACCCTCTACAACCCTCGTTCCTCGCTTTCTCCACCCCTCCCCCCCCCTAGAGTCTACCACCCATTTCCTACCCTGGCAACCCACCAGCCAGCCAGAAAGCCCCTTACGCCCCAGGACAACCCATACCCCTTTGCATATTCCGATCTCTTCTTCTTCCGTACACGTCGCTAGCATGAAAACGTCTCTGCGACACGCCGTTCTGTGTAACAAAGAAAACTGCACTTGTCCTCACGACTAAAAGTGTTTTACCTATTTTACCGCTCGCACTGTCTATCTCGAAACTCGAACCGCTCCGTCCCCGGATACGTGTGTTATACGTAGAAGGAATTTCAAAAGGAATTTCAACGACATGCGCGCCGAAACGAGTACAGCTGTTTTGTGATCGTTTTCATAGAAGTAGATGAAATTGTCGCGGTTCCTCAAGCCTGTAACCTACTTACTAGATTGACTTCGATAAACCACCCGGATGCTTGGATGCTTGCTCGCGTAAGCTAGATTGCGCCGGTGCACCGAAGAATGCAACGGGAGTCTTGCTTGGTTTTAAACCCGCGACAAAACGCGTGCGCTACCTATAGACCGTCCAAGCTTTTAAGTAATATTAATGTCGCGTCTCCGCTCCGCTCAAGGCTCTTACGGCAAATAAAGATAAATGCAACGATGCCACGCGAGAACCTCGTATTCACCTAATTGCCATATCTCAACTGGGTTAATTTGCAATTATCTACTTGGCGCGGTATTGTTTGGATAAGTTCTCGGTTCGGGCTTGGCCGATGTGCAATGCAATTAACGGGACATACCTATAGCTCTTAGCTCGCGCACGACGATTGCGACGGAGGCAGGGAAAGAAGAAAAAGAGACAACAAAGACAAATGAAAGGAGGAAACGAAGTAGGAGGGTCTCACCGTGGAAAGGAGCATCTGCGACCAAGTGCGCCTTTTTCATTCCAGAAACAATGACGTCTCCTGGCCAGGTTTGAGGACTTGCCTTGCGAATAAAAAAAAACTCGCCAATTCCGCCTCAAACACTGCGAACAGAATTCTTCGGCTGGCCATTTCTCATTCTTTCTTCTTTTTTTCCCTTTCATTGCGAGACACTCGATCTCCCATCGATCGCTTTACGAGTCCTGGCGATTTTACGGTCTATGACGGTCTTAAGGTACGCGCTACGATCTACGGGGGATCAAGTCGAACTCTTTGTAGATATCCGAATGAACTTATAAGTCGGGTTCTTTTCTTTCGGTCTACTTAGTGCCGCATGGAATGGCTGGTATGCAATTTTCGGCTACGTGCTGCTTTTCCGGCGTGCTTATTTATCTTGGCAGCGGGTGGGAATGAACCTCGCGAAAATTCTTAACGAAGAATTATACCGACTCGACGGAGACTGAGACACAAAGAAGACGTTAAAACGGATGCTAATTGGCGGTCAACTTGAGATCTTTGAGAAAATTGAAATTTCCTTTGCACTCCTACATCCGAGACAGCCTTAAGGCCGACTTGAAACGGTACTCAAGATGAAAGTTGGATAGTAAGCCGCTCTAGTACGCGGCGAACAAAGTTGGCGAAAAATTAGTGTCGCGTAATTAACTCCGTAGAAATAAATTTACATTAAAGCGGAGTGGGCAAAAACCCAAGTAAAAATCGCCGGCGTAAAAATTAACCATTTAAACGTCCCGAGTAACGAATGAACCTTCAGGCGCACTCGTTCCTCCAGGAAATAGTGGAAAGTGCTTTCCTAGCCATCCTACCCGGACCTCGTGTTTGCCTGCCTGCCGTGTAGCGTAACCTGCTGCTCGCTCGAGTTCCCGTTGCGTTCGTAAGCCAGGAAAGAGCGTTACGACCAAGCAGTGAAATTACAGATTTTCCATGTTCAATTTCTAAGCATACTCTTCTCTCGAGAACGCAATCATTTATACGAGCCCATAGCGATATTCCTCGAGCTATATCTTTTATGCATTAATTTCACAGGCTATCGTCATGAAAGTCTTAGCCCAAGTATCTCGTATAAATATATACTGACAGTACGTGTACAGTCCGACAAAATCATACTGTCGCTAAGCGCCATAGTAACACAATGCTAGGCACAATAATATATCATTTTCCAGCCGATAAATCTAGTACGTAGTTGACACGTTTCCCTGAGCAGTAACGCAAGTTTGTATCTATGACGAAGAACGATGTTCCTATGAATCATATAATTCCTCAATATATCACGTCATTCCAGTTTCACAATCGCGATAGTAAAATATAATCAGAAATCAAACGGAAATACCACATATGTACGTGTGCCGCACGTTTACGTGACCATACATTCCGATTGATTTTCACTCACAATATTCACGAGTAAAATTGTGCCGACACCACCGGAAGCGTCAAGATCAACGAATTATAATTGACTAACCCCCCCCTCGCCATACATCGCTATGACAAGAAGCTCGTTCAAGGCCCAACAACATTTGCCGTCGGGTCTCAGGAAAAAATAATGCCGAACGTAGAAACTGGCCGTGCGTGAAATTTCCGTCAGGCATGACTCCACACGTGCTACCACGCCATTCATTCGCATATTCACACGTGGCCGTAGTAACTACCTCGTATATGTGGCACGTGCCTATCCAGCTCACCCATTCACCTACTCGTTCTACATCGCTCGCCAAACAACCAGGGAATTACCGTGTTACGCAGTCTACTACTTGGAGTCAAGGTTAAATACGTCACCACGTGTTCACATATGTCACACACCGTACACGAGCCCCTCGTTATACTCTTATCTCGTAGCCATTTTTTTTTTCTCAACTTTTACAACCAACCAAGCCAGTCGATTCGAGCCCCTGCGGTGACCATTGTGTCGCGGAACCTTTTTACCCACAAGATATATCCCGACCGAACCAACCTGGTTATTCCATAGCGGTTTAACATTGCTCTTTAACGCATTCATTCTAGAACGTGTTTTCGTTTTCTTACATATTTTCGTATTAGACACGTGATACGTAATACGCGAGAACATTATAAAGTAAACCAATTATCGAAAATTCACTCGAGACTCCACATACGTCTACGTCTGTATAGTATATGATATAAGTGTAAATGCATTGTCTTTCTAGTGAGCGATACAACAGTTTCTATGTAAGGTGGCGGCTAGAGTAATGGCATTAGGTGCACAATCAACGAGACCCACCTACAAATTGAATAACGGCACAGAGACTGATATGTATCGCATCTCCAGCACGAAAGCCAGACCGACCTCGAAGCCAACCTTATACAGGTACCAACCTCTTGTAAGGTACTATAGTTTAGTACTCAATACTCACTACCCACTCTGACCTTCTTCACCCCTGAGGAAGGTTGGTTGAACGTGGTGCAGAATACCTGCTACGTGAGACCGAAACTGATTCTATACAATTGTCCTATACGTACTTTGCCGTCTAAGGGCGTAATCGGATTCCTCAAGATTTCGCTCGTCTCTTATCCTTTTTTCGCTTTTCGTGTTTGCGAAAACAACACTCCTTGCGTCTATGTTTAATGGCAGACTTCGTCTCCCATGTACGTATTGGTTTCGCTTGAAGCCAACCATTCGGTCCAACGACCCGTGCACGAGTGCTTCGTGTCGCTTGGTTTTACCTTCCCTTGCGAAAACGATGCTCGAGCCACAGTAAGAACCATTGATCCCATTTAATTGTCTACTATACTTATTACGAGACTCTTTAAGTCGTATTGTTCGCATTTACAAATCGTAAAGCAGACGTCGCTTGCTGCTCGTATACTTTTTATGTCACTGACGACGAATTTGTTGTTTTTTTTTTCATTCGCAAACCCCTCACTGTATCTGTATCTTATGACTTTCTTCTGTAGAACGTCTCGAGAGGATGATGTAAGCGTAAAAGTTGTACGTATTTCTATTCGATCTTCAATAACTAATTATTTTTTTAATTAAATTATTATCAACCTATACGACAATTGTCGCTGTAGTCGCACTGCGTGACTTTTCGCGGATTCAAACAAGTTTTCCGACATGCGCGACAGTTTTGATACGCATATATCAAAGAATCGCATCCACGGCATTGGCATGCGAGTGACGCAAGGCAGTCTACTCCAAATTCATTTTCCAGTGTCCCACGTATAATTGAATCGTTCCGCTTTCGCAAGTTCGGACCGATCACGTTGACAGAGAGGAACGCGGACGCAACACGCGACTCAGTTGGATTTGGACTAATTAAAATTACAAACTTGAGAACCGAGTGAACTTGTCTTTAATGAGATGACGTCTGGATGGGTATGACGTTCGCTCGCTCATTATATTCCCTCGGGGAAACCGTACAAAGACTAGCGCAGTGCCAAAGTAGCTTTGCATTGCGCGCCGTGTTAAATTTTATTACCAGGCACGTGAATAAAAAAGAACAACAAAAAAGACAAGGATCCAAAAAAAAGAAACGAAAAAGTTACTACGTCGCGGCTGCTGTAACGCCGGCTGAATGCCATTGCGCCACCACCTAGAGAGACCGATGCAGTCTCTGCACAGCTATCGTGCTCGTATAAGTTAATTAATGTTTACATTAATGATATCCCACGAGCTAATAACCCACTCAGTATTCGCTATTAAATCTTGCAGCATATTAATCAATCTACCTCCAATTGTTACACGAGAGCTCCGCGTGATATCTGAGCAGTGACAAAAATTTTTATTAAAATTAATTTCGACATTAAGACACAAAAATACAAGACCGCTATAATCAACCAACCCCAATAAAGCATCCCCCTTCAGTACCTCGCGTATTACTCAATAACTTAATTACTCCCATCCCCACAGCATTCCCGTATAATAATAGAAAATCTTTTCAACAATCATCAGCCACTAGGTAAAGTCGCGAGTGACGTTTGTTGTCAAATCTCCAAAAATATCCTAGCTCGATATCCAAACACCATTCGCGCTCTCGTTTCTCGAAATTTCACGCTACAACCTTATCGCCAAAAGTGCCATTAACAAACGTAATCAAGTATAAGGTTACATAACCATTACGTCTTTCCTGACCCCCCATCCCAACTCCCTCCGCCCTCCCAGTGGTATCCGACATCATCGCAAAAGTCCTGAAATACCGTAAACTGCCCGCGTACGTAATCGTTTCGGCCAAACTGCCGCCGGCTCACAAGTCGAATCGGCTGAACAAGCACAGCAGGACTTGCCCATTGCGGCTGCATTGTGCCTGCTTTGACGGTGCCGGCATCCACGCCGTTCCCGGTTATTCATTCTCTAGTACCGCGGCACAATTGGACCCAGCGCCTATACTTGCAGCGCCGTTAATCCTCGTTTTATAATACAAAATCATTCTTTGCTTTTGTACGCCACAGGACAATCAACGGGCAGCGTTATAATGTTCGCGTAACGAGGCGCAAAGGTCATTTCGTTACGCGTACCAATGCCAGTTGGCAATTTACGTGTCAAGAGTCCAATATGAAATTTTACTAGAGTAACAATTGCTTCTCGTACAATTTGATTAAGCCATGTTATCGGTCCATTAGAATTGAGCTTAGACGGTGCTATAGGCGTATAGATGCTCGGACGTCGTCTTCAGTTTAATTGCTTTGACTGCGCTTCAGGGGAAATGACCAGTGACAGGTCAGACGTGCTATGGAAACTAGTCGCTAGACATTAGCCAGAGGAGTAATGTGCATCGGATCTTGGAAACGCTCCAAGTACACGTATTGGGTAGCAGCTTTGACGAGGGTCTGAGATTGCGTTAGGAACTCTGAACGTTCGAGTTAACGGAATGTATATATATGCGTGTGTGTGTATATATATATATATATATATATATATATATATATATAAGAATGGGCTCGCCATTTGCTTATGCCTTGAATACCGTTTTCAATTAGATATTATTTGCACGCGAATTTCCGCGGTCTGTACCTAATATTATTATGTTGTCGCCTAAGGGCGAGTTTAAACTACGCATGAAATTTCAGCTTGCCAACGTCTAAACGTTGTTATTATTATTATTATTGTTATTGTTATGGCTCGACGAAGCTCTGGCCGACTCGATTTATTGCGGTGTCGTTAAGACATGAGATAATCGAGATATCGTGTGCTTGTACGAAGATGTGTATTTGCGAGGGAGACGAAAATGGAGGGAGCGTCGTGTTCTTTCTGTAAACTTTTCTTTCTTTCGTAGCCGTGTATGACGATAGTGATTTTGCATAATTAACACAATCAATTTCCTGTCGAAAGGGGGTCAGGACTAATTTCATATTCCAGCGCGGAATTAAAACAAGAAGAAGCGACCGAACGCCGGGGCTTAATGCAATTTCATTCCCATTCGGCGAAATGAAATTGTCTCGACTTGGTATTCTAATTGTTAAAACTGCCACCGCGAGGGACGGAACGTAGTTGGAATATCGAATTTGTCCCTCAGTCCACCCGAAAAGAATCTATCGTGCGACAAAAGGGAAACAAAGGCGCCCCCATTGACTTATTCATTGCGTCAATCGTTAATAGCTTTTGGACAAAACGAACCCACCCACTATCCACTGTACACTGTACACTGTACGTTATATATATATATATATATATATATACATCTCTGTATTCATCATACGTTTTAATCTACGATCGATCCGCAGTGCTTCCGAGTTATGTAAATAGAGAAACTGAAGAAACTTCACGTAGCTATCTGGAGCAAAAGTTCCTCGTTCCTCGTAGCTATTCAGGCGAAACCAGCATTAAAGTTACATTCAAATGCCGCGCGGTCATCGCAAAGGCAGTTAGCGTACTTGCAATCCCGAATTGTTTGCGTCTGCTAAGACGTGAAAAATAGGCTTAAAAAGGTAATACATCAAGAGGCTAGTTGGACACTGACTTAATTCCATGACCCGTGAATTCGTGTGGACGTCTTTAAACTTTTCCTTTACGTTTTACGTTTTACCGTAGCATTAATTTCCGGAATGCCGCGACTGAGGTGCCATCTGTGCTCGCAGCGCCGCACCGCTGCAGTCGCAAGACTGCGAGTTGACGCGGGCCGTTAAATTTTTCCCCAAACCATGCCGCTCGCTGTGCACTGGGAAGAGCGCGCTAAACTGACAATAGGGCTTTTTCCGCGGTGCATTCGTACACTTAACAATACTACAATTCATCTCTATATCTCCATTCCACTGAAACGCCACTATTTTTTTTCCTTTCTCTCTCGTACTCATTTATTCTTGTACCTGTATCTCCCTTGTATTCTCTCCACTCTCTCTCTCTCTCTCTCCCATCGTGGCTGTCACGTCAATACATTGTACGATGCATTTTCTTGATTAAAATTTAGCGACGTAAAGACAAATCCCATCCACATGCCGTCACTGAGCAGACTTGTCCCCATTGCGCAATCAGATTTCACGTAATTGCGTAATCGAAACTCTCTCTCTCTCTCTCTATGTTATCTGATGCGCTTGAAGAGTGCAGCCACTTTTTTATTTCCACTCATATACTCTTTTCTTTTGCGCTTTCGCTTTTACTTTGTGTGCCCGACGATTCGCTTCGACGAGACAAAGTGTCTGTGCCTATTATCAATTTATACGTGTGACGTAACTGACGTTTCTACTCGCGAAGCTCTCGCGATCGCGAATGACATTGTCATCCTTCAGCGTCCAAGCCGGCATCGAGTGACGATCCATCAGTTTACACGTATCGTTACTCAAACATTTATCGCTCCACCGCCATCAAACGGATTTATTAACGTGTCTGTAACCTATGAGGCATCGCTTTTAAATTTCGTACACACGATACCACTGACGTCATACTAGACACAGCCATGCTATGACGGCGGGAACGATATGCATAGGGAAATTCAGGAACGTCGACGTGTTATTCGTAACACGTACAGCTCTAATCTGCATTCAGAAACGTATCCGGTACAGCAAGGGAGACCAAGGGTACCGACCTTTCAGCCCTTGTAAATGGCCAAGTTTTCCCTGGGGGCTTAAAAATTCTCCTGTATAATCAATGATTGCTGAAAAATGTATCTTTACAATTTAATAAATATACGAACAATACTTTTTTTTTACACGTTTCCAGACGAATCTCCAGCGTGCCCTTCCATTTATAATGCAAGAAACAATGTACTCGGAAATCATTTAACCAGACTGTATGCTCGTCTATAGTACGGTGAGTTTTCGGTGTTTCTAGCGATAAAGGCAGACTGCGTTCCCAAAAGACGAGAACGGCGGTAAAATAAAATTAAAAAGTAAAGGCCCGTGCTTTTATGATGGCTTTAAGGGAAAAGAAAGAAAGAAAGGAAAAAAAAAGAAATACTAGAGGCACGGTATAAAGGACGAGGACGAAGTTTAAGGACCTTGCGACATACGACAGGGCATTAACTCTAGTGGGACGGAGAGGGAAACGGAGAAAAGGGTAGTGAGAGAAGTTTGGTTGGACAAGCAGAGATTAAGGCGGTGCTCTTAAGCTCAGTGCCAAAATCCTAGTAGGGCTTGCAAGCTGAAAAGGGACGACCACTACTACGATATACCCCTCATAGCCCAGTCTGGCGTATATTACTCCTCAGTCTCCCTTGCTAGGTACATGCTCCATCCAAGTAAGTCACCCCTGACCCTAGATCGTGGCTATACCTTTTCCGCCCACAAGATCTGCCTTTCACCCTCTACAACCTTCTTTCGACTATACGCAGGGATTGGCAACGTACTCTCCGGAATTCAGCAAGACGGAATACTATTAACCCTTGATAGCTGCAGTTTTCATCCCCTCGTACAATTTCTTTACTTAATCGTTCCTCCAGTCGAATCGTGTCACTGATGAGGGCGCGTATCTAGGGGATGATCCTCCCTTATACCTGGCCAAGGACTTGTAAGCGAGAAGGGGCTCTGGCCGTGGACATAAAGAAATGCGAAGGGGATGAAAGGCAAGTTAAGGGTGTACCCACTTGAGACTGCCTGAATGATTATTACTTGGCTGGTCGTTCTATAAAAATGTCTAAGGGAGGAACTGGCAAAGCATTTCAGGTTTGTTTATACATGTACGATTATCGATACGGTTCGGTTAATACGTTTCAGAGATATTCGCATTCTGCTGGTCTTGCACGCTGAGACATAGGGATGCGTCCCCTTGCGTTATCTTTGCTTGCTCGAGCGTCTTTAATTGGGAGAGCGAAGACTCGGTCTCGCGGGAATAAACGAGTTCAGATCGGTGCTCGGGTGGACTGCCGGCAGCGGGTGACAGGGGGATGCAAATTATATTTTTCATGGAAGTGGATGTTATTCGCGAGCAAATGAAGTATATGTAAATAATGAGGGCGGGAATGAATAGGTTCGGAGTACGGGACCGTCGGTAATGACGAGTGCAACGTCCAATGAAGGAGCAGCCGAAAATAATTTTTTCCTCGCCCGGCAACTCAGCATTGCTCGATTATTATAAAACACCTACTCCTTATCCTTTCCTTTTACGGAGAAAAATGAAAGAAAGCTCCTACGCCGGGAGGCTAGAGATCGCCGAGTAACGAGTGAAAGAAGGTGTGTGGAGTCGTCTGATGTTTTTTTTTTGTCCACAACTCTAGGGTAGGATCGATCCTTGCTTTCAATTTGTCTTATTTTTTTTTTATTCAGTTTTATTCCTTTTCTCAAATCACGGTAACGAGGTACCTTTTGGTCGAGACTTTTGTATATGATATTTACACGCCACGACTCGGCGCTTATTAAGATGACGAAGCTGCCGGTAAAACAGAAATCTACGAGAAATATCGCGAAAACGTTATGACCGGGATGATAGAAGGTCGCAAGGTGAATCGATGTTAATTAAGGCTAAACACCTCGGAGGGGAGTGTCTTGACTTTTCAATTTTCCTCTTTCGCGTTTTATCCTCCCTCTTTAAAACGATTCCCCAAAAGTCAATAGGGGCGTTGCGCTTCCCTGGAGTAAAATTATTTGCTATAAAAACTTTATGTCAGCTTGTATCAGATATATATATATATGATTTTACCTTCATAACAGTGTCTATCACCCACCCCCTGTATCTCTTCTTAATCCACTATAGATACCCGGTATATCCGTATCTACGTATATCTATATTATACACGGTTATTCAGACCAGCCGCACCAATCAAGTTAAGCCTGTCAATTCTATTTCTATGACAGAACCAACCTTGACCGATGCGTTTGTTCTGAATAATCCTGTATATACTTTGATGTCCATTAACAGCGATACCAATAGCCTGGATCAATGGAAACATGAAACAACCGATGAACCCCGTCTTCATTCCGAATCTGGGCAAGCCCCTATTTTGATACTTGGAGCGAGACCTGGTCTGTTAAACGCTTAAGCTTCCTAAGGCAAGAAATTCAAAAAGTTCCTATCCCAGTGCCAGTAACTTCCTGTGCTCGACTGCGGGGTAGAAGAAATACTTCCTAGAAGCTGCAAGCTCACTGGTTCTACGTTGTAAGCTGGTTGGCTGATTCTAACCAGTTGGCTGGTTGACTCTGAGCTTTCACGGCACAACCGTTATGCAAGGATTCGACAAAGTTCCTAAAGCAAGTACCAACCAGAGCGAACGAGCAAAAGGAGCGTCTCGACAAAATCCGGCAAGTGCTGCCCCACCCACCCCCGCCGCCGCCCCTCGAATGAATCCACGTAAACAAATGTCCACGCCAGCATCCCCTCGGCCATAACCGCCGTCACGGTACGACGACAACGACGGCATTAAATAAGAGGAACAAACTTTTCATTTTAATTATTCGCTGATTGTCATTCCCGATTAAATTTTAACTCAAGCCCCGAGACAGCTTTACGGACGGTGCCGTGAACCTTAATTTCACGAGCGTTAATACAAAACTTTCTGCGCAAATCCTGACGATTTCATCCCGACTTGATGGGTCTTCCTTGTTAATATAAAATCTTAAAGCAAATCGTGAACGCGCGTCTATATTCGACGTCATTGGTAAACCACAGTCGCGGTTACGTAAGTCGATTAAATCGTAAATGAAAAGCCTATTGACTTGGATTAAAATCATTTCCACTAGGCGCACGTTAATTATCGTTCGAGAATTTCAACTCAAATTTACGAGGCTGTAAGTTTTAAGGGCTGTCCCGTGAAATTTCATTCGTTTTACCGCTCGCCATTCGAAACTTTCAGTTTGACCGTTAATCCAGCAAAAGATGACGGTACCGATGTAACAGGGACTAAAGTGGCTGCCCGGGTTGGCCTTTGCCTCTGGTAGTCGTATTTAAATCGAACGATTGAAATTTTAATTAATAGCCCTAGATTATCGACAACGGAGTAAAAGACAGTCCCGAGCTACTCCATTCGTTACTTTCTTGCGTCGTTCATACTGAATTCTTGAAAAAAATCTCAACCTTACCTACCGAGCCACCCCAAGCGCTACGGATTATCGTAATGAAAATCTTGGCGTTCGCTCGCGTCAATCATCGAAAAAGGAAGTTGGCCCTTTAATCTTTCTCTCGCTTTGTTCGTAATCGTAACGAGGATAAAAATCCGGAAAAAGTAGAAAACGCTTGTTAACGTACATCCGTCCCTGTTACATTGACATACGGTGTCACGCGTTATTGAAAAATTCAATGGTAACATCGTCGCGCAGGCTACGATGAGTTTCTATGAAATTGATCCGTCGACATCAATTTTCACTAATAATCCACATTCGCATCATATGCGAAAAGCTCGTCATTGACGAGTACCGGACACAAGAATTATTTAAAGTAAAGGCATAAATTCGCAAAGCAACATCCACTGTCATTCAAATACCTGACCAGTCACATGTACGTACTATTTGACGCCAAGAGAAATATCATACAATTTAGCTTTAAGGTATACCTATATGTGCGCGTGTACACAATACAGCATCAAGCTGCTAGAAGCTCGTCTACTGGTGTTTTATCGTTAATTCGCATCTTCGCCAATGAATTATTGGAAAGCTTTAACATCCAAAAGCGCGGCACTTTAGCCGCTTGAAGGTCGGCATAAAACGGCGCATAATTTGCACGTAATTCACTCCCGTTGGAATATTTACAAATGGGATTTAAATCCGCTAACGCTACGGAATCGTTTGCTTTTCCACCGAGAGAGCCGGGAGAGACGCCGGAACGAGGTGCTCAATGTGTAAATAGGAGACGAGTCACGGCAGACAAAGCCCAGAGCCATAAAGGGAAGGATTGTAGCCCTTCGAGGGTTGCAGTCGTGTCGAATCGCGAGTCGGCAGAAGTGAAATCCTGAAATATTAATGTATCTCCTATCCCTCTCATCTTCTCAGCCCATTCCGCTACCTATACACTTACGTGCAATTCCCCGTACTCTCTATTTCTCTCGCCCTGCTTTCACCCATTTCTCCAGCAGCTTCAACGCAGTACAGCCCTTCGGTGCCAAAAAGCGAATATCAGTCGCGAGATTCACTCTTCTCCATAGATAGTTTTATATATATATAATCAGACCAGACGTATATATATATATATTCTTATTAATTATATTCTTTGGCATCGACGTTTTTTAGCGTTTTTTATTTTTATTTTTAATCGTTACTTATAACTCGTAACCCGTGATTCACGATTCACGTAAGCACAAAGGCGAGACGCCACGTGAAAAAGACATTGAAACTCGTTCTGACGTTCGCGCGTCGTCGCGATGCTTGTTTCAGGAGGGTGAACGGGGATACTTGGAGGGACTGGCTTCGAGGTATGCAGACCTCTTCAGAACGCATTACGGCGATGTCCTGGAACCGCTTGAGGAGCTACGACGCCGCGAAACAAATGCGTCCCCCAGAATGGCCAACACTCAACTCACCACCAGTCATTCGCAGCCCATTTACGTACCCGGAAAATACTCGGTGAGCAACACTTTATGCCATTCCTTGTAATCCCGTGGATGGTGTCTTAAAGACCCTGCGTTACAAGCCCATCAGCCTCCTTAAAGATTGAGCGCGTTGTTTACAAAGACCGATGAGGAGAGAGAGAGAGAGAAAAAAAAAATCGCTTTTGACATTTAAGGATAATTCTTGTGTCTGACTTTTTACTTTTCTCTCTCGCAAATTGCTGCTCGTCTCGATTCACGTAATAGTATTAACAGTGTCGACCTTATCGATTTTAAATTAAAACTGTTATCGTACCGCACACCGGTTCCAGCTCGTTAATCGAGTCTTCAATCACGACAACGTGTTATCGATCGATCCCAGATTTCTCGAGTGTCCTCTTGGCTTTTTATCCAGCAGCTAGAAGCTGCTATGGTTTCACTTTGAAGGACCTACTGCCACCCACTCCCACCCTCCTACCCTCCATTACTCTCGCAATCCTTATCTCTCGTTCGCTTGCTACGGCAAAGACGGGAAAACTTGTTGACAAGAGTATGACTCAAGAGCGAGAAAGAAGTAGAGCGTTGAAAAAGTATGAAACGTTATAAATTTCTGTACAGCCGTCAAGCTGTCTCAGCGATAAAGAGGAGGACGAGATCTACGGGTTCGGATATGGTGTCTTTGGTCGTCAAATGCTACAGCAAAGACAGCAGAAACTTGCTCTAGCGACACAAAACCCAACTGCTGCTACTCCCAGTGGACATCAAACGACCTACCAAAGGTAAGACAAGTAAATCCCATTTGCTATCCGAACGTATCGCGTTAGTTGCCATAATAGATGTCGGTAGAAACTACCAGTCTTACACGTACGCTTCTCGACAGCTCTTGACAATGTCTTGACAGGATGCTGTGTTATGTCCCGAGGCACGTTCTAACTCTTGTTTTATTATCCTTAATTGCCTATGGCTCGCGCTACTATTCCGAATAGCATTCGCGTGCTGCGACGGCTGTTTGATATTTAATAGGTAATTAACCGGGTGTTCGCATTAAACGCAAGCGCACATAAGGCGCCCCCTTGGTACCTTATAGGCGACTGTTATTAAATACCATTATCATACCGTAACATTAACTGTTTTCATACACGCGCCAATAAGCTCGCTTCGTACAGTCGTACGGTACGGTAAAGGTTTTTATCGTGGAAAATCATTCTAACTGGTGCGGATCGGTTTATTATTGTAAGCCTGAATTACGAATTTCTTTGACGAGGAAATTATATTTTTAGTATATACGTTATACGTATATAACACGACGTTGATTATCAGTCGTAGTTAGTAGCAGTTAGTACGTTATATATTTGTCCGGAATCCTAAGCAATTGTTTTTCAACTTTCAATTTATAGCTGATATTTTATCATTCGAGTGATTATCTTCTTAGTTCAATTCCTCGAGGAAAGACCAAGGCGTCGCGACGCTGTAATTATATTCTGATCGAGCGCGCCAAATTTTCAATTAGCCAGATTCTTAATGACGTCTCACGGTTCAACGGTAATGCCATGGTAATGAGATTCTACGGGTTATCAACCGGGAATAAATAAATAGGGGATTGTCTTTAGGGCTGTACTTAATAGTTGATTGGAATAATGTTGAATGTTCGATGGAAAATCTCGTGAAACGGAATCGTAATGGGCTTTAGAATGAGTATCGATTAACGTTTATTCAATATAATCCCTACTGATTGAGAATTGTAATAATTTATTATGCAATTAATTAGTGGGCTAACCTCGTTCGATTTAACGACACGCTTGCCATTCACTGTCACGATATACCGACCGATAAATTTATCGTATCGTTAATTAATAAGCAAGCAACGACAATAACGAATAAATTTTAACTCCGCGCGAACAGCCTACAGTATACGTAGTCGTTAAATTTGTATGTTGCGCCTCAATTGTCAATTAAATTCTACTCGGATTTTAATATTTCATCGATATTTGCGAAGAAACTTTTCCAAAAAAATTCCAACCCTTCGTTTCCAATAATCATAAATCAGTCACGTAGTTATGGCTGCTGTGCAAAATTTCACCTAATTCTTAGTCCAATTCAAAATACGACTCAGGTCAGTCTCTGCCAATTATTACGGTAACGCGTTACGAAAAAGTAGAAAAAAAAAATATTACGCATCCACGCACCATTTTTTTTTATACCACTATTTTCTTTTTACACGGCAAACCCCAATGTACTAGCGTGGATTCGTTTTATTCGGTAAATCGACCATTTCTACTATGACGTCAAATCTACGTAAACGTTAACAACGATTTTTATTGTCCATCGCGTTACAGCATTTGGCAATAAAAAGAAAAAAATGTGAGCCGGAAATAAATACCAGACACGTGGTGAATTCGATGCAGGAAAATATTTCCATGGTTCTGATCGACAAAGCGACAGTTGCGTATCTATTAGAAATTTTTAAAAATAGCATTAAAACCGTGAATCTATATTACCTTAGTAATAATAGCACGCGAAACGATAGTTACGGCAAATCAGTTGGGTCCCATCAAACGACTATACAAAACGTACTTGTATTATCAGTAGCAGTTGCTGTTTGTCATTACTGTCAAAGGCCTTTCAGAACATTTGAAATAACCTGTTATAGTCAAACAGCTTCGAGGAAATCATAGCTCGGTTTGCCTATTGCGTTGTTACACTTTCGTCAAAGGATCCATTAGTATTAGTTGGTATTACGTTTCCCTGCATCCGGATACGCGCAACCACGCTATCAGTTACTAATTTGTGGTACGCGAGCTGCATTGTGTAATCTGGTCATGATCAGTTTGGATTATTTCGACGATGATCGATACAGGCTACAATTTCGATTTGGTTATTAAGATAATTATCGAAGATCATTAACGCAGATTCCCTTATCATTTTGTGTGACGATTATAAAATTTATCAAGAAATTTGTAATGTTTTATATTTTATGATTATATATATATCTAAATCTCACACAGATATAGTTTACATCTATGTTGTATTTCTGGTATACGCTTAGCATAGCAAATATTTAGCATTCAGTATGGCCGCTTACGTAAATGTGTATGGCGAGTAGAAGAGAGAAGAAAAAGTCACTCACCACAGGATCTTCGTCTTCTGCTCAATATTCCTTGTGTATATCCATTGGTATATTGGTGCATTGGTCCAGCTCATCCTTCGACACTCGCGATACATTGGCGCGACTACTTGACGATATAACCGTTGTCATTTCTTGACACTGCGCGTGTTTTCGGATACGGATTAATTATTTACGATTTTCAATGTAGTTATTTAAATAGACGGATTCACTGTGTATCGAGTTTTCGAAAGTGGTGGTAAAGGGTAAAGAGTATGGGAAAAGATGATATGAAATAAGCTGAAAGCCTAAGGCAAAAAGCTTCAAGAAACGGATGAGGATGATACGGATAGTGAATGATTGTTACAAACATTGCGATAGACAGAAGACAAATGCAAAGGACTGGATTAAG
>JARQTG010000143.1:448286-613527 GCA_030142615.1 Syrista parreyssii | reverse complement strand
GCCGAAGCTAGGGCAGGTTAGACGTAAGAATCCATGCTCGCCTCCGAAGGCGAACCTGGTTAACCGACGATCAGCGCGCAAAGTGTTGCCAACAGAGGTTGGTTTGAAGTTCACGGCTGACTAGAAAGACACCCATACGACAAGCGGAGTAGCACAAACGAATGCAGATTGACGTGACCGCTGCCCTAGAGAACGCAGAAAGAGATGCCGATGCCAGCCCATGACTCCCCATCGCTCAAACCGTCTTGGCGTATTTGCTACGGAGTTGACTGTGATAGCAAAGTGATATTACGAAGAAGGTATAGCGCGGCGGAAGAAATCGGGAAAATATGTAATACAAAGAAAGAGAGAGAGAGAGTAGATAGTTAATAGAGCAAGAGAGAGAGAGTAGATGGTTAAGTGAATATATCTGAGAAGAGAGATAAAAAAAGATGAAGCGATGAATGAATCCCAACAGACACTGTGAGAGGAGGAAGGAAGAAAGAACGCGGCGTTCAAAAGTTCGATATAGGAGATCGGCGCTCGGAAGACTGAAGACCACACCGATACATTTTTCCGCATACCAGTCAGTATCCCCTCCCACTCGAGTACCGATCGGCAAGCGCTGCCCTCCTGCGACCAATTTTTCAATTACAATTGAAACAATGTACAGTGAGCATCAATGACTCCCGGGGGGAGCGAGGAGGTCAGACTGCTTTTGTTTCACAACAGTCTACTCTAGGACTGCTAGGACTATAGACGCTCCTGTACCATTGCAAAGTGTTCCTTAGCGTAGGTAAGTTTCCTTATCTGTCGTGTATGTAATTTGACTGACAATATTAATATGATACTGGGGAATTTGTCTTACGTCATTTGCGTACCTTCCAATATGCCATAGCATAGATGTAAGTTATACCTGTGCTAGAATTTGGGTATGCGTTTTCTAAGTATGCATGTAATGTAGAATAGTCTTATTGGGCATACTTGTATTTATATTTCTGTATTTATATGAATTTGGATTTTTTTATTGTTTATGAATAATTTTGATATATGGGAAATACCTAGGAATTTACTTGCTGGCATACTGTGTCAGCTTCTTCTGTTCACGAAGCTATTAATGGCAAAATCCCCAAATTGGATAATTACATTTTGCGAATATCTTTTGATAATTATGTACGCGGCGCGTGGTGTCGTCGGCGCGACAGCTCATGCATACTCGGCTGCATGCACGCGCAAGCACATGGCCCGTACAGCACATCGTTGCGTTACGTGCGAGCGGGACGCCTGCATACAAATGCGCCTCCCCGGCTCGTAATTGTTGCTCAATTAAACACTGTAGCGTCCGATAAACCACTTTGATCTCTTGTTTTGCCCATGATACCCGCAAAACCCGTTTCAATTTGAGGGAATTAAAAATTCACGTACGGAATAAGCGATGGTATCGAGGGGTAGTTTTTGGTTTTATGAAAGAGAAAAAAAATTGTTACAATTTCTATTAAACACGTCAGTGATCATTTTATTGATTGATGAAAATTTTCGACGTTACATTTTTTTTTATGAATAATGACACGTGCAATGGACATATCGTATTCCGGTACCATACGAAATATCTGACTTGTCAAATTTCAATTGCTGAATAGCTGCTGTTTAATGTTCGTTTAACGTAGTTACAATTGAACCTTGTAAATTTGTTACTAAATAACCTTCTGATACGCGAGAATTCGTGTTAAGTGACTCCTTTAAATTTTCCAAGCGCTCGTTTCCGTCGTGCAAGAAATCACGAGAACTTTTGCGGCTCGGTACGAACAAAAAGGCGAAATGGTAAAACGAGGCTGGAGAGAAATAAGAAAAAGGGGATTAAAAGAAAGGATGGTATAAGTGGATGCGAGAAGCACGAAAAAACGAGACTGAAAACGTAACAAGTAGCCCAGCGGAGATCGCCTTTAATTGTTAGCATATTTTAACCGTAATTTTCTCTGTTCCAGTTGTCTGAGTCCAAGATCCGCGTTCTTCTACGAATTCCCGCCCAATGGTAAGTTCTTTAGAAGCTGTACGATCTCGCGGGTCCATTTGTCACCGTTGAAATTTAGCGCCGAGAAGTCAGACGCGAAGCCGGCAAAGTCTCTGGTCTCTTATTTTTTTACTGCCACTTTTTCCCAAGAAGAAAAAGAGGATACGGACCGATAGATAACAGGGATGCTGGAAGTATCTCGTATTCACATTAGTTACACTTACAGAAAGGACTTCTCGGTAAGATTTTTCATTGCGTGTGAAAACTGTATCTGCTCAATGTTAGATTAAACGAAACCTGCCGTATTTTCTAAAGTACCAAACGCGTATCTAACGATCACACGATTTCGTGCATAATTCATGTTACTCGAGGAAGATAAAAAATGCATTCCATCAGAGATAGCTCTCGTTGTACATACATTGGTCCATGCTAAATATATATGACTCGACAATAGACTCGACACGGCTTGTACCGGCAGTGTGAACCGACCTTCCGTCATGGAAAATTCATTATGACGTAGAGTAGCAGAGAAAACGAGAGAAAAAGGATGTAGATAGAGATGATACGGAAGCTGTATGGACCGGATAGAGACTGATGAAAAAAGAAACGAGGAAGTCGGTATTTCCGTAAAGGGTAAAATAAAATCAAGATGAAAACAGCCCATACGGTTAGAGGGAGGAGGAGGTCGACCGGAATTTTTCAAGATATCGAAAAACACTTTAGATCCCATATTGGAAGTATGCTGGGGTGTTCAGGTCGATGGGGGTCAGTCTTGATATTTCATTTCTATTGACTCTGCCGCCTTCACGTTTTCCACTTCTCCATGACTATGAATACATAATTGAGATTCGAACCCTTTCCCATCTACCACGGCCATCCGAATAGCCCACCTCCTTTTACCTCTGCCACGATCTTCTACCTCTTCATGTATCTTGGCAGTCATCCATTTTTCCTATAGAGGAGCATTCGCATCTCCTGAATCCATCTCACGACGTGAAAACGTAATACCACCGGGCAAACTCGTCGCCCTCTCTCCCTCCTCGCGAAATCTCAAAACTTCTTTCCCAGCAAACGAAAAGAACTTTACACCCATACCTCCTCTTTCAGACCCTACCCTTCCACGAAGTGCTGCAAGCCCAACAGGATAGGAGGGGGGAGTCCAAGTAGGGTGAAAGGAGCCTAGAAGGGAAGGACGGGATGGTAATTCGTAATAAAACCGTCGAAGTCTTCTTCTCCCAGTCAAAGTGATTTCTCCATCGATTCGTCCCGACCAGTAGGTACCATCCCATTTGAAAGTCCTCCTAAACCGAGCCTAACCTAACCTTCTTACCCTCGGCAAAATTCGCTCGATAAACCTCAAAATTGAAAAGTTCCCACCAGCTTTCATTCGTTTGCTCTATCAACGATGGATTTCTCGTATACCTCACAGTTCCCACACCATTTTCAATGGGAACGACCGGTATAGACCCAGACATTTCGTATCTTGTAACGTCTGCCGGATCGGCTCTGTTAATCAGTTTAAGGTACGCGAGACGCCCGTACATTTAACAGTAATTCTGTGTAAGAGGCGTTGATGCTATTGTAGCACTTAGTACATGTTACATGGCGCGAGGTACCCCCCACCTTCATACCTACCCTATCTATATCCATACCAGACCTACCCACCTACTGAATCTCACTCGTTCAGCTTGTCTGGTTGCTTACCGAACGCGACTGTGGGAGAGCAAGGCTGCTTGTCTAGACTCCAGACTAGACTCTGACTAGCAAGGGGATGTGCTTATCCTTCTCCATTCCCCACAGTGCTTACGCGAATCCGTACCATGCCAGTCCCTATGCCAATTGTGTTTGTGCACTTTGCATATGTATATGTATATATACCATATATCCACTTCGTGCTCTCATCATGTGAAATTTAACATATGTCGCTCTCACTGTTTAAACATTCACCTACGTCACGCTCTGAACGATTCTTACTCTGATATTGACAATATATTATTTATTGACAGAATCAACTTGATTGTACCTCGTTGATTTTGTTGTTGCTACGAAGGATTTAATATTCTTGAAATTACCTTCTACTATCCTTACTTGGATAATAATTGAATTTATACATTATTTCAGAGCATTATTACTCGCGCTACTCTCTGCCTCGAAAAGGAACTCAAACTGACTTATTTTATTTTCACTTTTATTACGCTTCTTAGTCCAGTCCAGATGCAGCAGCCTCTTCTATCTTGATCCGTTAAACGTCTGCGAGTACTACTTCGTTTTACGAGTGTATATACTCTATTGGATTTATTCGAGATTGCGAGATAGTTGGCGGAATTTATTCGTGTACCGTAAAGACAGTAACTGTAATGATAATACGCGAGTGATATTTCACTCAAATTATTCGCTTCTCCCTCTACGTCCATTCCGCATGTACGGTCGAACCACGAGTTGAATGTGTCTTTCTCACAATTTCCCAAAGGATGCAGCGTCCTTGGCAAGTGACACGTGGTTTTACGTAAAATCACCGAAGTACATGGTAAAGTGAGGAAAACGAAATATATTTCAGTACGCAATCATACACGTGCATATTTCGTTGCAAAATGCATACAGAGCCACGCGTGCCTTCGTAGAGACTTTGTTTTCGAACTGTCAAAGAAAATACACGCTAAATTCACGTACCGACTATAGAGAAGGGAAAAAGGAAATTTTTTTTTCATAATATAACAAGGACTCTTTAACGGTAATTTCATACTTTACTTTTGAAAGAGATGGCTGGCGTTATGGAATCAAGAGCTAATCTACAGGAACTTCATTAACAAAGTACAATACCTTGTTTCGCAGTGGTCGCTTCAATAACGAAGTTTACCATTGGCAATCTGTGTCAGTTCATCATCTACATAGTCGCTCGGCTGCATTTCGTCGCGTCGCGATCATACAAATGCAGGGTCTTATGGCTGCTTCGTGTTTGCCTCGTGGAAACTCGCCTAGACGCGTAAGCACGAATCTCTTCATCAGTGATGCAAAATACCTTTGGTCGAGTTTATAATAAAAGATTGACCGATACCTACATACGCGTTCGCTGACGTATCTATATACTTACGAGAAACGATGTGAAAAAAAAGTAACAAAAAAGGTAAATAAACCACATAAAAAAAAAAGCGTACAAACGATGCCACCGTGTACATCCAATCAAACGGAAATTACGTAACTCCCACTCGATGTTGAATTTACTGACAATGAATTTCTGGAAGCATCCTAGCTACAGGGGGATTCAAATAAACATTACCACCACACGCAATAATCGTCCCTGTAATTGAACGATCGTACCAAGCGTGTAAAGATTATCGGTTGAATGCGAGAGATAATGACAATTTTTAATGTCAATTAAAACACCTGTTAAGTAAATTAAATCCTTATCCCACTTGGATTTACCATCGATCCAAACTTACTTGACGATGCATTACGCGTAGGCACGACGGTCGTTAGATGAAATTAACGTTTCCGATTTTACTTGCTCGAGATTTCCCGGCTACTACCGAAACGTTACTCGCGTTATGCTTCGCGATATACGTGTAACTATACAGATATACACACACGCGAGCTGCAGCTGGATTGGCTGTTAAAACGTCTCAATATCAAATCCGCAGAGTTTTAATGTCCCTCATAAATCTTCGCACGACCTCACTTCGTGAAGATATGAACGCTGTTTATAACAGCCCTCAGCCACACCGTTAATACGCGAAAGATCGGCAAGAAACTTGGCCAAGGGATTTGGTAGATCGTAAGTCGTGCAGTTGGTACCACTTGCAGGCACGCGTCTTCTCTACCCGTTTACATTTTGTATGAATGTCTGCTAGCTGACGTCATATTTCGAGCCTTACTCGTGTATATTTTACGGTTCGTACCAGAGTGTAAATACGGTCATTCGCGTACGTATGGTACTGTGTATACTTATCGTAAAGGGGATACTCAGGCTCGGATATGAAATACAGATTGTCTGGTGTATTTTAATTAAAAACTCCTGCATTGTGCACTTTATTGGAACACTCGGTACTTAGCAGAAACTATCTTGTACGCTGCTCGTATATGAGACCTGATATTTTCAAGAAATTTCTCGAGCGATAACTACAGAATGGATTGCGCCAGAGTCTGAAGTTTCGAAACTTTTGACTGCCAGTTCTTTATGTTCACTTTGTGGCTGTTCAGAGTTATGGAAAGTTGTTCTATGACGGAACCGAACCGTGCTTCGCGCGGCTTGGTCGATCTTGAATGATGTTTGTTAGAGTCAGGTTCGATTTCGTATTCGTGTTCCATAATAACCCATACATTGTACAGTGATTTAAGTAAATACTTTAGAGCGCGACGTTGCTACCCGTAAATCAATCCTAAATTAAGTATCGTCCGCATTCGTAAATTTCTCTGAACAAGCAATAAGAATTTCGATCGAAACTCTAACGGTATAACAGATGAGGTATGATACCCGCGAAAATTCAACCCCTTGCTTATTCGAGACATTCGGGAAAAAGTGTTACTTCGGCAATACCAACACCATAAATATACTGTTCCCCCATATGATGTATGCTACGCATAGTATATAGATATATTGTATAGAATTTTTCGGTTCACTGTACTATTGTCGTAGCCTTGACAGAAATGTATACTGTATGCCTTATTTATATTGCTTCGCCAAGTTCGCAAGCTCGTTAGCAGTTAAACGTCCTGCTGTCACTCAACGTATTCTGGATGATTGCACCATGAGAATGTTTCGCCACCATAGAAAATATCCTGACCGTGTATCTAGTGGCTACCGTGAGTCCAGCTAACCACGTCAATATCGATAAGCGTGACTCGACAATAATAGTCGTAGAGTCTGGTATCACGGAGAGAAGGGTTAAAGAAGAAAACGAAATACACATATATGTGCTTGTGTCACTCGTCAAAGTCATAATTGCAAAACGTAGGAGGCAGCTAAGTACTTGGTAGAACATTGATTTGAATTTCTATACCTGTACCGTGTGCATTCACGTTATATCCTATGACCGAAGCATCAGGATACAATCGAATTATCACAACCTCATCACAGCCATTTCTCTCCCGTTTCGCATTCTCTCACCTTGCCTACCTGGATATATCCTGCAACTATACAATACCTTTATGCAAATGACGAGCGTTTAATTGCGACTGTTTTGCATACACGGAATGGCGCCGCGACAATCGCCGTTTCACGCTGTTATCCCCCTGCTGACGCGTTTCATGAAAATTGTCGGGCAATAGTCAATAGACGAAGCATACATGGCAGTACATACGTGGAAAATCGTATGTGCTTCATCATCGCTCGACATATATTTTCCATTTGGCAAATGTACTGGGATCAAATGAACTTTAGCATCAGTCAACCTTGTGCGTTTTATTAAATTTTCGATAATTTTTTTTCTCATTATGATCGTATAAAACTTATTTTTATTATTATATAAATCAAATGGACAGGCTAACTTCGGGCGATACACTTTTCGTGATTAACACTGTATACTTTTGGTATAGGAATTGCACGCGCGATACGACATATATCTAAATTGGTCGCGAGACACTTCGGTCCGTGTGTTTTACACGAGGGCTGGTGGTGCAAACCCTGTGACGTATCCCTCGTCGGTTTGTAGTTGAAAGGGCTACCTCGTGGTGTCGCCATGGTAACATGCGTGCACCCGTAAAGGAAAGGCGTGACAAATAGGGAAGAATAGACAATGATGACGCTCCACCACCTCTCGACTCGACTCGAGTCTACCACCTGAAGTGAGTCCGACCGTGCGACATACAAGACTATCCTCAGCAACCGTGCATACTTCGGGGATGCTCCAGACTTCACACCCTCGCGTTTCAGCTTGCGGGGTTACAGCTTCTTGGATAATGTAGGTGGTGACGCCTTCTATGAAGGCTTTGGTAACCGTAAACCATCAGGAAGAAGAGCGTGCTTGATTAAGGGTTAGACTGGGACTGGTAGACTAGGGTAGAGCGTCAATTAAACTATTTGTTATTATTATGTGACGAGTCTGAGACTCGTTAAAATCCTACTAATATGTCAACCGTAATTCCAAGTGGGTGATGGATACGTGGATATTGTTTAATATTGTAAGATTGAGGTTTTCCATTTTTTTCTCTTATACCAATAACTCGTATTCGTATTTTTGTTTGTGGTATCATTCCTCGTCCCCATCTTGTCAGTCTTGACGTGAGCAACGTTAGGCCCCGCGCACTGAACTGAAATTCTAAAGGCAATTCCTATTAAATCCTTATGGCAGCACCTTTGAACCTGCCGCGTCACGTAATGAGAGAGACTGCGCGTAAAGGTGAGCGGAAAGAAAAAAGCAAAAAGGCACGAAGGCACGTACTGAAATGAAGTAAATTGTTGGAAGAAGAATGCCATTACACTCGCTCAGTCTCGGTATTCTCGTACGCCGGAAGGAGCCAAGGAGAAGAAAGTGGATTTTAATATCGCTTATTTATTCATGCTTATAGACCGCTTTGGCTTCTTAAGATTTTCATAATAACAGGCTGCGCGGGTCCTGGTATCATATTAATCGCGAACGATACAGCATTTCTTAAGGTTGTGTCTATGCAAATACGTAAATTCCATCCGTTCCCATAAGCAGACAGTATATACGCCTATTCGTAGTATGCCGAAGCATCATGTTAGAGACTCTCTTCGCTCGATTCGTCTCTATCTAACTGGCATTGTTTTTCTCGTGCTCTTTCACCTGCTCTGTCTCGCTTGCTCTCGCACGAAAGTCACAGAGCCATACGACTCTATCGTCCCTCTAGGACGATTCTGTTTTTCCGGAATTCTCCCAATTTCATCGTGCCATGCACACTTTCCCAGGGTAGCAAGGAGACGCCTCACGTCGCGACGGCTATCGCGTCGATTTGTCTGCGAATTTTTATATTTGCAAAGCAAATTTTCCCACATCCCCAGTGAATCTCGATTCCGTGCTGTGCAGATGGTAGCGCGTTACTGTCGGCCCAGTAGGCAAGTATCTACTCCACCTATCCACTTGGTATCTTATGCACGTCCCGTACTATCCTCCTTCGCAGTGGCGGCTCTCGTAGGAACTTACGATTTTTATATCCATAACTCGACCGTGTAAACCTGACTTTGCAGGAATACGTAAGACGCTTGACCTCGCCCATGTTTCCGACGAAATCGAACTTATCGCCGTCTCGTGGATGACTGCGGCACTTTTTACCTGCGCGAACTTTTCCTTCTGCCATTACTTGGAAACAGTTGGCGAAACGACAAACTTTCAGCTCGTAGCTCTTATTGAGGAAAAAAAAATAGACTTTAATAACACGTGTTACCGAAGACGCGCGTCTTCCATTGATATCGGTATGAAGTTTCTTTTTCACGTCAAACGCCACTCGATTGTCTACGCGGACTGTCGACTCGTGAGAGAATCATCGTCATTATGCTTATACGCATAAAGACGTATATCATTGTTCTCATGAAACCTCAACGAGGTAATTTATGGTTTCCTTTGAAGAGGAGAGAAAAAAAGTAGCTCACGTCACGTGAAGTGCCCTATGACCTTCCTTTCCGCGGTTAAATACATCCTCTCGGTTCATAAGTATGGCAAAGGGATGGGAAGCTTTCGCCAGCCCCATAATAAAGCATGGTATTCATCTAGGCGTGAAAGGCAGGAGAAAAATGACGGATATGAAGGATATAGGGAGAGGTTGGGAATGAAGGAAAATAAAGGTAGATTCATATATCGTGGATTCACTAGAATTTGGAAAAGTCCATTTAGCTTCTGTCACATATAGTTCAACGCAAACGGCGACATTCTTCACGAGGGCGAAGCAGCTGGAATAAGATAATTTTACGTATTCCACGTTATAGCGCTGGTACCAGCTAGTACCGTGTAAGGGATGAAAGTGTAGAAGGGGTTGGAATATGGTAAACTCGTTACAGAGACACCCAACTGTAACGGTAACCAAGTCGGACGTCATATTTGTCCTGACCGGGGTTATTCTCCTGCATCCCTTACTTTTCACTACATCCCCTAGTTTTTCACCTACCGCCCATAGGTACAACGTTATTCCGTTGGTAACTCTACTGTTATATTCAACGACGGAAAAAATTCCCTAGAACGTCAGAGCGTCTCGTCTCAATTTCCCGCATGGCCTGTCAGCTGCCCCACTCAAGATACCAATGTTTAAAACGGTATAAGGGGCTGAATACAAATTTGTGATAATTCGGTATCTTCTAGTTAAAGCTAGTGCACACGTGTTAGCACGTGGACTATTGATAAGGTCTGGATAACATGACAGCCAGTTGGCTAGCTTTATCTTGGCTGGATGCTGAGCAGGCAGAAACTTCATCTTTCACACAGAGATTTGATACATGTGCTGTTAGAGCATTTGTTCAATCCCATCATGCCTATATATATATATATATATATATTTCCACCCTTCTTTTCATTGTTCCTCATTCCTTACATTCCTTTCTTTCTTATATTCCTTTTCCAGATTCTCAATTTCTCCCTAGATCCGTACGGCCATTCCAGTATTGAACCCTCCGTATATAGGCAGGTTTATTTTTATTCCATACGATTCATTCGATTGAACATGACTTGTGGTTACAGCCGACAATATATTTCCAATATTACAGGTCGACATTCCAACCATCCCGCGAGTCCTTCTGTATTCTTTTATCATATCGTTATGCTCGTGTCTCTGGAAAAGATGCTACTGCCATTGATACACCAGTAGCTATATACACACTTAGTCTGCAAGTAAAGTATAAAGAAACGAGCCAATGAAAATAATGGCGATTCTCAAACGATCGCGATTACATCGCTATGCCGCTGCCTTGAAAATACCTTACGATTCTCTTCATCTTCACGAAAGATGACTCGCTGCCAAGGTTCGTTTATAGGGAACCGGCGAAAAAAAGATTCTCACTGATGAACGCGACCGTTCAGCTGGGCGCATTCGTTCACGTCGACGAAAGAAGTTCTCGTGTAAACGCTGAAAATTTTATGCGTCTTTCACTCGCATTTATCCTTCGTAGTCTTTCTTCTTCTTCTTCTTTTTCCTACATTTTCTTTTCCCTCTCTCTCTCTCTCTCTCTCTCTCTCTCTCTCTCTCTCTCTCTCTCGTTTACCGAGAAACGCGCAAATTGCAGTCGATCGGATTCAGCGGTACAGACGCACCGCGACGTCTGTTACTTAATATCGAAATAAACAGGATCGTTATGGACTTTTGTCAATGACTTTATACGGACCTGAGTATACGTGTAATATTGTCCTTATTGTATGTTGGTCTTACTTTGTATTTTCCCGCCATATAATACGCTTTAATAACACGTCAATGTAATCTCTTGTCCGGTATCCATATTTGTGTAATTTTCTACATAACTGCACGCATACCATGTATACTAATTAGGATATAACATTATTCTAACGAGGGATTTCATCGTCCAGAATCATTATGGATAGTTAATAATTATTGCTTTATTCGCGAATCATAATTAACATATGAAAGTATGGATTATCATCGCTGCTAATATCCTACTGGCCATCTCAATGCATCACGCAACGGTTACATCCTTTCATGCGTAGTTACAACGCCTAATTAATTTTTATTATTAACCAATCATTTTATTAGAAAAAAAAAAAAAAACAATTTTCATCCAAAACTTACCATCGAAGCATTCGTCGTTTATTCATATTTTTTCATGAAATTTTCTCTATACCTAACCGCTTAAACGTAGTCGCAGACTCTGCCCTTAGACAGACTCGTCCAATACCTACGATTAACCGACCCTGCATCTACTTGCCTAAAGGGGAAAAGACCTTTCCCAGTTTTAAGGTATAAGCCTACAAGGGATGATTTACAATGCGCGCTATGCTTAATCCTCGAATACGATCTTTGTCATGAAATCAGATAAGCTGGAATCTGCGTCATCGTTAATTAAATATATACGTTGACATTGATAAACCATTGTGTATTCAATAGATGGGTTAATTAACGCCTGGCAGATTATTCATTGGCGAGTAGAACCATTGATATCAAGTAGGAAACTCGTTGGGTTATTAGCAAAATTAGATGATCCATACACACGATAATAATAATTAGTTTATTTGTTTTTAATTATCCACTCGCCTTGTCGTTGTGTTCAGTGCTCGAGAGTCTCTACGCTTCGGGCTAAATATAGCGAACAGATTGTTTCGTTTATTGGGGCGAGTCAAATTCACAAGAAAACAGCAGCTGTTGATTTTCTAAGTGAAATTGAACAATAAGCCGACGGCTATTTAACGAAAGGAATATTTCAATGGAATTCAGACGTTAAGGAGAAGAGTCACCCTTGAGCAACATGAATTCCCGATTCCATCAGCGAATCAAATCTTCAGACACTTTCATGATTTTCGCTTTTCTTCTCTCTCTCTCTCTCTCTCTCTCTCTCTCTTCCCCCTCCCCCCCCCCTCCCTCAACCTCCTTCAATCTCTCTCCCTGCCAACTTTCATTAATATATTTTCACGCTCGCAGCATCTGCCTCTTCTTCTCATATTCTCGCTTTCTATTTCCCGGTATACCTTTACTTCATTTTCTCTTTGCTCGTTCGTCGTCTTCCTTTTTTAACCAGACCGACACCGCAGGTACTCGTCTACGGGCACTCCCTTTGCATACCATTAGAATCATAAATTTATCATGCATCAAGGCGAACTTGCTCGCAAGGATATAAACGCGACTTTGCGAATCCTTACATCCCGAGAAAGAAACAGTAGTCGTGTCAGTTTTATTGAATATCGTAGTAAATGTCAATTTTATATGTCTTTGTCTCAGCGTGAAGCTCTTGCTCCTCGTAACGTTTGTGTGACGCAAACGCTCAATAGGAGCTTTTGTATGCTGCAAAGAAATTGTACTGACGATGTTATATCTGTAGATATACGATCGAGAACTACCGCGATGAAAATTTGTCCTTCTGGTGGCTGGCATCCGTTTTCAAGCAACTTAAGTCACCGTCGTACGTTTTTGTTCCAGAGCAAGGCCAGAATACGAGTAAAAAGAAAACAACTTTCTCGAAGTTGCTGCGAGGGCTAAAGACACACAGGAAAGAAAAACAGGGCCAAACGCAGGGCTCGCCGAGGCACGGTCGTGCCAGAATGGGTGTACCTCAGAGAGTAAGTATATACAGTTTTTGAATCGTACGATATAGCGTGAGAGTAGCATCGACTTTATTTGAATAGAAAATTTTTAAAAAGGAAAGACAAGGAGGCATTACCATCGATCCCAGCTGCGCACGAATGCACGGTTACTCGCTCGCTTCTACGTGAAAATTCGTGTCGCTTCGTCGCGATTCATATTTCCGTGACGTGAAAAAAAAAAATATCGCTCGTAAATCTATTCCGCGAAATTGCGTAGTGCGACGTTTGTCGTCGCTCGTGACTAAATATTAAAAAAAACCGCGAGCCAGCCAAAACTACCGTAGCCCATTGAAAACCCAGCAACAATATAGAAATTCTCATTGCTGTAGGTCGTGGCGGGTTTTATCGAGCGGCTGACAGGGCGGTGAAAAGAAACGTAGTGACGGAAGGGGTCGGTGGGTACAACAATCCTCTTGGATGCTTTAAATCGCGACTAGTAAATTCAAAGTTGTCAGTAGTTTTTTTTTTCTTTATTCGTTTAATTTATATCGTCGTTCTCTCTGTGAATAGGCTATTCTCTTATCGGCCTAACGAATCGTTTGCGAATCATTGTTGTCGCTAATACAAAGGAGACGGGCTAGTCGCGATTCTTTCCTATATTTATCACGTATAAAAGTACTCGGTGCTCCGTTGCTCTTGGTGCGTCTAATTATAATACCAGTCTAGCAAGTCGGCTGCCCTTGCGCGGCATTCGACTCTCCCATTCTGGTTATCTTTAATACCATGCGAGAAAGAAACTCGTCCCATTCAAAAAGCTCACGTTGTTGAACGATATTCTTTCCATTAATCTGCACGTGTGCATGTAGCATAACGATTGTGCATAAAGCAGCCAATCAGCTACGTGTATCCAAGTACGTATAGTACGAGTAACAGTGACCGGATGACGGTACAACCTTAATGGGACTCTGGATAGCAAATTTGGGTTTAGGGTAAGTTAAAAGGGATGGTACTAGAGAGATATTGTTTATTGGCTTGGTTATGCGCCTCGGGAGACCACGGTTTATGTCCGAAGGGCTTCGCGGAGCGTCATTCGTTCCCTCGAAAATCCATCGGTCTGAAGAGCAATTCGTAATTAACAAGTATTCAGTAAAATCAATGACGTGTCCCCAGGACTTTGTCATTATTCGCTGTGCGGTTGCATTAGAGACTCTGTCCTTGTCGTACTCGAAATATGAGTAGCTTAATAACAAGCGTATTAACGTGTAACATATCGCTAGAGAGAATCGATAACAAGGCCGAATAATAAAAGGTACGAACGACTAAGCTGGATCATCGATCCGATTTTGGATATCGACACGATCGTAGATCAGAATGGGACCGAATAATGAACTCGTTATGATATGACGCAATCGATCGCAATTTAACGACATCGACCGGACGCAATTATCATCTTTGCCCAAAACCTTCGCGCTCGTCGTTATCCTTTTTTTTCGTGCTCATTCAAACCGCGACGAGAACGCGCTTTGACATAAAAAACAGGGGGTGGCGAGTGTCACAGAGGGGTTCGGAGGCGGGCGCAGGAGGCTCGAGTGGTTGCAACGGATTTTTTTTTTTTTATTCAACCCCCAAGCAGTATCCTCGCGTAGACACTCGACTCGACGATTTCCTCTCGCGCCAGGTAAAGTGCTCGCGGTCTACTGGTTGCAAAAAGAAAAGAGGAAAAAAAAGTGAGAAAAAGGAAATATTTAATGTTTCCGAGACTTTGGATGAAAGCGTCTACGGCGACTGGACCGGTATAGATACGACGTCGTCTCCTTTACCCTATGTGTAAATTGAATTATGCCGAAGGGAATTAATTATGCGGCGGTGTAGCGAGAGACTGTGGTTTTCGTAGGGGCAAGAGATCATCTGAGTCGGTCAGCTGCTTCACTGGGTAGAGAAGCTGCCCACTCGCAGAGGGTCGATTTGACATGCAGACGGGCTTTGATCATCTCTCTGCTCTCGTGCTCGGCTATCGCCACTCGCCTACTGACGCGGTGCAGCTCCAGCCCGGTGTTGCTATATGTGCGTACATATATGTTATACCAAGTGCACACGATGTTACGGCGGCTTTTCATGCCGCCCGCGGGCTCTAATAGAGGTCAGCAGTATCTGCGAGTTCTCTGAGGATTCAGTTACCTGGAATATTGTAACTGTCAGCGAGGATGCGGGAGTCGCGACTCGACAGGACCGCAATGTCATTCGTCTTGCTTTCATGTGGCTGCTACATATGTCAGTATTGAAATAATAATTCGACATTGTTCATAGTTAAGTTTCCAGATGTATATGTATATCTAATGATAAGCATGCATTTCATTAACATTTGGGACATTCGAGTTACCCTGTTGGATCAGCTTCGTTTTATTGTCCCATATATTATCTTGCTACGTTTGTCTATGGCAAACGGTGGCTCGCCCTGGAGGGATGCAATTGCACCATCTGTTTTACGGCGTCGGTTCTCGCGGTTGACCGAAGCGACTTCCGTTAGAACGTCTTTGGGTTCCGTAATGCCGGGAAATTTGCAACGGTCCTCTTAATGGGATGGCTTTGAGAACGTCGCGACGGAGGCGTCGAAGGACTTAGGCAAGCTGGAATAGCCTGCGGCGGGTAGACCCTTTCTCTACTCCTGCGGATCTTGTCAGCGTCGCGACGCTCTCTACTCACCATGCGTCCTTGCTTCGTAGGTATCTTTATGTGATCTAGAGGTTAGGTTGGATCTTGGGAAAGGAGAAGATATATTGAAAAAAAAAAAAAAAGGTAAATGGTAAAATGGCATAATTATTCCTGGGAAAAACAGTAAACACCCCCGCTAGGAGCATTCTTAAACATAAACAAGACGGACCGCTCGCTTTATATGCTAATGTTAGAAGCTCGGGGGGTGGTGGGGTGAAATACACTCAGCTGTTAACCCCGTGACCCTAGCCGTTACGGCAACTCGCGCTTTGCTCCGCAGTAACGGCCTCGTTTAAATAAAAATATACCTAATTTGAATTAAAAGTGACTGCAGATATGATTTGGTCTCCCCGCAAAGGAACCAAACCCTTCGGCCAAGAGTCATTTCACCCTCTTTAACCGGAACACCGTTCAACCCCACGATAAAAACTTTTCGTAGGTATTTTTCATTAAGACGAAATCGTAATTCTTTTCAATAAAATATACAGCGTCTGTCTGATCTCCTTCAAATCAAATAACACAGATCAAATGGCGCGCCATAGTCCACGATGGTGAAATCCAGCCTATAACGACTCTATGGCGTTGTTAACCCCCGAAAGACTATATATTTCCGTACGCTACGGTACGCGTGCGTATATAGGTGGCCATAACTCCATTAAATTCGCTGAGCGTAAAACTGTGTAGTGCCATTAAGATAAAAAGTATAGCAGCACCCTGTAAGTGCGCGGGAGGGAGGAGGAAAGGTAAAGAGAAAGAAAAAGAAAGAGAGAGAGAGAGAGCATGGAAAACTAAGGGAAACCTTTCGAGCTGTGCTGTTTTAACAACGGCTTATGGTTGCTCTCGGCTCATTGGCCTTATGTTGTACCGATGGTGGCCGCCATCTTTGCAAAGACTGCTTTACATATACTGATGCTTGTATCGTTGAACTGAGCCAGCACTAAAAACTTATGGCGCCGTTAAGCAGATCTACGGTAGTCAAGGGTTAACTACTTCTATATCTCCATTAGCCAGCCATTCCTTTCTCGGTCAAACCCGCCCATCCGCTACCGTATAAACTACCGTAAACATTTACGAAATTCGAAGCCTCCAAGTGAAGCTACCGACGGCCCCTCGCTTCTTCGTCTTGGAGCGCAAGCGCTCTGAAGGTCACTGACATTGCTGAGGGTGAGCCTTAAAGGGGGTAGAACCGGCGGTTTGGTCGAACTCGCAAGCCAACCGTATCTCTGGCATCCATCGTCCTATCGTGATGTCACGATCTCTTGAAATTATCCGCTAGAACGAGTACTGCGAGTCAATGTGAACGGCGTCAGGTAGACAGAAAGCAAAAGAAACAAGATTGTTTTCTTAGTCGGTATTTGATACTCGAAGTCGTGCTTTTCGATTGACATGGATTGTTGATCGTAAAATCAAAGTCACTTAATGGCCGGAAAGCCGTAGAAATGGATTGCGTACCGTATATATATCTATACTTACACTTCCTACAGTTTCTACGCTATAGCGACATATGTTGGTACAGACGGCGCGTTTCCATAGGACATTTCACGTGGCCGATATACCAATGAAACTTTATGGTCGCAATACAATCTTCCGTTATCAGCAGGCAGCAACCTGGCAATAAAGGCCGACAAACGTGCAAATGCAACGATCTTATCGCTCATGTAAAAGGACAGGAAGCTTATTCCTGGTTATAATTTCGGCCGTTTCCCAACGTTGCCCAAAGTTTAGTTCCTCGAATGCCCGGCAGGGCCATGCATTTCAATGCGATGCTACTGCGCACATCCCTAAGTAATTCTGGATTGGTGCGCTAATAACTGTTTCATATTCATTGCAACGAACCTAAGCCAGCCAGTATCTCCGCTCGGTCTCCCTCCCTCCCTCCCATTTTCCCACGTTCGTTTATCAGGACGCCTTCGACAGATTCTTTCAATAGATAAAACCTCTCCAGTCATACCTTACCCTTCACTCCTTTATTCAGCAATTTACTTTTCTCTTACTCCCTCGCAACCACCTCCCCCCCCCTTTTCCCTTCCTCGTACCTTCCTCCATCTCTTCTATATACGCACAGACAGATCGACTCTCGATTGTTCCCAATGTCAGGAGTGAGGTGGTACGGGGTTGTCATGCTGAATGATTTTCCTGGATAGGGTTAGCTGACAAAGCAATACGGCACTGCCATCACCACGCTCGAATAGTTAACGTTACCCGGTTAGCACGGCTTGCATTTTGTATGCAAATTATAGCGCAGTATACCTACGCGATTGCAAATGCCCCTCGACGTACTAACGAAGAGAGTTGACGTGAATCAGGATCGAGGGTGTCCCGTTTCGAGGGGTTTCAACGTAGGTGTGTCAAGGGAAGGAAAAAGAGAAGAAAAAACGACCATAGGGCAGACAGTCATGGGGAAAGGTACAAGTGCGATCGATGTTATGTTCCTATACGTTCATCCCTTGAGCCTGTCTTTATCATCCCTTGCACTCTATATCCATGACCCCTCTTCTCTACCAGAAACTTCCATTTCCTCTTTCACCCTTCCACGTCCCTTCTCGTGTTCGCTGCTACAATGTCACGGCCTCTACAATTTTCTCGTCTGAGCACCAGACCCGACCTTTTGAACCTAGCTTTTCTAATTAGCAAATGCACGTCTTAAAACTAGGCATCGCTCTCTCAGAGAGCTCCTGGCCACTGCGACGCTTCTGCTTTATGCTGCGCAGCTTGCTCGTGGCTTAGCTTCGTCTCCTTGGAATTAGAATATTTATGGCTTTTTAATGGCCGACTTGAGACAACGAGCGTGATGCCAGACCGGGCCTCCTTAAGATCGGTTGGCACATTTTTTTTTTTTTTTCTTTTGGGCGACGATCGAACGGCGTTAATTAGGCAGACGGTCCTATCGTTCTCGACCACCCAGCCGAGAGTCTGTCTCTCTCGCTCTCTAAATCTCTTTATCATTTTCCTCGACTTGTATCTCTCTCTCTCTCTCTCTCTCTCTTTTCATTTATCTCCTTCCTTGCACTCTGCGTACCTCCTTTCTACCTTTGTATTACGGCGACTCTTCTGATGGTTCGTTTATCGCGCCATACGCTTCACAACCGGAAATCCTCGACAACTGAAGCGCCGTTAAAATCCTCTGAGGATTTCTCGTTCGCCCCGTCGCGACGCGGCCATTCTTCCCTCGTCATTATTTCTATTGTTCCTTCGTGTCTCGCGAATTATTCTCGAATTGAATATATATATATATATATATATATATATATATATATATATATCACTTTACACGTCTCTTTTGCACTTTATTTTTGAAAACGAATTCGTTCGTTAGCTCGGCATAAGCATCGTCGTCGTGCCGCTTTGGACTCTGCTTAATTAAACAAGATATCAGTACCTCGGGCCAGTCTTTTCAAACCTTTCTTGTCCCGCTACTCTTGAGCGATCTCAGACGCTCCGTAGACTTCTCGAGGGTAGAGATGGCCCTCAGGATGGTTGGACGAAGGAGCGAATAGAGGAGAAGGAGCACAAGAAGCGTCTTAACAACGTCCCGAAATTTCTTTTTATTCGCATTGTCTCCGGACTTTTTTTTTTTTTTTTTTGGCAAATTGCTGGTCCTCGACAATGTGTTCTATAGCGCCTAAAGACGCTGAAATGAACAACGGGAATCCTTTTCAACCCAGAGACGATATACCTATGTATGTAAACTGGATGATGATCTTTAAGATCCGGTATAAAATTCTTAGTTAATTTCACGAAATATTTCGTGTATTGCTCTGACGGAGGATTTACGAAAATCCTTCTAGCGTGAAAGAGGCTCGCGTTTTGCATCACGATAAAGTTATACCCGGAGCTTACCACTTGCGGTTTCAGGGATTATGACGTAAACAGGTTATTCCTGGCCGCAATTACATTGTAATCTACGGCACTTTAGCCGGCTGGCTAGTTTGTCCGTAAAATCGTTTAGAACGCCCATACCACCGATAAGGGTACAAAGGAAATACCCCAAGCAGTGCATAGCTGCTCTCACGTAAGGAATCATGCAAACAATCAAGATTGAATATATCAACGGGTATATGGTATACGTATATGTGGTATCTATATGCACATAAAGTTTTGGTTATATAACGCGATTCTTTCGAGGCTTTTAGCCACTCGCCAATTATCCATTTGAAGGCTACAGCGAAATTTCTCTCTGTAAATGACTTTGGTCTGTCGATGTATGGTGATTATGGGCCAAGGGTGGAAGAGGATTTCGTAAACGGTCGTTCGCGCAACACCGTCCCTTTTATAGCGAGGAAACATTCTCACTTTGGATAACAACAATCCTCCAAGCGTCGTGACGAATCGTATGGATGTTCGTATAACAACGTGTCTCGTTTCTTGGCATTTTATTTCGTATCGGTAAAGGTTTTTTTCGATATTCATGAAAATCTAGAAGAGAAATCGCGATCCGTGTTTACCGTTCGCACCTTACTTCTTCCTAAGGGTGGCGAAAAACGGTAACCCTCTCGACTCAACCAGAATGAGGAAATAATGTTTTCCAAGGGTTAAAGTCGATACGGATGCTATGGATGCGATACGTTTGAACGTTACGTGAAAAGGATCTGAGTCTCTGAAAGCTTGCTTGTCAGGCCTTTGCGAAGACGTAGGTCGTGCTTGAAAGTTTAATGCGTGTTTCAGTGTCGAGCCGACGTCGATGCTTCTCCCTCTGTCTTGTCGTAATTTTCACATCAGGTTTACGGTGACTTCAGCCGATCTCGCGAATTATTGATTAATGATGCCAGAGGCTGCGTGGCAGCTGGTACTTCATAACAAGGACATTTCATGTGTAAATGATGAATTGGGTTCGGATGTTAACGCGGTACCGTTTTACGAATATTTTGACAGTATTATTTATTGCTGGTTATACACAGTCCTGAGTACACTCGAAACTTTTGGTTTCTCAATAAGACAGACGGTCTTTTGTCCGTATATAAATTCAATCGTTTATATTCCCGTATACCAGGGTATCGTGAAAAGTCCTAGATGATCCTAAACTGCAGTCGCGACGAGGAGCGTCTAGGTGAACCTTAACTGCACGGCGGTAAGTTTTATTCGGCAAAGTGGTTCGCATATTTGCATATAATTTCACTTGGACTCTCGAGATTCTCGGTTACGGCTTTTTACGAGGGTGCCTGAAAGGAATCCGGGTCTAGCTCTCTGATACTGCAGGAAGTCACGAAATATTCAAATGACCACGATTGCGGCGTCCGTTTGTTTCGAAGAATTGCCATTAGGCTGAACTTGAATGTCGATACTTATATACACACTAGTGCTGCCATCTACACGTTACCCGTAGCTACGCGCCGCCGTCCCCAGGAATCTCTCGCAATTCTTTCAGGCAGCTGCTACCGAAGGCAGGTGGAGCACTTGGCGAGTCACGCGTTACGGCACTGATAGTAAAATCGAAATAACGACCTCCTCGTTATCGCGAAATTAGATCACGTGAAGCGGCAGGGAAATTGCATTTCTTACGCTGAGAAACTCCCTATCGCCATTCTCTTTATCCTTGTACACCCTTTCCTGTTCGGTCGCCATTCCTTGGCTACATTCTACTACCTCCCTCTCTCTCTCTCTCTCTCTCTCTCACGTGCGCAAAGTGCGGCTAAAGTAATAACCGTCCCTCCCACCCCCGACACGTAACCAACGTAATTAGCCGCGAAACTTTCAAGGTTGAATACCCACCTAGAAAATAGTACCGAGCCGTACGGCAGAGCCCGTAGAGGGCCGAAGCCCGGAGCCCGTAAGCTACTTAAGAGCATTTGCATGAAATACGATCGGCAGGAAACACCTACGGACGCCTTCCGTGCCGTAAAACATTTTGACGAGCGCCTAGTATGTATGTACCTTTCCACGGCTCAACTTTAACGTCGAGCCTTCCCATTTCCAAGCTATACTCTCAGCGTATCCCAAGAAGGTCAAACGTTTCGAGTTGGATTTTCCACTAGGAGCTACGACAGTCTCGAGTCAGCTATCCTATAGGAATTCGTCTTCGTTGCCTTGTTCGGTAAAGAGAAGAAGAAACTTTTCGCCTTCCTAAAGACATACATTGATCTCGATATGGGCCATTGGGATACGATGCGAATAGATACTAACTGGACCAGAGAGAGATGCTGCAAGTGAAAGAAGTCCGTATACGTACATAGACATTTCTCTTCGAACCAAGAAAAGAGTAACGATCCTGTTTTGCACAAGGTGTACTTCAGTATGTTTCACCCTAGACGTATACCAGCCGGAACTATCTCTGTGGGAAGTACCAGTCGTAAAATTCAAATATCCGAATACCTGAAAGGCGTCTCCGAGCAGTCGAGTTACCCTGCTGGTCTACTAGTGACACGGAGTTACGCCCGAGCAGCGGACGAACGTGTCTTTCGCCCAAGATATCACCACTATCCTGCAACGAAGTGTCCATATCTCGCCCAAGATATACCCGTATACCACTTCCTTTATTGCGTCTCGCTGTTTCATCTCTACTGACGGCCGTATGCCGCAATACGCATAGATATGAAAACCAGGAACGTAGCGAAGCTCAAATTCAAGCCTTGTTAGTCACTTACAATACATGACTCACGAGTCTCTCGAGCAAATAAGGTAAATGTAACATATCAAGCCTGTTGGCACGTAGGAACTTTGAGTCGCTTACCTTCTCACCTCTCTCCCTCCCACTCTTCGTGCTGCTTTAACTATCACGCTCGCGTCCGTGACGCGAATGCTTAAAGATACGAAAACACACCCCTGACGATAACTTCACTACGGGATTGTTAAGGGTTGCGATTTATAAGTGCTTCCGCCATTCTCCCTATGACCACTCCAAGAATACCGAATGCGACACTAAATATTCACGAAGTCAATTCGACAGGGTAGGAGTAAGTGTTGTTGTACAATACACAAAATTTGAAGATACCTATGTCTGTCTCTGTCTTACGAACATAAGTGCCCATGGGTATGTCTCTCTCGGACTCGTGGCAGGTATAGGAAGTTAGACAATTTTCATGAAATTAACTTCTTTCGAGATACAATTGACGGTTCGCCGTTCATTTATCGTGTCCTTAAAAAAGACTTCGTCGTATCGTCTTTCTGACGTGTCCATTTACAGTGATCCCATGTACGATCTTGGCTATCGTCGTATCATCGAGACTAAGAGATGGCTGATTACGGAAGCCCGAATAAATCGCAATGTTTAATTGCATTTGTCACGAGCTTATCCCGTGGTGTCTATCCTTGTATGGGGTGGCTGTACAGTAACAATGCTGGGATAAATTGACCGGTAGGCGTCTCAGACCCACTGAGTAAGAGCGGCAATAAAGTGATCCTATAAGGAGAAGCTGCCCCAGGTGGCCAGTTAGCTGCTTAACCTTAAAAATATATGTTCTTCCGCTCCTCGCAGACTCCGCCACGCTTCTTAGTGGTATCCACCCACTTTCAGTTGGCCTCCTCCTTAACCTTCTGAATCTATACTCCCACACGTCCATTTATCTATCCAGGGTGCAGGTTTATTGTGATTTACGTAAGTTTCGGCGTAAGAAAAAGAAAGGAATAAAAAGTGATCGTTTTACCTCTCAACCTATCCAGCCAAAATCCATGGCAATCTCATCCCAGAGGTACCTGGAGCACATATAGTGACTCTTCTCTCATCTGGACTCCTCTTATTTATGAGGTTTTCTAGTTAGACGCGTCATTGTAGTACTAAAATGTATTCCGCGCGATATCCTCCTTCTGTGGAATTGTAACGGCTCAAGTGACTCTTCCCTCGCCGGAAGAAATTAAGTCGACCCTGTACCTAACCATGCTGAGATACATAATTTCGTTGGGGTTTCGTATAACGTTATCCCAGGACTATGGCGATCTCTTGCTGTTTGTCCATGGTTTCCTTTGTTTTTCCATCTTACCATCCACCCGGCTAGCCGGCGAACCGCAGAAAAAAAGTCAACAATTCACGGGCAAACAAGGCAACGTAAATTCTCAGCCTTGTCTCGGTATTATTCAGGCTTAGCGGATGCTACTCCTGGGCTCGGGCAAGAGTCTCTGGTACTGGATGCAAACAAACGCTTTTAATCCGTTTAACATAAATACTGTACTGTTTAATTAAATTGAAGTCGAGGCTGTCGTCATTGTCAAGCCAAGTTCCTTCTCGGTGCAACTTTGACTTAAGTGTATTTCAAGTACGCGTATTATCCGACCGCCATAATCAAACTTGTCGCACGTGACATCGATAACGTTGTTATAGGCAGCGAGGGTTTCCATCTATTTACATTAGAGTCTGTATACGGAGATTTGTAAAAATCGGGGATCGGTTCTACGGTAATTTTCATGAAGGATTTACTTTGCAAATATACGCTCGGGCTTTGTTTTGAAAGCCAAGCGAGACTACTTAACTTTCGTCTTAATTATTCAGCTAAAAGCATAAGGAAGATTCCTCCTCGTTTAACTACACTAAAACTTACGGATACTACGCACACCCTTATACTCTCGCGAGAGCTTTCTTGTGATTATAATTTTCGAAGTATTATCAATTTATTATCCCATGTAAATGACATTTGCAGTAATTCTTGTCTGCGCGCACGGATAATATTTCCATTTTATTTATTAACAGGTAGACACACCCGACAGCGTGTTACAAAGTGGCCTGGGTCTGGGACCTGATATGGGACATACGATTCTACGGTCAATGGTGGATCCGAGGGACTACGATCGATTGAGATATCTTCAAATGAACGGCGGTCAACCAAACAGTTTCGAAGAGACCATACACAGGGTACGTTCTAGTTGAATCTCTATGGATGAAAACACGTGGGCTTCGCCCGTAGACCACAGGCGCATCAATCTCACTGCCAGTTGTAGATGCGCGCGGTCGCACGAGCCGCCATGCCAAATTGTTCCGGAGGATAAAATAAAGGAGAGACCGTTCGCTCTCCAACTATGCAGAAGCGTCCGTTAATACTGTCCGCAAGCTTCCTTATCGATCGCGTTGCGTAACCACACGATACGTTTGAATTTTTCTCTATTTTTATTATGAAAATCCTCAAGATTTCTCTCAACATCCGTTTAAGCTGCTTTTACTCAGTTTAACCACTTCTGGTTTAATATTTCTTCTCGTCAGCCAACCCGTACCGGAATTGGTCCGCTACTCACGTACAGGGAAAATTGATCTTATACACCTTCGTCTGGCGCGAACCGTACTAACCTTCCGAGAAGACTGAACTGACGTAGGGTCGATCCTCGGCAATCTCACAATTCGAAATCCTCCAATCTTAACTTTCGCGATCGCGACACCCCGTAAACTTTTCGTCCGGAGTAGTCGAGCGTCCTAGTTTCCATCGAACGTATCCCGGCGACCGTGTTATAACTTTTACGTTCGCGAATTTTTCTTTTTCCTTCCCACCTACGGTCCTCATTGGTCAATGATTCGGAAGCTGTGGCGGTTAAGGGCGCGAAGAGCATGGACCACTCGCGAGATGCAATCGGTTTATTATGGCACCCTTTTTTTTTACCCTCCCTCATATACAGGGTGCGGCAAGCCGCAGTTATCGCTGACCCTCGGCCAACGGGACCGCTACGCGGACTCACACTTTTTTGGCATTTGTCCCTTTATCGCGTTACGTAATGGCCCACTTTTTACGATTACCATAAATTTCCCTTTTACTCAGCTCCTCTCGGACGCCTGCACATTATACCCGCTTCACCTTCCTTTCTACCACTATATACCCTACGAACTGCGATTTCTATCCATTTCTCGCAGTATCCGGTTCCCTGCGTTACTTCACCGTCCCTCCTCTGCCTTACCCCTCTCGGGACGTTCTTGCTGCACGATAAGAGACGGTAACAAATTGAATTTACTCTTTTTTACGATCTCCACGTCCCGTGTAATTTGCTGACTGCTCGGTTATTAAATACCGCTTCCTGCCACTGGATTATGCGGTTAACTTGCCCCGCGACTGCCACTTTCAATCGTAAAAACGAATAGCGATGGGTTCACTTTGAGGGTGATATAAAAAAGAGGAAAAAAAAAAAAAGAGTTGTTCCGGTAACACGCAAATTTCTTACCGACTTGGATTTACGAGGGACAAAGGTATACACGCGTGCCTTAGTAGTATACTGGAACAGAGTGGAATGTGCTGACTTTAATTTGATCTTTCATATTATACGTGGTACGTATGTTCCAGCTCAAGGTCCAAGAGGCACTAAGGAAGAAGGAACGTTTTCACAAAGAGCACGAGGAGGTGAGTTCGTTCTTCTACACTTTATAATTGGCTTCTTCACGAAATTAGAGGAACAACGGAAAACCCCGAGTACGTTACTCGCATACCTTATACATTCTAGAAGACCGTTAAAGAAGAATTCGTTTCGAAACCAGAAGACATTTTCTTCCACCCTGTATATCCCACACGACTTGTACGTATGTTATACTGTGCACACGAAATAGAATACAGACACGAACTTCGAGGAGTAGGTGTACTTTGTTATATCTCGAAAACTCAATATCTCTTTAAAGTACCAAATTTCAATAGTGCAGCAGGTTGCGAATCTTTCTATACACTATATATATATATATATATATATATATTTCATAATACATAAAGTAGATCCATTTTCCGTGGGAGGTCCTTTCAGGACTCTTGTAGGAAAACGTATAGTAGCGATATATATACATATATATATATATATATATATATATATATATATATATACACTAACGGTGAAAGAAGCTAAAGGATAAAAGCGCAGATTGCCAAAGTACAGTAAGAGAAAGTAAAAGGGATATACAGTGAAAAGGAGCAAAAGAAGAAAGATGAAATTCCATGTAGGCAGCACGCTTGGGAATCGCGTGGTGAATACCACAGATTGTAACTTATAAGTGCATTCTGTCAAGCCCGAATACCTCGGCACGCAATCACAATTAACGAGACTGTAGCTATCGAGCTGCTGCTCGTTCGATTGATGACTCGAAGAAGAACGAGCCCAGGAGGCGTTATAACAGATAAGCCCAAAAATGGAATAACCGCGAAACGAAATTTGCATACGTGTGCTTCTTGGTCGGAGCATGACTCTCGGCGCCTCTTATTATGCAAAGTAGCTCGATCAGGTGATATCATCATAACCAAATGCGTATCTCGTGAATTTCTTATGCGTGGCGTCACGACTCGCTAAACGTAGTTTTCTTACCCTTGCCATATCCTATATGCACGTACATACATACGTATTCGGTACCTGGCTCTATATCTATATACCCGTATGGGGAAAAGTACAGCGGATTTGATACGCAATTCTCGTTCGACTGACAATTTTCGCGGAATAAGGTATAAACGTGAGAAGATTTGGGGTTGGAGCTCGTGGTGGGTAAAAAGAAATAGAGAAATTTAAAAAAAACTCACGGAGAATTAAAAGGTTGATGCTATATACTTTACTGCACTCGTTTCATATACTATAGTTTGCACCGAATCCCGATAATGGCGAGACATAGAAAATTCAACAGGATTTCAACGTACTGGACTTGGATTCGCGAAAGAGCTTTCGGGTAAAACCAGAAGTTTCTATAGGATATTTTTGGAGGTGTGCGAAGGAGGCACCGGTCAAGGATTTAAGTGCATGACATGGATGGGGAGAGATCATCCTGGATTATCCTCTAGGGTTCCTTCTAGCATGGGATAGCAAAGTTTGTCATCCAACTCGCAAACACCTACGGAATATTTTCAAACCGCCAGCTTACTCTTTTCCAAATGTATCCTACTGTGTAATGCTTAAACTAAATAATTTTCAAAGGATACATAAAACATTACAGACTTTACTAATGGATGGTACAAGTCGACGAGACTGTATCTTGAGGATTTTTTTGCTTTTTTTCTCCTTCTTTATATTTGCGTATACATTTCCTCTGTCTGCTTCTCATCCGAAGAACCAAGTCTCGACGTAGAAAAGCCTGACGGCTTTACGCGACTTTTAGAGCAAGCCTGAAGAAATTGGCTGAAACTATCAGCTACAAAAAAAAAGTGACCTTTGAGGCTACAAGCAATATGGAAATAAAGGTTGGTGTCCCTGTAAAAGTTTTAGTGTCACCTCTGCCGCAGGTTTACGGTTCCCCCGAGGGCCACTCCTTTCTCTTCGTCTCTCCTCTCCTCTCCTGTCCTCTTCACTCCATTCCATTCCATTCCATTCCTCCTCATCCCCATAGTCAGCATTGCGCCCTTACCTCAGTGCCGACTTCATCTTTCGATCCCCAAGACTGCTAAGCCAACCTCATACCAACCTCGTACCAACCTCATACCTCCGCCATTACCTCAGCCTCTTTACCTCGTACTTCCAAAAAATACTTGAGCAAGGCTACCGTCGTGTTTCCTTTTGTAATATCATCCCTGAAGCCATCGTACGCTCATCCTCAATAATCGTAGCGTTCTAAAATACTTGCTGTTCCTTCTACCTCCATCTTTTTTTTTTTTTTTCTAAAAAAGAAGCTAGCAAGACCTTTTAACTTCACTCGCATCACCTCTCCTTCTCCTTCAAAGCTTTTCTTTACGCCGTTTCTGCGGTACGAACCTTCAGCCCTTTTGTTTTCCTTGTCTTTCTTCTTACACCGGAAACCCTTGAAACATGTCCGTTAATTTTCCCGCTTGCACGATTACCACAACCGTCCCTTTTCTTCTTCGTTTTTGGAAGCATAAAAGTACCGGCTAGCCAGAGACCTGCGTCGATCTTCTTCCTCCTCAATTTCTTTCCTTTGAGTCGCGCCGTCGCTGCCTCAAGTCGCAATAATCCCATTGTTTCCGGATTCTCCCTCAGCTTCCACCACACCCTCTCAACACCCTCCCTTCCATCACTCCTTCCTACTACCCCATGCCTAACCAGGTTCTCAAGACGCGCCTGATTCCTGGCCACGTCCGCGTCTACGTCTCCTCCTGAGTCTCCGGACTGTTTTTCTTCGTCGCGACGACAGATCTCGTAGGGGACTTGTCTCGATTCTGCCTATCTCTCTACGCTAAGTTATTTCGGCGTCAGTCCATTACCAGGGAGCCTAAAAGGTCCCGATATGGATCCTCATGACTCAATGGATCTCAAACGACACGACAGCTCGTATCGTTCTGACACATCCCTTTCTTGTTCCTAACCACCGAGAACAAAGAAAAGGTTTTACTCACGAACGAAAAGAATCTAAACGAGCTTCTCAAAGTGTCTCAATCCTGAGACATAGTTAGTGCGTCGATCAGTAATGACTTTAAACAATTACTACATACTTAGACTACCGCAGAGTCACGAACTGATCATTCTGTTTCAGATACTCCGAGACATACGGCAAGGTTTAATGCAGCTAGGACGAGACGGAAGAGGTCAGCTCCCTGGAGGTTAGTATACTCAACCTTTTCACCTCGCACTACGTGTACGCTTATCACAGAAAATGGTTATTCTCCATGGTGCATTATTTCACGTGCATCAACGATGATATACTTTGTGCAATATAATTCACAGTGATAATACACATGTATGATGTTTCCTGAAAAAGTGCTTTTTCTCAACCAACAAAATTATATACGTGTCTCCGATAGAAATTTTTCGTTCAGCTCAATCAATCAATAATTTGCATCGTCGACAGACTTAATCATTGACCGTTACTCGTCTTCGATCAATCTATAGAAATTGACTCGACGAGTACATCGAGCCTGTTGTTTTCATTGTATTCCTGTAGCCGAGAAACGGCGCGAAAACAAATTAAAGCCAAGATTAGCGTAATGAAACGGATAGAGTAGAACGCTACGACACGAGTGGGCTCTTAAAGTTTATTGCCGATTTATCTCCAGCGTAGGATTTATTTGCCGCGTGATTGTGTGACGACGACGCATATACACCGAGTGAAGCCCCTCGTATGCTGCTAATCTCGTTATCGTAAACACCCGTCGTGTTCCAGCCACCCTCAGAGCCACTACACCCTCTTCGTACATCACTCCCACAGCATAAGGGGTTACTCCTCTCGCTACTCGGAATCCACCTACCACCTTCGGTACACGTGGCGCAATATACCCTCCTCACGCATCGCGTACTGTCTTCGACATATATACTATAGATACCAACCTACAACCTTCACGATAACGTATTACCAGCACCCGTTGAGTGTTCGAGTCTCGTGCTTTGAATTGCGAATTGCATCCACCCTGATGCTCTATTCCAATCTTATAATGGATTCGTTAAAATTGCTGGAAAAAGAAAACATGTTAGACTGAGGATGTACATTTTTTTGATAAATCTACATTTTTTTACAGATGACACTTATATGTACGACGAGGACGCACGATGTGGCGGGGCTGGTGGTCTAGGACCTGTTTCGGGAGATCAACATTGGTATGACGAACCACCCTCTGAATCCGATCCCGAAGAATTCCTCATGGGAGCCAGCGGTGGTCCAGTCCCTACGGCGACCATTCAAAACGGAAGGTAAACTCAGTGCCAATCCTCGGCGTTGACCCTATCCACCCTTAAAATTTCTCCGACGTGTATTCTCACCCTTGCCCACTACGTTTTTAGGGTGTGCTTCACTCTTAACCTTAGACCGGAAAACAGGGGCGAGGGAGTGATCTCGCTCAGGACCGCAGGCGACATCAGTCTCCCGCGGGATCGCTCCCGAAAACCCGCCATGTCGACCATGCGGGGTCTCATAGTTCCTCAGGGTCACAACAACCCTCCGACCATCATACCCCTTACGCATTCGAGAGCATCCCGCGAGAGCGGCGACTACGCCAGCAGCGACGTTCAGGTCAGTCGATCCAATCAAACTTTCTCCCAAATTGCGATCCCCTCCCTCCTACATGCATATGTATATATAAGGGGATACACTCTGTTTGAAAAGTATAAAAAATCCTATATCTCACCATGCAAGCTGAGTCTTTATACTGTTCGTATTATTATTATTATTATTCATGCCCAGGTCGACTAGTCAAGTCATCAAACATGCAATTTGTAAGACAGGTAACGGCACCTCTGAATACCTTCACCTTGTCGAATGGAGAAAATCAACGGCGAACACGAGGCAATTAGCCGTGACCTATCCTGTCGTATTTGCCTCTATCGTTAATCCGGTGATAATGACGTCCCCAGACATTTTGAAAGTTGCATTCTGAAGTAAAAGAGCGCCGAGGTTTGTTCTGAAGTTTGTCGAGGCTCTGCCTGCCGATTAAGGCCAGTGACTCGGCAACTGGCCGAACTGCCCGGGAAGCCCTTGGGTACGCGGGCGATCAATTTTAAAGACGCGAAGAATTCTACGAAGAGAGTTTATGAGATTTATTACACGAGTGCATGAGAGTCTCACTCTGACCCAGTGAGAGAATGATTCTTCCAAGTAGCATGATAATGTAGTCTGACTCTCTCTTTCTCTCTCTCTCTCTCTCTCTTTGTCCAGTAGGATAAGCTAATATATTGAACAGAGTGATACCAGTGAAAGAGACTACGGAAGAAGGGATACACGAAACGTGTATATAAGAAAATTAAAATTTGAAATAATACATTGAATAAACGACTGTACAATGAATCTTAAATATTACAAGATTTCAACACTAACGATACGCGTGCTTTCATCCCTTAACTTTTTTTTTTTTTTTTTTTTTTCTTTACATCCTACCAATTGTCATGACAGTTAATAACGTCCTCCTGTTTACATACGAGCGTAATGTTTTTATGTGTTATTTTGTTCTTTTTTTACTCCTTATAATTTATCTCCACGGGCTCTCGACCTTGGCAACGCCACGACTGTCTCACACCTTCCCCGGGGGTGGTCGTGATTTATTTAATTTGGGGGATGCAGAGTGTGAGCTCGAGACTGTCGACTGTGTCGGTGGACACGAGTAGGAGCGACCAGCTTCCTATGGGGGGTCGCCACCCTGAGCACCCTACGAGCCACGAGCACCGTCACCACCACCATTCGGTATCACCCCGACCCAATCAACGCTACCCTGCCACAACTATCACCGCTACCACCACCACCAATACCGTCACTACCAACGCACCACCACCATCACCACCACTACCGCCATTGCAACCCGCGACGCGCGCCATTCCCGGATATGTTCGTATTTGCCTAGTTGTAGACATTGCTCGCTACCGCAAATCCATACTAACCCACTTACCCCATACCTGAACAAATATCAACATCTTCAACAGGAAGTGAGAGATTCCTTCGGATTGGATGCAGCCACGTTCTATTCATCCATCATGAATATTTAGTTTTTCAATGAACAATCATACACGTATTGTAGTTACATGTATTATACATGCACGCGCGCGTATGTGTGTAACTGCAGTTTCCCTCTCGGCCATTAGATTTTTACGTTATGTATGTGTATATATATATATATATATATATACCTGAGTTCTTGTCGCTACGCAGCATCCGGGAATAGTTTTTGCTAAATGTATCATGGTATCTTGTCCTTACATCAATTCTCTGAAGTCGGTTTAACGAACCGAGAGAAAGATTCTGTCTCGAGTCACGAAGGAAGGTCCTGACCTCCATGAAAATTCTAGGGGATACTGTGTGTATCAAGGGTTGAATCTTCGCTAGGGGTTTATTGTGACAATCAGTCATGATTGTCAAAGCTTTTAGTACCCTTACCGACTCTCTTGTCTGTCTCTCTCTCTCTCTCTCTCTCTCTCTCTCTCTCTTCATTCCTCTTTCACGACACAGCACTGACAGTATCTTACTCACACGACACACCAATATTAAATATATCGCTCTAACCCACTTTGTTTTCTTTCGTCAAACCTCTAGAAACAGTTGATACTATATACCTCTGTACATCTAACGCCTATTATATCTTTCGTTGATAAAACCATATGTACTTGCTGCCTCTCGTTACTTATGTCATATACATATATGTACTATATATAATATCGTTCGTACTATATATTACAGATATCTATATACCTATATATATTTTCCCTTAAAGTAATGCACGTTCGCCGTACTAATTGGTTCTCTCGCTCTTTTTCGCTCTATTATTAATTTACGTAATGTCCTATCAGTCACACATGTAACAACGTTCCTGTCGCTAATGCCGTAAATTTCAAAAAAAAAAAAAAGAATAGCTCGATAGCCTACGAGGTTACGTGATTAGAACTGTTACGAGTATGGATTTTAGAGTCGGAGTAGCGGTGAGGAAGGATTGTCGCCGAGCCAGAGCAGCGACTACGAGGATCAAGAAGAATTAGAGAGTCAACATTCGGCCGCCGTCCATACAGTACGTGATCACAATCCTTGTTTGATCTTTGCCTTCCACCCTCGCATGAGGTCTGATGTTTGCACGAGCGCTCCGCTGTCGGGATTAATGTATTGTTCTTAAATCCCAAGTTCGATGCATGCCAGAGATACTATAGAGATTTGTCGTTTTCTTTTGTTTGTATCATTAAACCCAAACTATGTGCTTGCGTTGTTATTGTGCATTATTTATTTTATACCCTGTGTCTGTACGTTACGAAACCTTCGCTAAAATATCGTTTCAACATAAAAATACAACACGATCTCTTCGACGCAATTTTTCAGACCTTACTCGAACATACTCCCGATAAACAATTGTATGATACTATACTGCTATTACACATGCGAGGGTACATGGATACGACTCCACCGACAAGTCGACCTCGCGCTTAAGAGCGCTGCTCCGATATTTGAATTGATTTCGTTTGTTCTTGACCTGTCAATTAATTTTTTTTATTTATTGTCATCTTGCATGATTTCGATGAGAGGAGAATTGAGAAGGTTTACTTGATTCTTTTTTTTTGGTCTGTCGCGAAGTCACTGTACGTTTAATAGTTTTGGTACGGACGATACGTATCACGGCCCATCGTCGCTCGATGATAATGGATGACGAGAATCAATCGGCAAGGAAAGACGTTCCTCGATTAGGCGCGCAATTCAAATGTTTGTGTTACTTGAACTTTTGATGTTGCTCTTGTAGTCGGAAGCGAGCGCACTGCTGGAGGGAGACACCAGAGCAGGGATAGCAGGAAGAGCGAGGAATTTGAGGCACGACGTGCAACGTAAAATTTCGAGACTTCGACAGGACAGGGCGTCGTCGGAAGCTTTTCCCTGCAGTGCAAGTAGCGTTGAGAGTCTTCCCAGCGGAAGTGGTTCCAGTACGCAAGCCTTGGTACGAGCCGGAAGTAATCATAGCTCTATATCCTGCGAGGATAGGGATGCTATCAGTCCAACATCAGTTGGTCCTGTTCTCTGTAGAGCAAGAGCACTCGTTGATTATACGCCTAGTCCTTACGACAAGGACGCTTTGAAGTTCAAGGTTTGTGCCTGAGATGTCGTTAGGCCATTGATGCCTTTTGTAGATTTATGGAAGTGGAAAAGGGAGATTGGATCATTGGACTGTATGTACCACTTGGTTATTATTTTTCTTTTTTATTTTAGAAAGGAGACGTCATCGACGTTGTTCAGATGAACACGAGCGGCCTCTGGAAGGGTGTAGTACATAACAGAATAGGACACTTCAAGTTCATCAATGTGGAGATCTTGAACGAGAGGGTACCGAGAGAACGACGTGGGGAACCGGAACGCGGAAAGTGGGGTCAAAGGTACAGACAGAAGCCTGGATCCGTTGAAGAGCTCTTGCAGAGAATGAATCTTCAGGTAGGAAGCAATAGCTTTTACGTAGGGGCTAAAACAAACTGAGCGCCATTTGCATTATTTCAAATGCAAACTAAGTATTCTTTCCGATCTGAGCACATTCCCAATACAGGATGACACGGACGCTCGTATTCCATTGGCGGAATAAATTTCTTTATAATAGCTTAGGAGTGGATAGACAATTTTTGTATGAAAATCAATTTCATTCGTGATGTCCTTTATTGCTGTCGTTTGTGCAGGAACATATTTCTGTGTTTGTACTAAACGGATACGAGGACCTAGAACTGTTCAGAGAATTGGAACCAGCGGATCTTGATTACCTGGGCATTCATCAGCCGGAACATCGGGCTAAGATACTCACAGCTGTTCAGCTACTTCATGATCTGCAATGTGAGAGTTATTGAAAATATCTAAAGTGTTTTTGAAGAATTTCTAAAATTTTTGGACTTTGAAATAATTTTTTGTATCTACCGGAACACATGAGCAGATTACATTGTAGAATTTATCTTTTTCTGCATCAGCTGGAAGCGAAGGAGACTTGGCCTCTAGTTCCGAAGGGGATGAGATTAACCGGCTGGCTTTAACCTCAGGGCAAACTTCCGGTCATTGCTCACCGTTCAGCAGGCGACAATTCCCTCGTGACTCCGGATGTTACGATGCTCACAAGAACTCTACGCGACGCACCGTAAGCCCTGAAACTAAGAAGCTGACAAGGGAGAACAATCTCGACACAACCTCCCAGAACAAGTGTGGTGAGAATCCTCTGATAGAGTCGAAGGACGATTTTCACCCGAATATCCCAATTTCGAGTGGCATACAGAAGGAAACTCAATTCGAGAAGTCACCCCTGTTACGAGGCGGAAATGTCAGGTTCATCGCAAAGAGGGGTAACTTTGGTGAGACTGTCGTCATCGAGGATGCCTGCGAAGGTAGCCATAAACTCAGCATGGTGAAATACGTCGTAGGCGGAAGTTCCGACCTGGGCCTTGGTTGCGAAAGCGGAAACGCATCCGCCAGTCTCAGTCAGAGAGGCTGTCTCAGTGAGAAATCAAGCGACTCTGGCGTGAGTTCATCTAGTCTTAGCTCAGCACCACCCCCGAGAGACAAGGCTTTGGTGGCCGCTGCCGCTTCAGATTCTCCAACCAAGAACTTTAGCAACTTCAGTCGCGGTTCGCCTACGTCACAAGGATCTGGGAATAAGAGCCAACCTAGCGATGCTCCGTTTCAGTAAAACAGGGAAATATGATAAAGAGAAAAAAAGGAGAAACCCTTGAGAACAAGGGTAGGGCGACGACCTACGACCCTTCGAAAAAGGTACCAAAACTTTTGAGTTTAGAGTGTACCGACTGAGTGGTAAATGACGAAATTCTAAATAGCTGGAACCTGATACTTATTGATCTGATGACAGCGTACGGAGACAAAATATACAGGTAGGAATTAAAAAATAAAATCTCCCTCTTTCAACCCACCGCGTGGACGATTTAAAGGGTTTCGGAATGTTATCCACGGGAGAACAATAAATTATATGACGTTAACGTCCCGATGCAACGATCTATTGAAACGATATTATTATTAGCCAACGTCCGTTATATCGCAGCAGCAAACTATGGAGACTGTTAATTAATTGTCAAAGAGAGAGTTACACGTTAATACCTTGGTCTTTATTATCCAGTCCCGTAACTACTCTCACAGGGCGCTCGGACCTCATGATTCAATCTGAAGCTTCGCTGATCGTTCACCGAATAATAATCGTCTAAATAAGTTCTATGTGATACGATAGCAATAGATTAATCAAAGAAGTAGGTAGTAACGATTCGCGAAGTTAATGAGCGTCTATCGGATTCGCACTTGGAAGCATAAAGAAGTGCAAAATAGATGAAATTGAAATATAATTCTGTATCTTTATATTTGACACTGCTTAAATGAAGTAAAATGTTCATTTTAATTATATCTCTTTTGGCTCAAAGCCAAGTCAACATGTCTGAATTAATAAAGTCATTACCATTGGATCCTGAAAAGGATGTCAGAATTGTTTCACACGAAAATAAGTATAGTTAAGGATTAAACGCCTCGAATACTCATTGTCATGTGTTATGTACAATTTTTGTAGCAGACAATTTTCTCATGATTTTCTTTCTCAAACGATAAGTCAATCGGATATTATCGCATAAGAGTGTAAAGGTCTTGGATGATATGTAAATTAGTAGAATGAAAAAGAAGCTGCATGCATTGATATCACAGCATACGAAGTGTGTATGGCTAATGACGACCGACAATCTCCACCATTGGCATAATTAGTCCTCTGATGCGATGGTGAATTGTAAGATACGTGTACATTGACAATTACGGGATGATTGAAAGTTAATGAGAAGTTTGTACATAGGTATATAATTATACATAGAATACAGGTACCCATAGAGGACCTAGCGATGTTTTGTATCGAACCTACACCTTTGCCAAAACTTAAGATTAGAGTAGGTATTATAGATATATACAGCAATGTTGGATCTTGTGTACATCTTTGTATAGTGTATTATGATGGTGCGATTGTGGCGATCGAAAGAGAGCATTGCGAATGAGATGAAAAGTAAGACGTGGTTATAAAGGAAGTGTGGAGTGAAGTTGTATGAATGTGAAGCGAGAGATATGTAATTCCTGTAGTAAATATTAAAAAAAAAAAAAAAGCCCTAGGAATCACATTAAGCCGTGTAAATACGAGAAACACCCGCATTCTAAGCACACGATACAAAGATCGACTCACCTCGAAAGCAATTAACGTTATGTAATTAATTAAGGGTTAATTAAACGATGCATGCCCGCCTCTTCATCACTATCTACATACGTAGGTTAATGAATGAAATACATGCTTTCCAACGAGTCCGTCGCGCCCTTTCGCTGGCTGCCACTTCGTCATTATGAAGTACAGCCGGTCGGTTGCATCGAAGAACCAAAACGTCGTGATCCTTCGGTAACTTAATTGATCGAATCTTTGTCAGGGATCGATAATTGTAATAATCGTTAATCATTTTCGCAGTCTGGGCGATGCTTTCATTATTGCGCAGGCGCCTCAGCTTAACGATACACTGTCCACACTGCCACAGAAAAGTCTCAGCCAAATGGTGTATATATACATGTTACAAGTTTTTCACCCCCCGTTGACGGGACGTCAGTGACATTTTGATTGACGGCGAGTCGGGGGATGGAAAAAATGTTGTACAGAAAATTGATTAAAGAGGGGAGCAAAATGTCCTAGATTTTTACCAATTTAATATTCGAGCCACCGTAGAATCCAGTGAGGGATAATATTATATTAATGGATACCTACAATTTGTTAACGACGTATGGGCTTCGGTGATGTTGCTGTAGATTATCCGTTCCATCAAATAAATAGAATGTGTAGAAGGAGTAAAATGTTAATTAGTAACGAGTTTATGAGATACATACTATAAATAGACACAGTCGTGATTTTATTAGCTCGGACGATACACAGCATTCAATGTAAATTCACTCTACGTAGACCTAATAGCCGTAACCGAATTAGATAAATTAAATGATTAAAATTAGTCAGGAAATTTAAATGATAATTATTCCTAAAAGAGGCTATAAGTCTGTTCTAATTCACATACTGCAAACGAATGAGAAAGGGAGAAACGACGAATTGAAAGAAGGATCGAAGACGAATGACGATGATCATGTGAGATGAGACGATGAGACGACGAGAATGAGAAGAGAGAATGATGATGCTGATAAAGTTGCTAATTGCCTGGCATAAAATTTAATTAGTTAGTGGTCTAGTCCATTATTGAGAAGTAACGATATTGTACATAAAAATTTAGTGACGAACATCGCGCGAGAGTCACTAAACTTTTTATAAACTGATTTTGTATTTATTGATTAATTGCGGGGTTAGAGGTTACAATTATAATTCCTTCTCATCTTTTTTTGTTTCGTATCATTTCGAACGATAACTGTTAATTTATTGACTGTGAATAGAAATAAACGATGGAAGAATAAATAAGAATGTCATTCATTTACGCCACCACAAAATGATTCTTTCAGCAAAGCTGAATTCGCGTGACGTTGAAAGAGTGAGAATGCTCAGAAATCTAGGTCTATGTATTAATTCAAAAATGTTCAAAAAGCTAGGTCTATGGACTTAGTCTTATTAATACATATATTAATTCACGAATCTTTCTTTTCTATCACTCATAGGTAAGTCGTAACCTAACGTTACAACGTAAATTGCATCTAATGCACCGTTAACGGGTGTCGAAGAATAAACTGCTCACTACGGTAGAAAATCATACAATAAAGTCGGTAACAGTCACAAATCAAAAGCAGGGTTATACATTACCAGTAATTTATTCGGTGACAACTTCCCTTCCCTAATCAACGGTTTCTGTACTTTCCCCAATGCTGCGAAGTTGTTTCGCAAGCATGAGAAACCAAGCCCGTAAACTGGGATTGTCGAGGCATTAAGGAGAAGAAGTTTAGGCATGACGAATGGCGTTTCGTAGCTCCTGATGAAACCCAAACGTCAAGTTTGAAACGTCAGACTTAGAGCCTACCGTTGAAAGTCCTGTGACTACCATAACGTTAGCATAGCCAGGAACAGGAGTGATAACAACATGATGAATGAATATTCCCTTGGCCAGACAAACAAAAATTACTGAAACAAAACAACAACCAGCCAATCTCTTAGATATTAATAGTAAACCCAAAACTTCTCAATACTTTAGATCTCACCTTAATATATATTAGGAATTAATAATAAAGCAACCCTTAGGAATCTAACCGCTTCTCTTTATCTCGATGCACTATACCTATAGCAGACGTTCTTACGTTATTAGCAAGTATATAAAAATAACCTAACCTAACTTCCTATATCCATAAACTTCGATATTCTTAACGCTTCGATTCCTTCGATATTCCCAATAAATTTTACATCCTCAAGGGAACAATGAACCGTCTGAACTCTCCTCCGTATATAATAGTAGTAGAGCATGTAGAGTAATAACGACGCAGTTATTTGTTCCATCGCAAGAGACGCTGTTATCAGTCATCGAGACATGGTCGTGGTTAATGCAAGCGCGACGTAGAATTGTCTATTAGTTAACGCGAAACAATTAATTACTCGACTCATAATGAATCGATGCGAATCGGCTGTATGCGCATTGCTCGCGGGAAAACACGCAACTTCCACTTCAATATTTGTACACGTATCGGCACAGGTTGCCAATCTAGTCTGTACTGAATATTACGTGGCGTGAAAGAAACCCTGGTGTATACCTATATCGATGATTACTTCATCTTCTACCTCGCACGCACGTTTCCCTTGACGCGTGTATTTGCCTTACGTGCAATTATACATATTGGTATACGAGCTCATACTCATAGAGCCAATAAATGGTAAGTAAGTAAACGTTATCGTGTCGAAGTAATAATTGCAGGATGGTCAGCACGTGTTGAGATATTGCATATTGGAGGATGACGGTAATTTGTTGTGGTTGTTACATTCCTTTTTTATATTAATCGGAAGCTGCGAAATTATTATCGAGATATATAATGCGTTATAGATCGATCAGACATATTGATTGGACCAAGATAGTGATGGAGGGTGATTTGATAAAAAATATACCAGGGCAACTGTTACAAGTATGAAGTTACTGGGGGATGATATATAAAAGTCTGGGAATCTTATTATACAGTATATATTACAGTACAAATTGCATGGGGATATTTAACAAAAATAAATTGCACAAATATAATTATCCAATATATCACGTATCACGTAGAGGCTCATAGTGAAAGGTACGTGTACCAGTATTAATTCTCAAAGGCTGTAAAAGATCTGTATGAAAAAGGAGTATACGCTATTAATCTCTAACCTTCTCCATCTTATCTTATTATTAATTGAAAAACTATCTTGACATGTACAAAGTGCTGTCTGCGTATAACCCATCCACTTCGGACTAACCATCAGACTTAAGACAGGGAGCGTCTTGCGCTAAAGTACAGCCACTAAGAGTACCTATAGTCATCGATTAATTTCATCCTTCCATGATACCGAACAAGTTGAGTATAACAATCATTAGTTTGTTTAACAGCGATATACATTTGTGAGCCAAGCTAGACACCAATCATTACTCAACTGTTCCAACTTGTCCCTGAAATCAAGCAGAACCAGTGTGAAACGTGAAGTTGGCGCCAAAGGCATCTCGTGTGCAAGAAGATGACGTATCAAAATACTTTGCTTAATCAAGTTCACCGTCACGCAAAGTGAATCAAGAGCCCTTGGGTACTAGGTACGTTATAGGTACACGCGCGGATGCTGGAGAAGTTCTGAAAAGTCTGGTACCATAAACATATATAGAGGTCGTAGGACGAGAGAGTCGTTGGAGAACATTGGAGAACAATGACTAGACGGGCATTGATCGTCCTCGTAGGAACACTGGGACAACGCATGGCTTCGCTATAGCATTCTCAGCCGTTGAGTATAGTACATAGCTGTATATATATTATGATAGATAACAGTAGTATATATGCATCCTTTATGCAGACTTGCCAGTGAGAATTATATTTACTTACAGTGCAGCGTCTCATCACTCCTCGTTACGAACAGGAACAACATTCCCATTAATATCGCGATAGAAACGCAGCGCGAAACGCGCCATAGATAACGGTTGAGGGCAGTACGTACGTAGATGGGGGTAGGTATAGGGGTAGGTGGGTACGAAGCAGTGCTTCGTTGCTTAGTATTAGTTCAGTTAGGTATGTGTATTCAGGTAGGTAGGTAGGTAGGTAGGTAGGTATACTAACTCCCTGCCTATTTCGCAAATGAAGGTACCTATGTGTGTTTAGGTTAATAGCATGTCAAATGGTACCTATATATGTATATATATACAAAGGGGTTGAAACGCATCGGGTTGCACGTAGGTACCTATTTATTTATGTACTTTGCCTGAGTCTCGTGCTATACTCGCACGCCCCCCTACCCCTCCTAGCCCAACGCAACGTCATCCGCGAATTTACGAGGGTAGTTCCTGTTTGTCTTGCTGCTATCTCGAATCGCTGATTTTCGCGAAGGTTCCTGGAGGGATGAGGATTTCCACGTTACTCGTATAGAACCATGTCGTGCGGGTGGAAAGAGGGGTGAGGGGACTCTGTGCAGAGAATGCGTTTCCTCTGTGGGTCCTTTTATCATGATCGTTCACTTGGCTTATAAGACTGGCACCAAGTTTGTTCGCTTGAGTTGAGAGTTAAATTGGCGAAAGGACTGGATTTTCACTGGCGAAATCTTTCTTCGTGTTAATTTTGCATAATTTAGTCAGGCCAGGTGGTATTTACGAGCAATTAGCAGGTACAATTATGACGGTGGATTATCGATGGGAAATGCTTGAGGTATTTTCGTAAGTCAGAATTAGAATTAAGGATGATTACAATTTTTTCAATCTTTTCATTGGTACATCTTCGGGGTGACGCGAGACTCGCGTTAGATCTATCGGAACGGAACGAGTCTGAGCTTCGGGCACCGTATCGGTAATTACATCCGATACGCCGTTAATTAGTGGCGCTAATGGACTTAAATTCGTGGCAACCCGTGACGAAATATTTGTTCGTGGCACATTGCTTTTTGCTGTACTTCGACATTCTAATTAGAAGGGAAACAGGCTTCCGATATCCCAGACAAATTGTATAAAAGCTGTCTGATTAACGAGTCGATAGTGATGATTATTATTAATTAGGAAGACGTGGTAATCACTGGGTGGTTATGCAAATAATATATTGAAATAGGAATTGAAGTATATGTGTGCGTATGTATATATATATTTTTTTTTTACTGAAGCTACAACAAATTTCTGGCTATGCTCGATGATACTACTACATATATGGCAAGGTATTCGTAAGGTATAATTTTGCACATTTATACCATGCTGCATATATAGGGCATTCGGTATGGGTACTCGGTGCGAAACGCACTGGAACTGGTACGGCTGCATTCCTTGACAAATTCTATGGTATACGTGTATCTGCGTTTTTTATTTCATATATTAAAATTTCGAAAAAATCAGTGTTAAAATTGCAATAATGCAACCAATGAGAAAGGTTTTAGATGGAATGTGGAAGGCAGAGACCAGTCTAGCTGCTGATGACGCTAGTCTGCCTGCAAAACTTGCTTAGACTATGTAGACCAATAATGTAACAAGCTGGCTCGCGTCTTCAACAGCATAGCTGGACTCGCGCTTCCACGCTCAATCTAAAAGCGTTCTAATTATTGTAATTTTGTGACATTCTTGTAATTCTTAGTATCTCGGAATTTTGACATTAAAAAAGCCAGATACATGTATCCCTTAGAATTTGTCAAAGAATGCAATGGTACCAGTCCAGTGCGTTTGATACCGAACACCCTGTATATATAGAGCACATGGGAAGCACCTGCGGACTAACAGTACGACAAAGATTGGTTACCCGTCGTATTCAAGGCACTGAAATAAGTGCTCAAAGGAGATACAAGACAAGTCTCGTATTAAACGAGCCCTTCCCATTAATAACGTAGAGAGCATGGCGCTTCGAGGGTTGCACCTATAAATCCACTTAAGAGATGTAGGTAGGAGGTAATAGGTGGTAGTTGAGAAGGGATGGATTCGAAATTGGATTTATATGACCGGTGATATCGTAAGGAGAATTTCAATGGTTATTCAACTAAGGGTTGAAAATATTTATTTTCTAAATCGATCGATCCATAACCTCCCTCTTAAAGGATCTTGTATACCTATAACACATCCTGATACCAGGACCACGAGATTGGCAAATATTCTTGGAACAAGAAAGGAGTGCATCCTGATGACAAGACGAATGCGTATGGAACTGCATAAGGGATAATAAGATTGCGTAACCATTATACAAAAAATAATCAAGGATGCTATATACTTAAAAATTGTAAAATCCATTCTCACGTGTATAAGAAAATACAATATTTATATTTATATTGTATTTAATTTATTTAATACATTTTTATTTTATGTATACGACATTTAAGCTAATACACTATTTCCTACGGCCGATATACAAGCAGATTGCGTATATTTAGATAATTATGATGATACGTCATGGACACAAGTAAGCATACAGATATGTATATGCACAGTCATAATTGGTAGCAGTGGGAGTTGCTTGGAGGGCTTGCATATAGACGCAGGGGTGTTGTGTGATCTAATTGAGCGACGTGGGGCTGTTAGGCCGAGTACATAGGACGGATTTTGACAAATTTCCCAAGTGTACATACATAGGTAGATATACATACGTAGGTTACAGGTCGAACGTAGAAACGGATAAACAGCTGTGTTCAAGCTACAGTCCCACTTTAGTCTCTTTGTTATATATGCTATAGCATACAACGTATAACAACAAAACCGTCGATACTTTGTTTCCATTAATATACAACCATTGGCAAAACGCGCTCGGCTTCCCACGAAAATTGTCGCAAATTAAACTTCTCCACGCCGCATCCACAGCCAATGCATTTTCTCCGTGTTGCACCCCATGTCGATTTTCGATTTTCGATTCGAGCTATATATTAGCTATTGGCTTCTATTGGTACGATAAATATCCGCCAGGAGAATTATATAGGCCATTCGCAGCTAACCAGCCGTGGTAGAAACTGCATATAAGTCGACAAGGTTTTGCTAACCGGATGTTACGTACGTAAACCCTTTCTCATAGTTTCCCCTAGTAATTTGTTCTGATACAATGGAAAAAGATTGTATGCTCCAATAACCTCGGCAGAGATTAAAATCCGTGCGAAGTAAGTTTCATAAGAATTTAAAATACTGAAAATATCGGTCTTCACCCTCATTTTTTTTTAATCTTCATCCCCAACCTATAATCTCACCGTGCCTCGTCGAGTTAATCAGCGTGTAATCGCTTTCGGTGAGAATTAACAAGAAAGTAAGTTTCTTATCTAAGCTCAAAGTTGAAGGGTATATAGAATAAGAAGATCAGATACCGTTAATAGAAATTCTATAATGATGGGAAAAGGGGAAGAAATCGAACTGGGTAAATTTCATGAACAAGCCGCGTGTGTGAATTCACATGAAAATTGATTACTTAAGGGATGCCTTGAATTCTTTCTTTTTTTTTTCTTGAATCCAAAAGAAGGATATACTCGCCCCGACTTCATATTCGCCTTGGGACGTATCGAGGGTAGAAGTTGAGCTCTAAAATGATCCTGGATAGTTGAAGTATGTGGCTATACGTACACCGCTGAGACTGGCAATATTGAGACGGGTTAAATCCTTGGGAAATTGGTTCATTTATCGCACACTGGCATCACACAAACCACCAAACCCACCCCGTCTTCTACCCTTAGATAGGCGAAGGAGGTAACCTTCGACACAGACCAAGATACCTTCGTCCCGGTTTGTCTTTTTTTTTTCTCCCTACACCTTCCTCGGCTGATACGAAATTACATAGAAGCCACATACGTCTCGCGTTCGATCAAGAATATATTTTTAATATTATGTTACAAGATCATTCACGAGGCGCGAACGAAAGTCACGGTAATAATAAGAAGCATAATATTTGTGTGATAAATTTCGATCCAACGTGAAAATTTGTCAATTCTACTTTAACAGATATAATCTATATTTGCCAAGCTTCACACTTTTTCGAATTTATCACGAGGAAAGATATGACTAGTTAAGGGTGAGAAAACATATTTTTCACGGGATACCAAACGTGACCACCAGGATCATAATGGAGTGGTGAGAATATCTTGCGAGAATAGCTCCAGGACAATGCTGAAAAATTGATGCTCTGTTCACCGAATCGTAGAAGATTATTTCCTACGAGCACTTTGACAAATATCGCGAATCTGGAAAGATTATTCTTTTATTATGGCGCCGCTACCGTTCTGTGCCCGTCGCAGTAGCGTATCCTGTCCCGGGTGGACTCGGGAACTTTCAGTAAACTGCTCGGCTTATGTGTGACAAAGCGTGCCTGTAATATCGGCAATTGAATCCTCGTGATAAAACGAAGCTATTTGTAAGAAGATTTGAGATCGCACAGACTCCTGGTAAATATGATATAAAATCCCAGGGATCTGTCAAGCTAATCGCAACTGTAACCTGAGTCAAAGAACCTCGAATCTTGTAGCTACGTTAGAAAATCACGTGGATCCTTAAACATAATACTAATACTATACGTCTAGCATACTATGACGCAACCCCATAATATTCCAGGCTACCATGATTTCTTAAGAATCTTTTCTCAGCGCTAAGATTAAATGACGAAAAAACGTTTCTTTTATATCCACATGCATCTTCAACTGGCAGCATCCCAACGTACAAGTTTCTATAGCAATAAGCCAGTTTAAAGGCAGCAACATTAATTCCGTCTGAGGGCTAAATAGGTTTGCCACTGAGAAACGAGTTTCGAAGAAAAGAGTTTGCAAGTCTAAAGACGTGGGTAACGAAGTAATTAATGTAACCCAGTAACCCGGTTGTCTAAATAGCTAGCGGAGTTTGGCTGCAGGTTGTGCAGTTAATAGGTTCAGTACCAAGAGGCAGAAGAGGAGTCCGCTCATCTGTAGTGCTTGGGACCGCGATAACCTCTGCTCACCTCATCTTCCTCGAAAGCCTAACTTCGGGGCCAACTACGAAATTACTAGTTGCCAGTTAATTAACCAGGCAGAAATCATCGGTGCGAAAATACCTATTTACGAATAAACTATAAATACACATTTTTATCATATCTTTACAATTCCTGTAGCACAGTCTTTATCTACGTAATACCAGCGGAACCTGAATTCGAAGATAAAATTTCGTTCCTTTGCTTTCCTTTATTCAATAGAAATATGCATGAGAAATCTTCGAAAGACATATTGACAGTACGTAACCCAGCAACGGCAGCAATAGACATTCGCTATTCACGGTACGTACGATGAAATAGACGAGGGATACGTTTTTGGAAAGTTTCCGGATTTCCAAACGAACGAATATCCGTCTGAGAATCAAACGATTCGAGAATTTCTTCGATCTGTAGTCAATCTGAGGATGAAGATACGGAAGACTCATTATTTCTTAGAAGTAAGTCCTTGGCTAGAAGTAAACGTAAAAGTAGTGAAGTTCTGTGGCGCATCTTCAAGTTTCATCCCCCTCTCCGTGACTTGATTCGCTAGACTACGGGGTGGCTGAGGCTATACATAGAAACGAAGTAGCAAGCCAGGGCGAGAGTGGTAAGCGACGGTGGATAGAGACGGAAGGGCCAGGGGACGGACGTAGGGGTAGAAGAAAGTCGCTTTTCAAAGTAACCACGTTTTCGAGACTCGGAGAAAAGCAGAATCTATTCAGACAGCCATGGGCAGCCTGGGGCTCCGGATCTCTCAGCAATTGCCTTTGATTCCTTCAGCTAATACGAGGAGGAATCTGAATGCCGCCAACTCCTTACCCTTACCTTGCGGAAAGAAGCAAGGAAAAGAACCCAGGACACTTCACTACAACTACGACTATTTTTTCCTAAGGACGAGTACCTGCTTCCAGATAGACTTCAACCCTCGTCTTCCTCCTCTTACGTCCCTCAGGAACCAACTCTGGCTTCTTCGTTATACAGACCTTCTATTCTGTGGAAGACGTTATAGATTTTCTATTTAGAATAAATGCTCCGTGCGTTTTACTCTATTGTGTCATTTTTCCACGACTTTTACCGACTAATCGTTCCTCTATGGAATTGAGCGCTGCGGCTTTTTTGTGCCATAGGCACGTACAGTCGATCCACAAATGAATGTTTTTTTGACAGGTGGAAAAAAATGAATCAAAAATCACGTGGCTCTGCATACAATTTTTGTCACAGATTATACATGTGCATGATTTTATACTGCCATTTTTTTCTGCCTTACCACGCGATTCCGTCATTTAATGAAAAATCACGTGTGATTTGCTAAGAATTGCATTTTTTTTTTTGCGAATTGTCAAGAAAAAACATTGAACTCGTGGACCAACTGCATACAGTATATATACTGTACGTATATATATATAGCTTATACAAATCTGCTATGTTTTCTACATTGAATCGACGTGTGAAGAGAACATGCATTTACTTTATAAAGCTATAGCCTCGTACCCAATGAATTTTCAATTTAAACTTTTGCGGAAAATTCTCTTTGCGTTTACTGCGGTTCGAGACTGAACCGTCTACCATTAGTACTCTGAATCCTTCCTTCTCTATGTGTTTTCTTCGTATACCTTCATTTCTTTCAGTCCCATTATTCTACGTACAGAAATCCTCTTATCGAGACTACCTAGAGTCCTGAAACACATGACGCACCTATAGTAATTAAGAGTTACCCCTTTCTATATCTATAGCCTCTCCGCGTCCAATGAAAAATTACCCGCGCCCTGAGAACGGAATTAGCGACAGCAGCGGAAACGAATGTGATTAATGAATCCGTAAATTAGAAGAAGCCGCTCGGCTCGTGATTCATATTCTTTTTTCTCTCAATGGTTTATTAAAATGACTATGAGTTTTTTCCGATATCGACAAACTAATGAAAAATCACAATTCTTATTTACCTTATCAAAACAAAAATCATCATCCTTTATTTAACACTGCGACTGTCGCGTTATATTTGCCAGAAAGTTCTGTAAGGTCAGGAAGGCCGTTGCGTCATGTGAAAAATGTATATAGACTTAGCTCCTGGAAAAATACACGTGTCACCTATATACATGACAATCAAACAATTATTCACGACAAAAGTACCACCTGAAGGTGGTTGTACTATAAAAATCAAGTAGACAGGCTAACTTCAAGGTGGTGCGTTTCACATAAATAATGTGATAGAATGAGCATTATTATGCTCAAATACAAAAATGAACGTGTTAATATCATTGGCTTTTTTTGACATTATTCAATTTCAATAATTCTATATAAAATCTGTGTATACATAACGTAGTCATTGATTGGCTATAGTCGATTTTACATTGCGGCATGCGTATAGCATAATAAACGACAGATTCTGCATCTGACAGGGAGCCAAGTATGAACCGGCAGTAAGTTGTATTCAAACAGGATTACACTATGCAGTGTACAGAGTTCATGTACTGACGCAACGATTCAATTTATTATCATGTTACTTTCCCACGTACTCCTGTCTTATGAGGGATTCTATTATGCGCAAAATATTTAGATCGAATCGCTTCGGAAGGATTGAACATATTTATTCATACCTGTCAAAATGTTATATAAATGGCGATTCATATTATGCAGTTCAAAGTTACCCACGGTACAGCAGACAACATTGTCCGAAAGTGATTGATACGTGGAATATACAAAAAAAAAGAATAAAACATATCCGATAGAAATGATTGACTTTAGCTGATAATGCGTAAAGCACATCACAAATAGTCTCATGTAAATTCCAACAGTATATTTATTAATTAATATTTTTAATCAAATTTGCATTTTTACACAAAGAATATATTTTTACTTCAAAATTTCACTGTGTTATTCCAATTGAATAATGCTAAATAAAAACTTGCCATTCTACGTTCCTCCAATATCGAATGTATCGTTAATAATACCTTTTTGATTAAAAATATGAATTCATTACCAGGGAATAATTAAATGTCCGAAAACATTGACGGTGAAATTACGACGGATTTTGTAATCCAATTTGAACGCTTACCCCGTATTTAAATGACCCACTAGATCAGTCGAATGGCTCAATTAAAACCTATGATATTTCTGTTATTTCAATTATTACGATCATCGGTCGTGGTTCGCGCCCAGGGCAATTCGAATGCACAGATTGGCATTTGTTGCAGATGAGGATCGTGTTGTGACGATAACTCTGACAAACATTTACGTTTCGATGCGTTACGAAGTCCCTGAAAACGTAATGGCGATCAATGTCTGCGTTTCTAACGCAACGATAATGGATGGGTTTTGTAATGGATATCTACCATATCCCATTTCGATGTTTGATGGGAAGGAATCATTTTCTCGCTCTATTGAAATGTTAGGCTCTCAAACTCTATAACTATACATATATACCAGCATACGCGAATTCACGAATTTATACCTTTTAGCAAATTTGCATTGCACGCGTTTAATAAACGTAATACGTACTCGATATCAGAAAAAAAAACTGTACTCGAAGCCATACGAGTTGCTTGAATAATTCTCCTACTTTACATTATTTTTTGTATCGTAGCAGCTTTCCAAATGGAAAAACGGATTTGCACTCCACTCGTAGCTTCCATGCAGAAACATATATTGCTTATACTTTATATATCGATATCGTAAATCCGTTTACTTAAATAATCCGAAAATCGATAAGCGATAAAAAAATAACGGCCAGTCTATACCTGTGCTAAAAATTTGCAAACATAAACTTCTCATTTACATAATTCGATGTCAGATCAGCATACAAGGTTGTCCTAGGCTGTGGTAAAATTTTCAAGAGCGTTTTACCTAAGGCGAGCACGATCGTAAAAACGTTAAAGACCTTAGCTGTCGCAAATTTATATCGCGATGCCATTAGGATATTTTCCATGGAAAATTGATGCGAAAAACCATACGAAACGGTCATTGGCGGTTGGGGCATCGAATTTTCGTATATAAAAGACATTAAGCAGGGATCCGATGGAATAATAGGCACAGGATCCCGCTGTTTTAGAGCCTGTCTCAGATTCAATCACGCCTTTATGCCTCTCTTTATTGCCTTTGCTCACGTCGATTTATACTTCGCTCCTTCGAAATGACCCTTATTCTCCCAGCTACAAAAATATAGCATCGATGCATTACTTCCAAGCTTTAAATCACAACACGGCTCAGCCGTCCCAATAAAACGGACTTCTAGACACCGTTGCATCCCTGACGATCTCTCACGGGTTGTCCTTTCGAATCAACACTAAAACAGGTTAGGCAGTGTATATATATATATATATATATATATCCACAAAACGGTAGAAAAAAATCAGTATAATAATACACAGCTAATAATACCGTCGCAATGGGGTAGATAAACAACCGTTATTCCGTCCAATGCAATCTCATGTGCAGACGTCTAGACTATATATATATATGTATACCCCGTTCATTCAAGTTCAACCCATACCTGTCCTAGGTATGACCTCATCCTTCGTAGCTGGACCAAGATTAATAGGGGTGACATTTCGTGCTTAAGACAAATAATAGATCGGTGTAGTTATTTGATGCGAAACCAGACCAGACGAGACGAAGCACAACGCTGACACAAGCGTCGCTGGTGCTCAGACAAGAAGGGCTCTCCGTCGCGGCGCTTCCATCCACTTGTATGCTTACCGACGCCATCTACTCATCCTTCCATCCACCCCTGATACATATACCAACATCAAACATATACATAAAAACAAGCTACGTGCATATGCTCGTGTGTATAATGTGCGCTGCACGCAGACTGCCAGAGTTGTACAGGGAGAATGAAGGTGCAGGTCGATTTATATATATATATATATATAATACAGCTTCTCCCAGCCACTTTCTGACACCTTGAAATTACAGAGGTGAACTTTAGTGGGTAGGATAGTCTAGAGAATTGGTAAATGTATTTCCTAAAGACTAAAATTTCTCCACGTGCGTCACGGTACTGAGGAATGAGAAATCAAGGGGGATGTTGTGTACTGTATATAGATATATATATATTATGTATTATATATATGAGATGACGTCGATAGATGCTACGTGAAATTCAATAGCGTAAGTTAATCCATGGGGCTGATTCGCACAGACATCCCTGTCGTATTGGATAAAAGGGGTGAGCAATTGTTGCACGGAATTGGAAGAGAGCCGCGATACCGTGGGAGAGTTTACAAAAAAAAATCCTCACCCTTCACTAACACAGTAGGCGACAAGTCGTATTAATCGGATGAAACTGTCGGCTTGTATTACTTTATTAAATGGTAGCTGGCTGATGCGAAAAAACAACGTAGACGATCAAGCAGTACGTTGCGAGAAAACTGTGTGTTTGCGTGAAACAGTGTGACGTTTGAGTATTGAGAAAAAAAGGTATTTTTCTAAAATTTCATCAATGCCATAACCTATATTTTATCGTGTCAAACGTGTCTGTAATTAACTGCTATTTTATAACGAAAATTTGATTATATTTATAGGAAATTGAAATTTATGAATTTTCCATGTAATTCCCGTCTGTGGTAATTATATGAAATTCTGCGTTCCCTGTTACGTTGACATTGTATTAGAAATATTTGTCGTTGACGTATTTACAAAAAATTTATACGAGGTAAGTCCTTGTCTGTATATACGATATATATACTGCCATGAAAATAGGTTTGAAAAGTGGCGTCGAAGATGAATACAGAGCTGCTAGGTATTGGACGAGATCCAATAACGTTTCAATCATTGGATGCGTTCTTGAAAGGCGGACGGCTATCGCGATATGACGTTCTTTAAGTGATGATCGAGGAATATACACGTGTACCTAGTATTACGTGAGCGACGAAATTTTCAAGAAATATCAAAATGACTGCTCAGCTAGTATTGCTTGTGGACTAGAAAATTTGAAAGTTATTCCAAGTCGCTATGCTATGCACTTTAAGGTTATGTTGTATCGCTTTTTCGTAAGTGATCAAAAAAATGAATATCCAATAACGAACACGCAGGACGAGAGAGAGAGAAGATAGAAAAAGTATAGCTGACGCGTTCCTTGAAGCTGTATCACTCGGTCCAGATCTCATTAAGCGTTGGTGATTGCGAAATTTATTATTGTATCGTTAACGGTGCTGCTATATACTGTAGATGATATTCAAGCCCATCGCGCTCATTAATATTGCGCTTACCTAACGCTACGACGATACATGTTCAGAAAAGCGTACGTTCACTATGTCAGCAGAATTATTCGGTACGGCTGCTGCTGTCATTCGCGTGGTAGATTCGGTTAATGAGGATGCTCCCGTTTGTTCATGTCAGCGCGTTGCGCATTCATTTTGCGTATCGCGGAAACAGTAGCTACAAAGCGTCCGTAGTCGACGGTCTGTATTATAATTCGTTATATACACTTGTATTAATGGACGGAAGAAAATCTGGCGTAGGATTTTTGCGAAATTGCACCAAAAAAATGTAGCACAGTTACGTCACCCGACGTTTCCTTGCCTCCGGATAAAACTTGGAAACTTCAACTCTAACTCTCGCATCAACCATACGTTAATTACAAACTATGAATAAGTATAATTACGATGATGCTAGACTGAGTTAAGTGCAATATAATTGCCGGAGCTTACCGACCCGATAGAAACAACAAAGTTCATTACCTAGCATCCCAGTCGTTTGTATTATTTTTTGTAATTATACAAGTTCACATTTCATTCGTTATTTCTCAAACGACTTTCAGTCCGCTCGAGCGTAGTTACGTCGCTGCGTATATCAGGTAGGTGAATTATTTGTGATTACGTAAAAGTAAGGGAGTGAAACGCGTTACGTGAATTCAAAAAATTGTTATTCGCGTATCACACGGGCAATTAGTTGCAATCTTTTTTGCAACCCCCTTTCGAGAGTGCATATTAGGGTACCAGTGGATAACGTAGATGTAATTTTCTCTGTGGCTAACGCACTATGTGAAAACCAACCCCACCCTGCTTAACGTAATACCTACCAACGGTGTACGAAAATCCGCTGCCACATTAAATAAAATTGTTAATTGGCACGCTGAGCTGCCTACTTACACCTCCACCACTGACACTTGATCCGTTTTCGCTAATTGGCACGCGGTGCTTTTTGGCATTTGCGGTACGAATCGATTTCGCTTCCTATGACACTGCACGACCCCTATTTGAACGCAAGTCGTATTTTTCTATGCCTTGTGCCAAATCACCATTTGGATTGCCATCATGAATAAGGAGAAAATGAAATTCGATGATTTATACTTAATACCCAACTGACCTTAGAAACCTGCTTTGGTTTTATTGACCGATAAATTTGTAAATGGCAACTCAATCCTCAAACTCGTGTAAGGTTGGATTTGGACCAATAATGGCTATTCTTTGGCATTAAACGAAAGGTTATATATGTACTGTAGCCAGTATTTCTAAAGGTTTCACGTTCTGTATTGAGCATAATGTAACGCGATCTGTAGTACCTATATGTGGTATATAATCTGCAGTATATCCATGGAAACTAGATACCTTTATCTACGTTCGAATAGCGGAATTTCGTGAGTATTTGCCAAGCTGTAACTTTCAAAAGTTATACCAGGAGACATCAATTGGGACTTTAGCCATTGTCTTCTTGCAGTGAATTTCGTGGTTGGTCGCTTTAACGTTTTCGCAATAAATGTTTCAAGGTTTACATTGCGTGTAAGAAAGCCGCAGCGTTGCGAATTTATTCTTTTGTTCCACTCTTGCTTCTAGGAGAGTTCTAGGATGCGCCAGAGGGTTTTACGTGAAATTACAAAAGAAGTTTCCGCTGCAAAGTTACACGATGCAGAGTTCGAGCACGTATTCGAGTAAACACCGATCGGAAAGTTAGTTGCAGTTAAAATGGAGACCCGCGTTCGTAAAAGCTGATGGCTGGCAAACAAACCTCGTCGGGAGGTTAGGAAGCTGCAATGTTTCGAAGTGGGTCAATTTCGGTGGCAGGATGGATCTCCGCACTCAAAGTAATTTCCCATTAGCTCAAGTCAATAGGAGGCATCCAGAAATCCAGTAAGTTTGTCGTATTATTTATCGAGAAGAGTAGCCCGCCTTGCGACGAGTTTCTGAAGATTTCATACGGGATCAGAAATAAGTATATTTTCCAAGTGTATAAAAAAAAATTGTTCAATGTTTATTCACTGTATTACATTACGTAAATTACGAAATAGATGTCCTTCACTCATCCCCTATATCCCAGATGTCTTTGTTGCTTACCCTAAGGGATGTTCTCGCAAGGAGAATTGAAATCCACGCGGTCGTCGAAAATTTAACGAACGTCTTCCAAGTCCCATAATATTAAGCACTCGCCGTAATGCGGGTGGCAAATATTTAGCCGGGAGCAAGGAAGCCAAATTAAAAACGCACAGAAGGACTCGGTGGTAGTCGAGCGGGTGTCTGGGAATGCTATAATTAGGAGTAAGTGCGTTAATGAGGACCCGTATTTACCCGCAGGCGTGGAAACAGCCCTTTCAGCCATTGTGTCTCTGCCGACTGTATTGTCATCTCAGTTTCTATGAGAACATCGCCAGGCGATGTCACTGCCTCAATATTTTCGAAAATTCAATGTAATTTGGACCCTTCCAAAATCATAGTCATCAAACTCATCGCAGACCCTGAAGAAGCCCAGGGGATGAAGAACTGGGCGAAACGATAGGGGTTGAAGAATCCAAGGATACAGTAAGTATATCATGGTACACATACGTACCAAGTATGGAATATCGAAGTGAGTGATTTTTTTTCATTGGCAAACATTGAATATTCACCAAAACGAATCGCAAGGGAAAAAGACTCCATCAACGGAATCTACCACTGCGGTTTGCGTGGATGCTGTGTCAACAGAAAAATCGTTGGTAAACTGTTGGGAAATAAAAGCACGAAAAGAAACGTACAACATGACGCGTCTCGTATAAGAGGGTTGAAAAAAAAACCTTTAACTTTAGTATGCCACTGTACACGTTCTGATCCTGTGAAAGCATCCAGCCAGCCAGCACCACTCCCTCTTTTAAAGTTCCTCCCTCTCACCCCCGGGACGAGATCCGTTCAATGTCAGGGTCCTCTCCCTGCTGCTCCCATTCCACATAACATACATATATTCCCACTTGTACGCGTACAGAGTTCCTCTCTTCTCCGTATTCTCGCACCCTTAAAAAAAAACTACGACGCACCACTACCAACCACTCACCACCCCCTTAGGTTCGATATTTTAATTACTAGATGCACCCGCGCGGCACACGCCGTCGTCTCTAATTTTTTCGTCTTTCACCCTGAAATTCGCACTGGCGCCAAGTCAAGCCCCTTGGCTCTGGACCATATATAAAGTTGTAAGGGTTGCGCGAACCGTGCTCGTTTCACTTTATTATTGTCTTTGACTCATTATTTTTTATTCTCTTGAAAATTATACGGAAATATGCCTAGAGCCAAGAGAAGTTATGGCTACTATGTACATTTTTAATGGTTTCTGTTCACAAATGAATGACGTTACGGGTATGCGAACTATGGTACCTATGTGGCATAAAAAAGCTGATTTACGCTTTATAGCATTACAGCAGAAGAGCTTTAATTTCAGCCTGGAGATTAGAGAGATTTTACAGCGGCTGAGATACTGCGAATGAAAATGGAAGCGAGGCTTTTTCTTACCGCGGATGATAAGTATAAGCCTATTATTTCTATGGCTCAGAAAATATATATATATACTACATACATATCAGTAGCTTCGTGCTTTACTAGTTGTTCACGTTAAGAATTCATCACACGTGCTCCACTCGGCGCCTGAGTCACGGTCTGCTACTTGCTTTGACCCCTGTACTTGATTTACTCGACTTGGTATTAGATCGCACGTTTCTTTTATTTTTCCTCATTTTCCAGGTGTACATCCTGGAATAAGCTAGTAACGTAGTCCGTCCTTTCCCTCTGTATAAAAATATTCCTCGCGGCGTTTCCGTCATCAGGAACACGTCCGGCAGGATTTATCACGGCCAAAGAGCAGTACGATGTCTCACATAACTTGAACTTTCTCTCGTTTACTCAAGCACGGAAAATTATCCCCCTTTTGTCTCCCTCTTTTGTCTTATCTTCAGATTCGGCCTGTGTGTCCCGACGGAGATGAGTTTGCATCTTAACTCTTTAACGCTGCTATACCTAGTAGGTATCCGACCTATTCCTACCTCCAAGACTATATAGACACCCACCTACGGTCCCAGGATTCCCTTAGCAGCGCCATGGCGAAAATAACTCGAAAGTTCCGGCAGCAATCGCCGCCGCGAATTACACGATCGTGATCAGCATGGCTGCATCGGCTAAACCGGGCGCGTAAGGAATCCCTTGGAGTATGCAAGACGGGCAGTTCTTGCTCGAATGATCTCACTATTAGCAACCCCCATGAGATCTATTTACAACGGCGATAATGACCGAGGCGTAACAGGATTCGCCGTACCTGCACAATCTACTCCCTTTATGGAACCTTACTCTATTAACAGGGAAGAGCCCCAAGGAGAGGGGCGAGCCAGCCGAATTGCGACCTCTGACTTTATTACGACCTACCAAACGATCTTGTAGAGTAGATCGTGCTGGTTGCGACTCTTGCTAACTTTTTGCTCTATGCTCCGATGACGTTGAATTATTTTGTAAATCCGAGTAAAAGTACATGCAAGATAACCATGTCGTAGTAAATTTTTGAAAATTTATCCGAGTCATTCATCCATTCGGAGGATGATGTAAAACTTGGAAAATTCAACGTGACAGACTTTTAACACTGCCACGTATCAGTATGACATGTAGTTATCTGCGGTAAAGTCACATATAGAATAACGCGTGTAGATGCGTCAGCTTTGTGCCAGCAGGAAAGCCATGCTTCGAATAATGTTCTCTGTTCCAAGTGCTGGAATTCCGTACGTAGGAGTACATACTGATGTTCCCTGGTGACACGCAGGGATGCGTCACGATGGGTGGTGCTGTATGCATGACACGCATGGTTTTGAGACCCCTCAACTCTCTCTCTCTCTCTCTCTCTCTCTCTCTCGCTCTTATTCTCCCTGTAAAAACAGCTGAAAGTGTACAAGAGTCAGCAACCCTCCACAACACGAAGTGCCATAAAAACATATCCACATAATACATATATTATGGTACAACGTATTGAAAAAAAAAGTCCCAGCATCCCTTTCGAATTTTTCACTGACAGTAATAATCATAATCATCATAGGGACACTGATAACGACCAGATCTTGATAATCGATAGTAAACGAAGCGAGAAAAGCGAAACGGTATCTGCTGATAGGAATCGATCATAGATTACACAAAATTATCAATCGTGTCACACGTCACGCGAGGTACACTAATCCCGCAAGCTGTCATTCGCGAACAAGAAATAATAGGACACGTCGAGAGGACCATGTGCGATACGGATGTGCCTGACGCAACGATGGACCAATGGACCAAAGTGAGATTGGCTTATTCTCTCTGGGTTGTGAGCATTGTGTGCCTCGTTCGGTGGGATTAAAATTTCAACCGACGTAAAAGAAAAAAAAAGAGTCGAGAGGGTGAGGGGGAGGAACACAAAAAACAGAGCCACACACAGGTGCAGGAGGAGGTTGACGTAGGTGGAAGTGAAAAAGGGAAACAAAAATAATACGCGTTTCGTGCACTTGTGTCAGTCAACACGAAAAGTCTCGTACTCGACTGGCGTTCATTCGTTGGCAATCCTGCTGCTACTGTCCCTGTCGCTTCGCTCTACCCCATCAAATGCACTCCACTCGATCAAAAATACTATGCCACAAGTTACCGAGGGTATATACGAGCGTCCATCCCCCTGCTAGTCGTTCCCGAATGAAATATAATATGCATGTCTAGCATGTGACAAGTGGTCTCTCCTGCGATATTATTCAAATGTTTTTTTCAAAACGAATAGCCGCCTCGTACCAACCTACCAGTCACGTGGTAGGTGTACAAGTCAAAATTCACTGTTAAATCACCGTGCTGGTCAACGTATGTAGCATCTATAACGTAACCGCCAAATCCTCAAGTCGACATCTACGCTTGTGGAAGCTGAGGTCTTCGAAGTTCTGACATTTGATTCCAGATCACGTATTTTTAGTCAGCATGACAATGCTCCTGTCACAGACGTCATGTAGAGATCATCATTACTAGGCCAATGATATATCTTCTTCTTCTTTCTTTCTCTCTGACGTGAAAGCTGCAGAAGCATTGTTGTGTCATCGAGTCAGACTGGGCTGAAGAGAGAGGAGGGTCCTAAGCTTCATCACTCACGATCCAGGCAACTTTATGAGCCAGGCTTCGTTTTACGAGATCTGCCGGTACGACCTTAGTACAGCCATCGGCAGAGATTAATTCGACATGAGTCCATAGTTTTTCGGCTATTGACACTACACGTGCTATGAAAGGAAATCTTAATCTCCATTAGTTACGTGGGTGTAGGACGATCACGAAACTTGAGTAGTGAGACTCGGCGTATAATAATAGAAGATGGTACCTTTGAAGGTAAACATGGAGTATTTGTTTCTGATTTATAAATTCCACGGGGAGTACATTGTGCGAGTAAATTTTGCAGGATCTATAGGAGTTAAAAAATTCTTGTGAATTTCGTTCTATATTTCATATCGTGTCGATATGCCACATTGTGTAATTCAACGAAATTTTCACTTACGGATTCGCTAGCTGCGATGTCCAGTTTAAATATTTCCACTTTAATTTATCCCATCTCCTTTTTCTTTCTCTCTCTATCTTTTGGTTATCTATAGTACACTCTTCTATAGTTGTCTCTGACTTTTCCTATCCGCTCGACTTTCGAATGTAATGAATAATAAGCGGCCGTGCTACAACCTGTCCAGATCTTATCTGGTCCACTGTCAACATCCAACTAATATCTCGTACAACGTGGCGGGTTAATTGGAAGAGCCTCGAGTTCTAAGCAGCATTTTCAAAAGCTTAAATCACGTTCGCACAACACGAAGAAACTTTTCGCGCTTATGAGTTGCCGCGTATGTTACCGCATAGCTTAAAGGGAATACGCGATGTTGCAATTGATATTATCAAAATGATTTATGCGAGTTGCATATTTCTTTTAGATACGTTCTTAGTCATTTTGCTTATAAGAGCTCAGCCATTACGATATTTAAACAGCACACAACGTACACTGGAACAAGTTCATAATAAATAGAAAAACCTGACAGATTCTTTGCAGGTAAATAAAAAAAATGAGATAAAACAGCAAAAACGTGTATTTATGAAAAATTCGATAGAATTTTTACGTCTGAGTTATTTTTTCAAAAATTCTCCTACCAATACTCATCTCAGGTTATGTTAGGTCGGACTTATTGAATTTAACTACGCTCGATGCTTAAGTCGCTAACAGATAGTTTTGCAGAAACTATTTCGCGAAATTTCGCATTTAATAGATCGCCATTCGACCTTATAATTCTCACTATCAGTGGGGAAAGCAATTAGTGCATTGCGTCTATTCGAAAAATTGCTGATGAGATGCTACGAAGATGTAGATAGTCGGGGTGGTGCAAAATCCTGCAGTGAATTATTATTTATAATTAAATACCTGCCGTGAGAAAAAAAAGGAGGAGAAAGTTGTGCGAGTGGCGCTGCTAGCAGATCTCGAGACTTAATCTCATAATGCAACCGGTAGACGAGACAAATAAAAAGTTCAAGGAATGTCAGGTTATAACGAACGAGACGTTTGCTGCCACATTTTTTCTAATTGTCATTCGAGCTGTAGATAAATAAAAATATAACATAATCACGCAATTCCGTAAACTTCTATAAAAGGAGGAACAGTGAATGTTTATAATGATGAGCGACACCGTAGTGATAAGAAAAACACTTTTTTATTATACTGTCCCACGCATAAAGCAAGTAACAGGGAAGTAAGCAAGGGTTCTAGCCAACCCCTTTTTTTCGTACCCTCGCTGTGCACCCTTACAATTATCTTTGCTAACCCTTATATAATACATTCTCCCAGTCTTGGGGGTCTAGAAACTTTTTCTAGCCACTGCAACGCGCCAATGAGATCTTTCCGTTCCCTTGGCTGCTTATTACAAAGTTTCCGGATAAGAGGTTAACAAGCAATTCGTTATCTAAATTTATTATCTTAATTTGTCGAAGTCCTCGACAAAAAGTGTGCGCAGAAAAGTTACTGCGCTCTTGGTTACGAGGGAGCCTTGTCTAGATTGTACTCATTGTTTTCCGAATATCATTTATCCCGGAGAAATACAATCGCCTTTCTAAAGGAACCCACGTAGTCGTGGAAGAAAATATCTTAGGGCTTTCTAAAGTCTATCGACTCCGTATTCAAATCTGAATAAGATAAAAACATTTTCGTAGAATCAATCGGTAACTTGGCATTGATGTTTTAATATGATTTTTAAAAAATATCGACCACCTTTAGAACATATGAGAATAAATTTAATAGCTGAAACTAATTGATCCCAATAAAATATCATAGTCTGACCCATCGTTAATGGCAGTTCAATGATCTTTCATCTATTATCAATACATAATTAAAATCGATTATTAATACAATATTATTGTTCAATATTAATTGACCAATCGGAAATTAAGGTAGAATAAGATATAGGTATACTGTGAAACCTGGCATCCGGTGTAGAGACTAAGTCGTTCTATAAGTTCCACTAGGCTGCTTTCAACGGTGTCATTTTTCACATTGGCTAGGTAATAAGTTGGATCCCCGTAACCGGGCAAATAAATTGCTTACGAAAAAAAAAAAAAAAAAGAACCGTCGGCCATCCTTTCGCCAACTTTTTTTCCAAGGCAATGAACAAATTAATGCAAGCGCCGGATCTCCGAGACGGATAAGAACTAACCGCGTCGCTTGTTCGTGATGAGTCGAAGAGAACGAAAAAATGAACGGAAGAAGAGAATAACAAAAAAAAGGAAAGGAGTAGAGCAAAATACGAGGGATGCACGAGGTAGAGAAATATGTCATCGTTATCGAAACAGGCGACGTCGTGATATTCGGTTTCGCAAGGAAGACGGCTCGGATCACTTTTGGACCGTAAAGAGAAATAAAAATCAAAGAGAGTCAAGAGGACGAAGAGAAAAAAAAAATAAAAAGAACAACAAGAAAGGGATCACGATTGACGCGTTATTACGGTTTACTTGGTTGGCATTGAAAGCCTATCCTATGATCATCTTTTGAGAAACGGGCCATTTCAATTACGTAAATCTGGCTCGGTCAGTTTCATCTGACGCTTTGAAGGAAAATCCAGTGGCACGAGAGAACGAAGGATTCACCAAGAGGAGAAATATATTCTATCAGAAGGATTTGCTGATGCGACGCTTCCTCAGGATTCGGAGCTACGAGGGCTTTGATCATCTCACGGAAATCTTGCGAAAATTTATTCCCACGACTAACCGAATCCATTTTTCTTGGCTTGTTGAGTCTCGTCAAATACCTGAGAAATATTGAATTTATATATATATATATATATATATATATAGGAATGCAATATGTGGTATCGCTAGGCATAAGTACTTTTACGCAAAGGAAGAAATATTAGGGATAAGGGTTTCTAGAAAATAAGTTGTATAGTCTAGGGTAATAAAATTAAAAGACGTTTGCCAGGCTCTCAAGTGGCCTACCCTCAAAAGAAAGGACTGATGAGATGTATGAATGAGTCCTGAGACATGATGGGAAAAGGGACGACAGACATATGTATTTGGTTGAGCATGCAAAGACGTCAGACGTATCTTAAGGCAGAAAAGATTGGTAATTGAGTAACATTTTTTCAATAAAGATTATTTATAATTTAAATGAATATCCGCACCTGCATTTAATTCAATTAACCATCGCTGTAAATCTCTGTTTTCGATACTACACACATGTACACCACATCACGGCTTTTTGCAAACTAAATAAAAATATTCTTAGTACATACGAATATCAAAGCGGAAATCGCCATACGCTTCAAAAAATATATATGGATCCATTTGAATAAATAAATATTAAATTAATCAATGGATCGTTATTAATTTCACAGATATATATATCATCCTGCTATCCCACGACAAAAATTCAAAATAATACAAACACAAAAATTATATTCCGTCCCTCGAACGAACTTTTACTCGACATTTTTATTAATTTATTTTTCACCACTTCCGGTATAAATTATTTTTCAGCACAGGTAAAGGGGTCGTATATCCCTCGATATGCACATTTCTCTGTCCCTCTGAAATCCCCCTAGGACCTAGGTTGTTTCGGCCGTACAGATTTTACAATTTTAATCAAAACATTAGCAATGCTCCCCTCTGCACCCCTATCGCGCTTACCCCTCCATCCGACCATCCATAGGTTTTCCACGGGTTTAACGGATTATTTTCTAGCGACGATGCGCACCACACGAATTCAAATGCGACAGCTGCTGTTTCACTTCCAGTGCATTAACCGTGCACTGTTCAGAGACGGGCTGACTGTGTGCTTTTACGTCCAACATTTTGCATGATTTTACGTGTCAGCGGCTTCGCCGCATAATAACCGCAAGTCCGCGCAAATTTTAATTACATATTCGCCACGCTTCGAAAAAGACTCGCGGCCGATTTCACTAGCATTATGATTCGATCGCTAAAATCAACTACAGCAATGTGAACTAGTAACCAGTTTATCACTATAAAAAAGTCATATAGATATCGAGCAAAGAGTAACGTTTTATTTTTATATCTAATTCGCATTAGACAAATTGTCTCTTAAAAATATCTCATAAATACCATCAGCCAAATTCCTATGGAGCTTCTATTCATTTTTACACATTTTTTCATCCATTCGACTGGAGCATCGATCAAATGCCATTCAGGACGACATACCGTAAAAAGAGTGTCGTAATATCCATGATCCAAATTTCACGTGAATTTCGTCGCTGCTGCACTTGGTTGCAGTTCGATGACGCAATAGCATAGCTCATAGATACCTTTACTATCTCTGCGAAGAACAGGTTTTCCATGCGCACGATACGAACCTCCGAAGACTTCGAAATTGCAGGTTTTCAGTTATCCTCCTGACCATTTTGCATTTACCGTAAATTACAGACGTCTCCGCTCCAGCTACGCGGTTCGGAATACATTTATCATTCGAAAGTGAAGTTTACCGCATCGTATAGAACCCGTGCATTATGGTCTACAAATTATAGCGACCTCTATGGAACTTGCAAGGAACATTCCGCGGCGACGTCGGCTAATTCACATTATATTGGAAACACGTTCCTATAAGGCTTGGCCTGCAAGCAGTATATGCACTGGCCTCTCCGCGTGCCACATAGCATATTAATATCGATCGTCAGAAATGTATTTACTCAATATCCCTACATTGTTAGTACCTACGAAACCTCTCGGTAAATCCCTAAGCTATACTGAAAGTATACGTATTATCCTGCCAGGAATAATGGGGGTACTGGATGATAAAATAAAAAATAATATCGGAACGAAACCGATAAAAAGATATAATAAACGTGAAAACTAAACTGATACGTTCAGACATACGTTCAATAAAAAATTGTCGAGCCCACGAACGTTTTGGATAAGATCCAAAAGTGCCGTGTCTGATATTCGCGCTTATGGTGTACAGTTACTAGGAGTTGGCTGAGATATGACTTGCTTTCTTTTTTGTGGTTTCCAATTGTTGAAAAAAAAGGAAATAAGAAAATAACATCGTTATACGTATAATACAAGAGGAAGAGGTCGTATTATACGGTGAAACTGCGAAAGTTCTTGCACGCATTGAGCCAGCATAGCAATAGCGGAAGCTCCTACCCAGCTTTTATGAAGATAACATCTCTGCTTATGAGGCATAGCTTATCTCCACCCTCCCATAGATCTTTCGGCACACAGAAGCCTGTATTATACCGGAGCAGACTCCTTTATAATCCATTATAGTTTCTAAAACGCCAACACCCGTACCCGCAAGAAGCTGTTTACGAGCAAGATACTGCATACTTGTAGAATCGCTTAAGAAGTATGATTTACAAACATTCTATGCCATCAAGCAGGAGTCTACTTTTGCTGATTCTCATACGAGCGGCAAAACGTTAAGTAGATTTTTCCAAAGTCTTATACCCATCAAACCGCATTCCTAAAGTGTATGGTACCAGCCAGTCGCTTTCAGGATTATCTGTAGATCGCTTAATGAAAATGCATTCGCTTCAGTTAACGAAAACGTCGGCGATCCTGACGAACCCGTTTTTCAAAAAAATCGAGAACTTCGTATGAATATCTTCGCCAGACTTCCACGTGGAGAGCAGGAAAACACGTCTGGTACAGTCTTGAGTATCTTGAATTAATTTTTACTCTGAACTGTATCGAGCATGACGAAGTCGTCCGATATTCTGTGGTATATATGCTATAGGTATGATTATACATATAGCTGTTGTATGAGCGGGTTTTGACCCCCTGGATAAGGCCTCACACACATGCTTAACACATTCCTGTAAACCACCATGAATTGTCCTCCTGAGCATAAAGGTTTTACGACTTCCGTGCCAACTAGGCCGAAGTAAAATTTCTGATATACGCTCGCCACCTGATACCCTGTCTTTTATTCCCTTGTGTACGTATCTTGATTTATATAGAAAACTTCAAGTTTCTTTTTCTCACTCTTTTTCTTTTTTTTTTCACGGACCACTGAAGTTGTCATTCGCCACAGCGATACCGGTTATACCTTTATATTACCTTAAACGTCGATGGAATAAGAATAACTTTTATCAATACATTTCGCCATTAGTGCACTCATTGGATTTCACTTAAGGTTTCCATCAATTCCCGTGACGCCGAACGTAATATATTTTATAAAGTGCTCATAGATACGCAAACGATTTCATTAAAAGCTTACCTGTCTAAGAATCAAGATAGTATGAAATATAAATGGACATATCGACAGCTACATAGTAGCAAGTACAAGGTAATGGTAAATATATAAAAAGTGTAAGTGTAAAGTGTAAATACATTAAAAGTGCAAGGAAGAACCAGATCTAGTTATAAGTCGATATTTCTTACTTTTTTGCATTCCGCTCCTTGCAGGATTGACTGTCTTGGCGTACCTTTTTCAGAAACCAATAGTATTCCAAATCTGAACTAAGAATCTCTGGGCTATATACATAAGTGCATGGATATATGAATGATTCTTGTCGACAATGAGTACTCCTATTAGTGTTCCAAGTGATTCGAAAAATAACCACGTTGCTAGGTGACATGCTTTTGTGTAATTTTTCTACAGACTGTAAAGCATACAAGTACAGTCATAAATGCTCACCACCTGTAAAGAGCACTTAGTGAAAATTTCAACTTGAAAAACGTTTAGTTAACAGCTCTGTCTAGTCGCATTAAGTGCGAGTATAAAAAGTCTCGTTAGCTTAATGTCCGTCTCGCTTTCGTCAGTTGGTTCGATTCAAATGGCGGCCGCAAGGGAGTCTACAAAATTCTTGTAAAGTTTCTCGCGCAGATACAACTGATGCACACACAGCGAAGATAAAGATACCTTTTCATAGACACGACGGATAAGTTATCGTAGAACCAGGAGACAGTTAGACCAGGACTGTCGGATGTACTTTCTATGTATGCGATTCCATCACACCTTCATCCCATTTTCCTCTAGGAGGGTGATAAATGCGCCGACACTGACATCAGAAAAATACACTCGCTTCCACTGCGCCAGTCGCAGCAGCTCCTTATCTCCCGCCTTGAGCTACTCCTCCTGAGAAATGGCTCCACTTTAAAAAAAAAAAAGTAAAAGAAAAACTACGGATTTTTACACTGCATTTCCACCCTCTGTTTCACTGTAACAACTTGGTGAACGTACACTCCATTCTACATTTGTATAAGTGCATCTCGCGACAGTGTTTGGAAAAGCGAATGGGGCAATTATAACTGGCTGGGTATTCAGTTTTTTTAGCAATTTTGAATTTTTACGAATGCACAGTGTTTCGCTAGACGACAGGTATATATTTATAAACGCATCATGAGTGGACGCGGTCGTTTATGTACTACAATGGAAAGAATACTGAGCTTTGTACTAAATAATGATTTCCTATGATGAATAATAGGAAATTTGAATGGGACTGTATTGGAGAGCGAATCGGTATGTTGCGAATATAAAACATAATTTATTAATAAAATTATGACACCGAACGTATATCACAGGTTAAAAGGTAAGTCGCATAGCTTTGGGAAATCAAAGATCGTTAAATTGCTTTATAATGAAAGTCAGTACGGATTCCAGAACTTTGATTGTCTGTATTGCGATAAGCGCGTGCAATATCAGTATAAGTATTTCTAGCTTGTATATATGCTGTAATCTTTCCATTAATGCGACATAAATTCGACGCGATGCTCTGCTACTGAATTCACTTAGCCTTACCACTGTATGATGCAATTTTGCATGTTCACTGCATTGCGATTCTGTAAATATGCAAAAGTCAGTGATTTGAAAACAATAAAATATTATTAAAGTTTAATTTTACCCATATTGGAATAATGCTTTTCACGAGGAGCTGGCAAATACTTGTCCAGGATAAGCTCTGCTAGGTTGGTAGTATTATCGACAGTCTTCAAGATACTAATCCCTGTTTCAGTAGACATGACTTTGTCCGCCTGTCGCCAGCTGTATACTCGTAAATGATGAGCTTTGTAATAAGTACGGAGTTTCATAATTCTCACTCTTTCTTTAGTTTCATGTTTTAAATCAATAAGTGTTTGCACTGCTGGTTGAAAATGTTTTGAAACAATGGACTTTGTTCGATCCAAAATCTGGAAAATATTTAATGTACATTGGTAAGATATCACATAAATAAATATAGGTCTTAAACTTTATTAATATCACCTCCTTTGGTTCTTCTTTAATTATAGGCAATTTCACTTCAACAAAATCAAGTCCTTGGCATAATGTTTTGTCCAGTGTACATATAGGCTTCTTCATTAAATGAGCAACTACCAATGATTTTTCAAGAACTGCAGTAACAACAGTTTCAACAGTGCCGAATGCCCAGCTAACCAGCACATGTGTACCTTTTACTCGACCATAAACTTCAGTCGACTTATCCCATAAATAATTTACACTTGGTATTTGTAAAGCTCTTTCAAGAGCTTGAATACGGTGATCTGATAATTCTGTCTCCATATTTATTTTAAAGTATTCTTTTATGTCATCGGTACGTTTATCACATTAAGTCCACTTTTAGCTGGATTTAAACTATTACCTTGAAATTAAAACACATGTGTCATGGAAGCTTTAAGATACTATCAGTACAAACTAATTTTAACAATAATATGCATCTTCATTTCCAATTCCAGGAATGAAAAGAAATATTTCTCTTATCAATTCATATTAAACATCTGCTTTTGGTGTAATAAAAAATAAGTAAGTCTAATAGCTTACGCGGTAGTCTGATGAGTTACTCTGTGCATAATGCAAACAAAAGAAATAATCATACCTTACAGGTCAATGTCACCATAGCAAAACGTCCACCTATACTCACACAATATATTCAAAAAAAGATCCTGTTTGACAATTAACTTACCCAATTCGTAGAATATTTTCCCACGTAATAACGTTACTATCGTGTCGTTGTCGCTTCTAACGAGCTCGATCGTACCTTGATCTCTGACGCATTTCCACATAAATCTTATTTGCTTCGACCACTAATCGGTCTGAAATTTATTTATGTCCATTTGCAAGATTTTCTCACACATCACCTTCCATCATTTTCGTCGCAACACTTAAAATTGCTCACTAAGAACGAAGAGTGCACTACTGTCATCTTCTTCTTCCAGAAGCATACTCGACTTATCAACGGAGGTAAAAGATTATGTTCGACTTTATCAACAACCAGTACATAAAAAACAACATATGTATAAATAACTATGTACAAGATATTTTGTGCAAACTTAGGATAATTTATTTTGTACGACTTGAAAACTGCGCACAGTTGACACCCACTCTTAAAACATATTTTACTATTAGATAATAAAATGTAGGAAATTAACTTATCAGTTACATATTTATTTGTATAAAGTAACGAACATACATATATCTTATATGGTGCAAATATATATGACTAAAATAAACGTATAAAAGTATACAATTTTTCTTCAAGTCTTTGGAACTTTTTAAAACATTGGTTATGCCAATATAGTGTGCACTTCCAGATAATGCCCTATTCCAAGTTTATAAATATGTTTCTGTTCTTATTGAAAGCAAAGATAATTATAACGTTACAACGTATAGTGTGCCCAACATCAAAATACGTATAGAGATATAGAAGAGTTCTGCTTATATAAATATACTGCAAGAACTTTTAATCAACAAGGAATACACAGTACAAATAGGATGAAACAATTACAATTTATTTATCCTTTTTATCCTTTTCAACTTCCGACTTTCCACTTGCCTGATTTCCCGCTTCTGGTCTGCTAACCTCTTGTTCCGAAATCGCTTTCTGATCTATGTTAAGGAAATTTGTTAAATGTAAAATGGACACGACACTACTCATATAGTTGGAAACATCTTCTTTTTTGATTGTTTTTAATTGTGCAGCTACCGAATGATAGACACGACTGGCTGTTTTCGTTGACAACTGCCCTATAGTTTGTACAGCGTGCAAAACTCTATTCTCATCTGCTGAGACTGGAACTGTAATCACATTTAAAGAAGTCACATACTTTATGTACGAACGAAAATAATTGTCAGATCTTCATATGTAATTTCGTTTCAATTATATTACCTGGCACAGTCTCTTCTGCCTCTACAGCTGGAAAATAGTGATCCAATAAGCGGTTTACTAGAACACTTGTATTATCCACTCCCTCAACCGCCTTTGTGCCATATTTTGTACTGAGAATCTCATTAGCCTTTGTAACACTGATCTCCTTTAAAGTAGACGCTTGCTGAGTGGCTGATTCTTTGGCAGCAACAAGTTTCTCAATTGTTGGCTGTAACGAAGTGCTCATCACATCTTTGGCCGCATCGTAAATCTGTACATCAATAAAATGCATTTACAAACTAAGTTCTGTTATGAAATAAGAATAGAACAAGTGCTCTCTTACCTCTTGAGGTGGTTTTTTGACAATCGGTACATTTTGTTCGACAATATCCAAACCTTCGCAAAGTTTTTGATCAACTGCATTAATTGGGCCTTCCAATTTCTTTGCCAACGGAGCCGCTATGGGTGTTGCAGCCGAAGCCGCAAAATGGATACCAGCTTCGGCTTGGCTAAGAGCCCAGTTTATCAAGTGATGAGACTCCTTTATGTACGAGTAGGTAGATCCAGTTTTTTCGATGGCTGAATTGATCACTGGAAGATTACGTACGCGATCTAAAACTTCGAAATGAGGACCAGCCTCACTGCTTGGCGTGACAGATGTCTCCACTGGCGTAGACATTGTAACTGAAAGAAATAATTCAAGAACGTCTTATTAGATAGACGATAAGTCCACAAACACTGATTGACTATCTTAATTCTCAAGTCAGAGAGCAAAGTTTACCTGCGATATTTTAGTCACCCCTGATACTAAATTATCGTAGGTATTGTATTGGATCTTATCGCAGGTGCGCATTTATTGCCTTTCAGTTGACTTTTGGCAAATTAAATTCATTTATAATAATTCGTACTGTAGTTATATCATTAGTTATTAATATTATATTACTAATCATTATTTACGTAAAAATGTTATCGGTTCGACAATAGCACATTGAATATTTAATTGCGATAAGAGTTAGACAGATTACGTGAGACATATCACTACTCCAAAAGAATGACTCATCGAAGGAATAACTTAAGTTTCGTTACTTTTCTTCAAGATTTTGTTGTGTCTGTGCGAACGTCCTGTGTCGTGAAAGTCATCTTAAGATTGATTGTGATTCTATTTATACAAACTTATTTTATGGGTGAAAGTATGAGGAAAGGAAAAATACTTACACTCAACTGTCATAGGGACATACCTGCTTGAGAATATTTAAAAAAATAAATCGTTATCAAATCTAAATATAGAATCTTCAATGCACACAAAATCCGTGAAAAATATTGACTTGACTTTTTGATTTTAGGAAGATACGCAAATATGGTCACTTGTAATTTTTTTAATCAAGAAAAAGCGGTCGTAGAGGTCATATAAATTTAGGTTTCAATGATTACCTATCATACTTTGCGTGCAAAAATCGCATCATACAATTTTGTGCCAAATTTTTCTTTTTTTTACATGTCACTGCCCATTACTACGTGCGATATGAGTATTCTCGTAAGTCTGTTGTAAGATCAAATTTCAACCTTTGGATTTTTGTAAGGTCGCACTTCGATCTTCAGTCAATGGTATCATGTTACAGTAAAGGTAGAAGATAGATCATTAGTAGTAAAAATACAGTTATTTTCTAAAGTCACGAAAAAAACAAGAAGTCAAAGTCCATAAAGGTATTCTCTCAAGAAACCTGTTGACACCTATACCAGGAACACATGTAAGTCGACATCACAAGAAACAACGAAATATCAAAGTTGAATAATTCTAATAGTGCAAACAATATTTTCCCTCAATGTATTTTCAGCATAAAATATATAAGAAACTAATATTATACAATATCGACAATTTCCCGTGTCGTTTAAAATCGATCAGTTTCTCGGTTCACTTATTATCCAAACAGTAGCGTATATATCTTTGCAACATTATACATAGCTGGACCCATTCTCCATTTAATAAAATATCTCAAACGTTAATATGCTATGTAAAAAAAACCTCTAAGAAAAATTCTTACCTTAGAATCTGACGTGAAAAATCAGGCAGCAGTCGAAAAAGTAAGAAATTCCAATAATAACTACTCACACGACAGCTCGAGCAGCACTGGGGCTTACAACTGTGTGAGAATCTGTTTAAACCTGTAGAGTTGGCCAATGAGGTTCTGTTACGAACATCGTAGCAGAACGGTAGAGGGGCCAGACTACTCAGGGCCGTCCGCATCGAAAGAATTTACAGGATCCTTCTAGAAACTGATACAACGTAGAAAGAAATATTCTTGCATGGACCAATCAAATAGATTAATGTATAATGGATTATAGTAAGCGACCAATGTATAATGATATGAGATTATAATAAACAATTTTTATTAATTACTTGTTTTAACACGACAACACAATTGATCTCTGGGATCTAAAGCAGCATTGTTACCTCAGTGAGTCAGACTTATGCTACTGCGCAGACATCATTTGAGGCGTTGTTGATGACGTGGGGGTCATTTCGTTCAGTATCGTTACACATGAAATGATAGTGACTCCTACACCAAGGTATTGGACATTTGTGTCATCCTCAGAATGATTATGTGGAATTCGAATGAATTTATAGTGAGGGATATAATGACGAAACATGTATCAAACTTGCATTTTGAAAATTTAATGATTTTTCTTTATTTATATATAGATATCAGACGGCATTGTAAAACTATTTATAAAATATGTAGTAAATATAAAGTATACAGTGTACATGCAACAAAAAATTATAATGACTATCATTATGCATGAGAGTACTTTTATCCATTAGGATACTTTAATTATTAATAGACAATATAATATAGTGTCGGAAAACTAATTATATTCGATTCGTTTCGTGTCTGAATATTTATGAATATTGCAGTTGATACTAGAATACGCGTAAGAAATATTTATTTGTATAAAAGGACTTATAATTATTAATAAATAGTACGGTTATCAGACGTGACGAGTTCTATCGACTGATCATCATGGGGATATGTACTAGTGTTTTGTCTGATTATGTGTTTCTTTAGGCGGCGCAGTAAATGTTTGCACTTTTTCGTTGATCACTTGAATATACTGGGTGAGCTGAAGAAATGCAACGAGCGAGCTGATGTATTCTTTTAGATCGTCTGTTTTTATGGTTTTCAAGTGACGAATCACGCTAGAATATACTCGTCGTGCAGCTTTGTTCGATAATCGACCGACTGTTTGTACCGTGTGAAGAAGCTTGTCCTCCTCTGCAGAAACTAGAACTAGGAATAACATAATTTAAGATTAACATACACGTCCTTAATGAAGATTTAATTATATATAGTGAAACAGTGTTGGCAGACATTTTGAATATTTTTACAAAAAATTACTAACCTGAGTCTTTCTCATCTCCAACTGCTGGGAAATACTGATCAATCAGTTTGTCCACTACGGCTGCGGTACTGTCAAGGCTATTGACAGCCACTGTACCATAATGAGAGCTGAGCAACTGGTTCACTTTATTCCAGCTGTGATCTTTCAGAGAAGTGGCTTGAGTAGTGATCAGTTCGTTCGCATAAGAGATGGTAGATACCGCTGGCTGTACAGTCTGTAAAGCCAAAACGTAGGCATTTTCCAGAATCTGAAAAGGGAAAGGGCAATAGTTGGTTAAGATTATTATTACCATTTAATCACATCAACAAACAATTTTTCATTTATAATACTAACCTGTTCTGGGCTCTGATGAACTATGGGTACTTTCTCTTCGATTTTATCCAACCCCATACAGAGAGTGTGGTCGACGAAGTGTATGGGAGTCTCGAATTTCTTGGCTATAGGAATTGCAAGCGGCACAGCCTGTTTGGTTGCGTTGGTCAGGGACGTCTCAGCCGTAGAAAGGGCCCAGTGCAACAATTGATGAGAATCCTTAACGCGTGTATAAGTCGATACTGATTTTGACAATGCCAATTCAATCATTGGCAAACAAAGGACACGGTTCAAAACTACCATTTGAGGTAGCTCAACTGTTTCGGCGGCCATTGCTAATCCTAACAATAAACACAAGACTTCAGTTATCTACAAGATACCAACAAAAGCTATTTCTTTGACAGTATACAGCAGTTTTTGTAGAAATCTTGATGAATTTCAAAACTCCAACGGTTTTTCATACATTAGGAAACAATATACATAACTAAATTTGAGAAATTCTGAATTTATGAAATTTATATATTATGAGTCTTCTCGGGGCATTCTATCTTTGGATATAAAATAAAATACACAATTTGGCAAATGTAGGTGTCGTCTACGTGTTAATACGGTCAACGAACTAATGTAAGTACACGCATGACAAGTGTCACGTTTCATCGTGTAACCTTATATCACAACTGAATCGATAACATGCGATCTATAATTCCTAGAGAACTATTACAGTTACGTTAAAATTTCATATATGTAAAATCCGATAACCTCGAATAAGTTCCAACAGATAATTTTCAATGGTCTTGTAAGCCTCTATATCCTTTGATTATATATACAACAATTATTCTTGGTTATCCTTGAAGATGGCTGAAGGATAATTTCTATATACCTTATTCGTTACTTATTGGCAGTGCATAAAGAGAAAGAAATATGCAAAATATAACGGGAAATTGTTAATTTAAATCTGTTATTACAGATGAAAAGAGATGTATTAACGACATATGATAATTTATATAAAATATATACAGGAAGTAATAAAATTATGACTTACGCGTTTGTACAGGTTACTGAGAGACACAACTGACACGCAAACTCTCTCGCGTCGTCAAAAGGAATACGGAATTATCACGTATTGTCAACACTTATAGCGAGTAACGCGCATGCGCAATGATATGGATTCAAATAGACCAATAGAGAGAGCGTACACAGCAAACTGTAGACTGCAAGCGACATCCACACATGTGTGACAGCGGTGCAAAGTCCTCTCTGAGATACGATAAGATTTTACTGTATATACATCTATTCACGTGGAAAACGATGCAGACACGTAACTCGTATTAAAAACTCTTCCTTTAAAATAAAAATTGCGTGTCACCGTGAACTATGGACCTTCAAGTCCATAGGAATTCTAAATGTCACGTTTCTTCTATGAACGACACCATGTTTCCAGAAAAGCTGATGCCGATAAAGAAGAATCAGAATTCTTTAAGATTTTTCATTCATCATTCATATGTAAGTTTAAAATAATTTTGTATAGTCATGGTGTATTATCAGCAGATGTTCGTTCTTAATTGTGATAATAATTAATATCTAGTGCGATAATTGTGGCCGGACGACTACTGTATTTTATGTTGCGTCTATGGTCGGTCTAGACTCTGATACTATGAATACATGTTTGCAATATGTGTGCAATATTGTAACGAGCTAATCATGATTCATGAGAGCCCACTTATTTTTGCGTAATACATAAAAATCTTCTTGACTCAGTAATTAGAATTTCGTGACTGTTGGTCTTTGAGTTTGTCACATTGGGGAGCAGATATAAACTCTTAGTAATCTTTGGCTGCCCTTCCTTCCAAAGGGTAGCACTCGGCGTGTTTACATATCTTGAATAAAATTCCATGACTGATAGGAAGTGAACGAAGTCCAATAGATGAAGGCTTTTCTGACAGAGAAAGAGGTAATTAACCTGAAACGTTGATACCCAGATATCATAATGTAACATATTGCTCAAAACGATGAAATATTTTATCGTTGATACAGTATTTGAATTGATAGAATATGGATTACTGTGTCCTCAGAGATGCTTATATACATATGTGTGTGTGTGTGTATATATATATATATATATATATATATATATAAAACATGTTAGAATATCAGCATAATTTCATGTCTGATGTGTCTATATTATGGATTTTATGTAACAATTTTTTAATACGTTGCTCATTAATTTTGTAACGGAAAAAAAAATAAAGAAAGAAAATATTCTTCGTTCGAGTTCATGACCCTTCTGATTGTACATCTTTAGACCACGTAGTGATTATTATTATAGAAACTGAGTTACTTTGTAATCTTTAATTTTCGACCGAAGTCCAACGTCCGCCGATTACCCAAACGAGATGCCATTTATGATTATAATAAAGTTTACATATTTTGTATATTTAATAGAAAACAAAACCTCTTATATTTAAGAACTTACAGCTAAATCGTTAGAGCAGCCAATTTTATGCTGTCAAAAATTAAGATTATACCAACATACTGTTCTACGTGATATTATAATGTTTAAAATACCTATGAATACGAAACCCTAGACTAATGGTTATGCTAAATCTTAAGTATTTATCGAGTATGGTATTTATTCTGCAAAACAGGCAATTCCTCTGACGTTATTTCCCATGGACCGTGGTCATTAAAGTACGAAAAATGATGGGAGGCTTTTTAAAAATTGCATGACATTACTTAATTCCATTGAGAGGAACATTGGTTGAGATATTCATGTGATTGTTGTGATTCTGTTGACGGTTCTGCACGTGCGATGTTATCTCAGTCTTTGGACGTCCTGCTAGAAATGCGGCGATTTGCTCCTGCGAAGATTCGCTTGATTTTCAAATTTATTCGAAGATATAGTAGAACTAACTAACTTCTATTCATGTGATATTCATATTCATATTGAACATACCAGTAGAAGATTTGTTGTGGAATTCAACCTAAGGATGGCAGCACGTACAACGGGAAGTTGCGTTTTAGAAGCAGCATGTTTGCTAGTGGCTGCTGCCATCTGTAGGAAGACACAAGGAAGCTTTTACATCACAACCTCATATTAAATCATATCAGCTCGTCGCTGTCAAGTTCATAATTCACGATACAACACACGTAAAGAAGTCTACAGATATTCACCTGGAGAGCTGCATTCGCAATGCCCAGCATTTGATGTGAAACAGAAATCAAAAGTCTGCTGAGATGACGTGGCGTTCTAGCAGCCAGAGCAGCAGTTCCATTGACAAGATGTACGATACGACGAGCAGACTCTCGAGTGAGAAGAACCAGCAATTGCTCCAAATTTCCAGGAGGTGCCTGATTCTCCGGCTCAGGTAAACTCAATGTAGCCCACAATTCTTTAGCCTTTTGCATAGCAAGTTTTGGGTCTGTTGCAAGCTGCACAAATAGTCAATCAATTATAACATATTTCTTATACCGGGAAAAATAATGACAACATAAAAGGTAACACTTGCCAACTCAACGACGTATAGCAGCACATGAATGCATTCCGTTCCTTGTTCTTTAAGTGCTTTAGCTTCAGCCAATGTACGGCGAGTAAGTCTTCTTTGCAACTTCCTCGAAAATCGTGCTCCGTGTTTGATCGTACGCGTCGTATTGCTTACTACTTCCGTGGGATTTATTTCTTTAGGTATATATAAATAAAATAATTCATTAAATCATAATACATAATCATTATTTTAATAAATTTCATACCTTCCACAATCTTATCTGCAGGATCTCCAGGTAAATAACGATCAACATACTGATCAGCTACAGTAAGAGCACCATCCAATCTATCAACAGCAACATTCGCTGCGTGACTTCCTATCAGCTTGACACTTCCGGCTCGCATCAGAACAGGCCTTACGAAATTGTTGTTCACATAATCTCGTGTGTTCCAATAGATCTTACAACAATGAAAGTTATTTATTCCGTTTCGATATAGTCTTTGTTAATAAATTTAAAGCTTTATCGAGCATTGGATTGCTAATTAGGAAATGCTCATTATCACAGGCTAAGGTCATCAGACGATTAATACTTACTAGCTGCGGAGGAAGATGCACAGCTGGTACTCGTTGCTCGACTATATCGATACCCTTGCAGAGTAATTGATCGATAGTAGTTATAGCACCGTTTAATGCAAATATAGCCGGTTTAGCTGATTCTGTAGCGATTGCTAATGACTGCTCGGCTGTATCGAGGCTCCAGCTCATTATAGAGTTTGAGCGCTATAGTTACAAATAATAATGTCAATTACTTTTAATTAATGATATTTTCCAATTCACTAGTTTTATACAAGGTCAAATTATTATGGTAACGAGTCTAAGTTTCCTGATAATAAGTTATCCTTGCATGATAAACATAATCAAAGCTGAATTTTTTTTTTACTTGGGTCTCAATGATTTTACCTTGATCTTGTCGTAAGCATTAATGACAATGTATATTCCGCTCTCCACTATAGGAAGACTTGAAATCCTGGCGACTGATTCGAATTGCGGTAAATCCGAATATCGTCTTTTTACGTTGGAAGGTGCCATTTCCTAAAATCATTGTGCAATCGATACGACGTTGTTTAAATACCATTAATATATGTAATTAGTATCTAAATTATATTTCACACATAGTGGAATTCATTGTATTACAAATTGTACCGCCTATTTGTAAAGTTACTGATTGCATGTCAACGTATCGTGTATCTTCACGACTATAGTCTTGATAGTCAAAATCAATTATTCCAGATACGATATAAATACTTTAGCTATCGTACCTTGCTCGCTATTATAAGGAATCTGTGAGGATGATAACGACCTCAATTCAATCATATGATACATGCGTGAGAGTTTTTACGATTTTATTTCACCAACAAATTAATTGGCGATACATACAAAAACAACCAATACATTTTCGTTCGACCAATCAGATAAAGAAGTAACGGATTAGTAGAAGCTGACGAAATGTAATCGGACAAACGAATTTATGTAGAACGCAGCATTTAGTGATAATGAGTCATTTCTTAATTTGGTTATAAATAATTATTTCTTTATACGTAGAAGTATATATCTGTATATACTCCAATTTTTTTATAAATCATTCACTGTATATATTTGATATTACGTTTGACCTGATTGGCGAATAGGACGCCCAGAAAACTAATGACCAAAAGTCATTTTGCTGTTTATTCATAAAAATCAATGATAACTCATAAATTCTGTCACCCTAAGGCATGTGGATTGACTCTGTATATGTATATGAGTACATACCACTTAAAATAACTGTTAGGGATTCGATAAGAGGGGTTAATGTCGAGGCTATGAAATTTTCGTAGCGGAAAGTATGTAACGAGTAAATCGATGAAGAAACATGCGAATGGCTATTGTAAAATTATAGAGATACCGTGTGTACTCGTCTCTCTTTGATCTTAATAAGTGACTCTTTCACGGAAGAGATATACATACGTGTGAGGAAAGATACGAGTGCACAAGCTTACACGAGCAAATGATCGATCGATCGATCGATCGTTATATGTAATTAATATAAAAATAGAATTAAGAAAGTGTCAAGGAAAAAAAAGTTTTGATATCCATAAATGATAAGGTTGACATATCTACGTATTCGTTGGATACTTGTATGTTATAAAAGAATTGGTAATTAGACAAATAGCCATGTAGTTTGTCGCTATTAAATCGTTTAATGCAATCAGCTACGCAGAATCCAGATAGCGAAAGATTTGGACCAGATAGAGAATAGAAACGTCATTTTTAACGCGCGTACGAAATTAAATATTGAGAGTGGATTGTTTTCTATTGTGTGTCTGTAAAATCATCTGGCAAAAGGAACGAAGTAGAATGTACGATTTACGTCGTAGTAGCTCCAGTTGAAAATTTAGCATTGGTTTCAACCTATTTATTCTACACAAGGATATTGAGGCTGATATTAAGATTGTGGGATATAACGAGTTAACAGTTGTTTGTGCATGAAATTATTAGATGTTCAAAAATGATGATTTCAGATTGAAAATGCTGTTAACACGTCTCATTTTAAACGTCAATAATATTAGACCCATTTTCAGTCTGGAGATTAACTAGTGGTTTCAATAAGATCTTTAGGTCAAGATTGGTTCTAGACTGTTCAGGATTAAAATCTGAGTTTTCGTGTTCTTAGCGAACCTAATATTGCCCTCGTTGTTTTGCATGTAGGATTGCGAAGGCTAAAACTGGTTTTAGACTTCAGCCGGTAAACCCAAAGAACAAAGGAGTGGAGGTTGTGTAGGTTTAAACCGGTGCTGGATTTTTAACTCGAGATGCGACAATGTTCGTTTGCTTCTTACTTCATGACTTTTAACTTGGCTTTAGAGAAAGACTTTAGCATATATGCAAATTGCCGAAAATACGCGAATGCTAAAATAATGTGAGCGCTGTTTTTTTTTTCTTCTTGATTTACGTTCTTCCATTTTGTACTATGTACAATTGCGTGTACTTTTTCTATACAGGAAATGATTGTAGTAGAAAGTTGATAACTGTTATTATCTATTATATTACGTGATGTGGGATATTTACCTGGAAAAGGCGTAAACTGCCAAATGCGACTTGAAGTTTGAATTACGCAAGGAAATACTTCGTGTGAACAGATGTCAGTGTTTCATTGGAGAACACAGCATCAACTGCACGTCGGGTACTGCGAACGGTATCTCATCTACTTGACCTATGACACATTGATTATATGGCCAGAGAACGCAGTGGCGCTTAAGTTATTTCCAGCGTTCGGTTCCGCCGTGGTTAACGGCTTTGCGAATATAACGATTAAGTTTTGTTTATTAATTGGAAAAAAATTAATTTTTTTATTTAGAAAATACGCAAGTTTCCTGAACACTGGTTAAAATCGATTCTTGTATTTGATGATTTTTCCAAAATTCGGTTACACCTTACTCTCTAGATTTTTCAATAAATCTACGCTCAGGGAACCTCGGTGATATTCGTGGGCGAAAAAAGCGAAATTTTGTACATTCCTTTTTTTTTCAATAAAATAAAAGGTTCGATGTCCAGAGTTCGTATATTATCTTTTCTTATATATAAGTGTCGTCTTTATATATAGTAAAATTACCAGATAATCTCGAACTATGAAACAATTCATTTAACGTTCGTCTTAGTAATTCTTTATTGAAAATAATTATAAGTAGTAGAAGCTATCACAGCCAGACGATTTAATAGTGTGCAAAGTTCGGATCTGAATCTTTCTTTAAATATATTATTTATAGAAGTTTAGTACCGACGAGAAATATTTTGCGTGCAGATATTAAAACATGTCTGGTCATTGTTATTAGAAATATTTGTTAATTGGAATATAATAATATAAAATATAAATATTATAATTTCAATCGTATCTCATGAAAATCTCATGCATTATCTGATTACGAAAAGAAATTTATTTGATAAGATCTTTTTTTTTTATTACTCATTGTCAGAAAATTTTCTTCCGGTTTACTTGGACGAGACTGAATACACGACTATCAATTATACATAGGATTTTATTTGTAATACAGTCAGAGACGTTATCTGTTATCGTAAAATCGATTGGTCACCAAACGAGGAACGCACTTTGGGTGTCCAATGGCGAGGAAATATTTTTCTATATATCACTCCGAATGTATATCATCGATATCAATAGCCCCTGAAAATTTTATCGATGCGTTGTTTCACGTAGTGATGTATTCTTATCAGGCAGTACGATTATTAGGCGATATTACTAACTTAGTATATGTTCGGTAATGGTAAACGAAACACGTTTTTGGGAAAGGTAAGAGTACCGGTTGTTACGTAAATGAGTGTTTTTATTTTTGTTCATTCTTCGTAGTAGGTCTTATGCTTTCTCGTAAGGAATATGTCGAACCATTTTTATCACCGAGTAAATGATTTTAAAAGTGTGCAAAAATACAATTGCGTCTTGCGATTATTGCGAAACGAGTGTTTTTCAATATATCAGAAACGATTGAATTCTTTTTGGTATAAAATATTAAACGGTGCCGTCCATGTCAAAGTATAGTTAAATGAAATTTATTTTCGAACCTGTGATTAGCCTATAGTCATTTTTGGCAGACGATGCTAATAAATAAAAAATCGACTTCATACGCTTCTGACACGAGTATCTAAAATACATACAACGCACATATACTGTATTTCAAAACGAGATGAGATAATAGCATTAGGAACATATGATAAGCAACTTCGAAATAATTTCTTCCGCACTGTTTTCTATGTCTGAAAGATAATTTTCATTGGCGAAGAAAATTCTAAAAATTCAATACCGATGTGACACGAGACTATATTAAAATAACAGGGGTCCGTTTAGAAGGAAATAAAAAAAATGACTGTTGCATAATGTCATAAATTCCAATCGTGACGAATCACTCGATTGAAATTAATATATCAATGATTCTCTGAATTACACAGTTACTCTGCGTACGTACTTAATAATTAAATCATTGAGATTCAAGTATTCCTAAAAAAAAGAACTTATGTTCAAGGTCTAAGTTGAAAGAAGAATCATCAGTGGTGTAAAAAGTGCTTTAAAATGGCGGCCGAAGTTTATATCGGTTTGCTAATATATTTGATATATTCAATCAGTGACACTAGTGCAGGTGAGAGATTAATATATACAATCGCCATAATAAATTTCTCTACGTAACTACTAAATCTTATTATCATTCTCATAATTATAAGAATGGAATTCGCCACCCTTCCTGACACCTGATCCATTGGACGAAGCAGTAGAATTCGTTGGCTACAATGAGGCTGCTGCACAAACCAACATACTACTCGAAGAAGAACTTGTTTACAATGTCAGCATTGCTGTGATCAATTACGTAGGCAAGTAATAACGATTAGAAAAAGGATATTAAAAATCCCAACAATTATAATCAATCGAAATGCCAATATACAGGAGTAAAAATTGAAATATACATATAACATATGATATATCATAAATATCAATTATCACTTCCTGCCCAATTATCAACAATCGCAACGTCTACAGATAATAGAAATAGAATTAATAATTATCATTAAATTAGGTTCGTTAACTCCTACTATTGGCACTTTTGAAGACAACAAAAGTAATTTGATCCTCGGTGCTGTTTTCGAGCAAAACTCTGACACTGGATTATGGGAAGTGATTATTACGAATAGACAAGATTACGAAACCGCTATTATGCAGACCTACAGATTTTACGTAGTGATTGGTTCAGAGCAAAATAAGATCGCACTGAACATTGTCAACATAGACGACAACGCGCCAGTTATTCAGGCTACTGAACGTAGTTGTTCGGTAGAGGCAAGTATCAATATATTTTGCATTTACTTTATTTACAGGTACAGTTTTTTGTTACACGATTATGATTTACATTAATTGTACGTGTCTTATAGGAAAATTATGAAGGACCTATGAATTGTACATTTACCATTAGCGACGCTGATGGTTGGATTACTCAAGTTACGTTTGGTATCACTTCAACGGTATGTGTGAATTTTTTTTTAAATTTTTCACATATGATTGTACCGAGTACATTTTACTTTTTTTAGCCGACAAGTGGTAGCGATCATTTTGAAGTAATTCCTGATTACATTGATGGCACTGAATATCAAATGAATGCTTATCTGAACGTTACTAATAGTTTGGATTACGAAACAATAGCTATGTATATGCTGGTAATCACAGCAACGGTAAGTCATCATAGGGGTAGTGAGTTACAAAAATATTTTTAGATACGACTCATCCCTTATTCATTGTGCATTGATATATCGTATGGTTTTATTCTAAAATCAATCATCGTCTTTATCATGTTTTGTGGCAGATATTCTTGTCAGATTTGATTATCATTATTTTTGAATCGATTGAAAAAGTGACACTGTGTCTCGTATACCATGTTTGTATGATAATTAATGATTTTTTTATCATTTAATTAAAAGGACGGTGGAGGCAACGAAGGTTCTCTCACAATGATCATCGAAGTCATTGACATGCCTGATGAACCGCCAAAATGGACGAGTATCATATCTGCGGAAAATATTCTCGAAAAATCAACCAATGTAAATGACTTTCAAATATTATTTATCTGATAAATTAATGTCACTGATATTTTTCATATTTCTTTTTAGACGTTTAGCGTCTCGGCTATCGACGGTGATATTGGAATCAATGCAGAAATTAATTACAGAATAATAACTACGATTGTCCGTAAGTCAAGCTCTAAGCATTTTGAGATCATGGAAACTCTTAGTATTCGCGATGCAAATTATCAGCAAAGGCAAAAAAATATATATATATATATATATATATATACATTTGCAATTATATAAATCTTTTTAGGCGATGAGCAATACTTCGTAGTTAATAAAACTTCAGGGGTCATCACAATCAATCCAATAGATCGAGATACTCTGGCACAAGAAATTTTTAGATTTTTCATAGTCGCGTACGAAGCCGAAGACGAAGAATCTGCTATTAACTCAACCGTCATTATAATCGTCGAAGATATCAATGATCACAGCCCAGAAGTATCACCCGCTGAACTGGTCATAGAAATATTGGAAGAAACCTTCATGACACTTGAATTTGACGATTCTATAGTGATTTCAGATCCAGACCTTGTACGTGTTGACTCTGATCATCCGAACGAACAAAGATATACAAATAATTTGTGCAATTTTTAGGCAGAACATGCTCAATACACTGTAGCCTTAACTGATGATTCTGATCACGATTGGAGCTCAGCATTCTTAGTGATTCCCACGAGCGGTTATCAAAGTGGAACTTTTACGATTTCAGTAATCAATGCTTCTCTATTAGATTACGAAGACGAAGATTGGAGAAACATAACGATTCAGGTAAAGAAACATTTTATCATGAAAAAGATAATGTTTTATTAATTGAAAGACCAATTACGCAGATAGTAGCTACTGAACTAGCGAATACATCACATATTGGTATACGCGATGTGAATGTCCAATTAATTAATTGGAACGATGAAATGCCAATTTTTGAAAATGATAACGTGCAAGTTGATGTGCCGGAGGATGTTGAAATGGGATACCTCATAGCGACAGTGTTTGCAACAGACCGTGACGTAGATGACAATGTCACGTTAGTATCGTAATATCATTTGTCATTTTAATTTATCAAGAACTCAACTCAATATACACTTTAGGCATTCTTTAACGTATCAACGTACGTTAACGATCGATCCGATTACTGGAGACGTAACAACTACGCAAGATGATGCTTTGGATTATGAGACAATGCCAATTGTCGTTGCGCAAGTTGTTGCTACTGATTTGGCATCGCATAAGACTTATGCAACATTGACTATAAACGTGATTGATGTTAATGACGTTCCACCCTCTTTGTATATGGTAAGAATTTTATTTCGATCCGTCTAATTAAATGGTATTTATAATTGGAGCTATAATCATTATTTACAGCCAAGTTCATTTCCAATTCTTGAAGAAGAGGTGGACAATGGTACAGTCGTGGACACTTTAATTTACGCGACAGATCCTGATACAGAAGCCTATCTTGTTTTTAGTATCGATTGGGATAGTTCGAGTGCTTATAAGTCCAACATTATTGTTGATGAATCTTATTATCGTGGGTGAGTCAATGGTTTTTGATTATATATTAATAATTTTTCCCAATGATATTTCGGTTAAGTTTGTAACGCTTAATTCACAGGCACCTTGAGATCGAAACTTCTTATCCCGAAAATCATACTCTTTATGCTGAAGCCACTTTGGTAGTCAGTGGAAGGATCGATTACGAGGCATTCGATCTTATGTATATTACTATAGTTGTTACAGATTTGACAACTGTTCACAACGCCAATTCCACGTCATGTGATTATCATTATTTTGATGATTATTTATAAACGTTGGATTTCTTTATAAATCATTAATGTCATTGATCCCATTTTTTTTCAGCACGGTTAACCTTATATATTTCTGATATAAATGACAATCCTCCTGTATTCCAACCTTACGAAGAGATGATGGTTAGCGAAAATCAAATATCTGATATTCTCATTGGAAGTATCACTGCTACTGATGCTGATGGTCCAGGGAATAATGACGTTGTTTATTATATTGAGTATGTCACAGGATTAAGTATTGTTAAGTTTTTATATGTAATGATTCATTTTAATCATTAGACCAACCAATGGTACGGAGAATGATTTGGTGTATATCAATACTATTACTGGAGTCATCAGGGTTGATAAGGATGGTGCGATTGATGCTGAAGTGTACGAATATCTGTATTATAATGTAACAGCAAGTGATGGTCTCTGGAATACAACTCAAATAGTAAGTACAAAGTAGCAGGAATAAAATAATAAAATTTTAATTATATAGTCAAAGAGTTGATTTCAATATTGAAATCTGTATTTAATAACAGATTGAGATATACGTAATTGATCAAAATGACGAAGAACCATATCTACTTCCACATTTGTACGAATCCACATTATATATCAGAGAAAAATCTGAAACTGGTACTAATATCGTCACTGTTTATGCTTTCGATGACGACAGAACGTGTAAGTATATCGATTCATAATATTTCTTGATTTGAGATCTAAATCATCCAAAAGTATGGAGCTATGCGTAATTGAATGATTATTTTTCTTTTCAGCTCCTTACAACAACGTGTCTTATCTGATAAATCCCAATTATCCTGCTTTACTACAATATTTTAGTATGGAAAAATATACTGGTTTACTTCAAGTCAGTTTATCCGACGGTTATATACTCGATAGAGATTTTGGTGATGAATCATATACTGTACAATTGATAATTCGTGATAATTACTTAGTGGACGGTATTACTTGTACGTAACTTATATTTGAATCGAATTGACCATTAGAAGGTAAAATAATTTCACATACCTTATCTTCATCAGGGAATAGCAATAGCAATACTACAATTGTTACGGTAATACTTGAAGATATTAATGATCAAGTACCAACTTTGCCTGAACTTGATGACCCTGCCGTTACTGTCAGTGAAAATACTGCAAACGTACGAAAATGTTCTTTATTCATTTCTTCACCAGAAATCAAGTATTCAGAATTTTATTACAGTAATATATTATAATTAGGGTACACATATCCTGACTGTGGTGGCTACGGATGCTGATAAACCGGATACAAATAATACTAGAGTATTTTACGAGATACTTAGTATCGCTGCCGCTAATAATACCGTCATTGAAATTGAAAATGATTGCAATGAACTTTTCACAGTCGTAACTTATAATCAAACAGATGCACTCATTAACGCTAATTGTGATCTAAAAGGATATTATGGCACTTGGTCACTGGAGCTTTATGTAAGTTGTACGAGGAAATGTATAATTTTTTATAAAAAAAACAAAACAGTACAACGAAATCATTGCTTTATTATAATATGAATTTGTGCAGGTACAAGATCTTGGAGATGATCCAGGACCACTGAATGATACTAAGACTTACAATATACAGATTATCGATTATAACTACAATGATCCTGTCATTGTTTTCCCAAGTGCCAGCAGGAGTATTCGACTTAGTCAAGTACATGTTGAAAAGTATTATATTATTATATTAAGATTATTCAGAACACTAATTGAAATTATTATTTCTAGACTCAAACACTCAACTCTCAATTGTATTTGTACAATGGGGAATTACTCAGTGATTTCATAGCTACGGATGAAGACAATGGTGACAGTGGTGTTGTCACTTTCTCTATTTCTGGTGATTGTGAGTTATTTTATTTGACAGTGTTATTTATTCGGTAATAATTCATTCGTACTTATTAATTGGTATTGTATAACAGCAGATGCTCTGGAATATTTTACTATTGTTCCGGTCGGCCAGAACACAGCACAGCTTCAGCTTAACTCATTGCCTGACTTTAGCGTTCAGTATATCTATGAGGTATGTAACGGCTGTATTGATTTACTAATATAATTAATAATTTATTACTAATTAAAAAGATTGACGAATGTATTGCGTATTAATAATCAGAAATAAATTGGCCATAACAGATTGTCATAACTGCCTCTGATGGCGGAAATCCACCAAGAAGTGTCTCGCAAACTCAACGAATACTTTTCGTCTCTGCAAATGGACCAGAATTCACCAATCGAACTTGGACTGCCTGGTTCCGTGAAAATAATACGGGACTTGATGACTGGGCAATCATACCAGAAGCTTATGACATGTTGAATGAAGAAGCTGACGAAGATGATCTTGTTACCATTTATTATTTCTTCACCAGTGAAGGTTTGTTAATCATAAAAATATATTTAAGGTATTTCGAGCTTAAGACGATAGTCTTTAGAAATTATGTATTTTTTTGCTATACTACAATTTCATCGTGCAGCATCACGTTGATAAAATCTCAGTCCAGTTATGGACCTTTTGATGATTAACTGTCACTTCAAAAAATTAAATATTAGCACAGAGCCATATTTATTGTGCTGAAATGTAAAATACAAAATATGCATTGGACTCAGTGAATTTCAGAGATTGCGCTAAAAAAAAGTGTAGTCACTCAAGTTTTTCACAAGAAAATTTTATAGAGAGATGCGAGAATACGTTTGAGCTTAACTTGTAAAATTGTTTGACAGCAGTACAACTTTGTATGCTCGTGATTATTAGGTACTCCTCAGTTAGATACCCACAAAAAAATGCACAATTTTGCTCGTAATACCTGAAGTCATCATAGACTCATACATGAATTTTCTCTTGCAGATGATGACATGTCGTATTTCAATTTGGATAAAGAGACAAGAAACTTGACGTTGACAAGCATGTTGAATCGCGAAGAACAAGAAACTTTATCACTTTATGTCGTTGCTACCATTGATAGCGAAGGACCTCCTGTTGATCCACGTGACGAAGCTGTTTTAAATATAACTATCATAGTCTGTACAATTACAATTGTTTTATGTAATACTAATAAAATGAATAATTATAATAACATTGTCTTTTTCGTAGGTTGTTGACGTCAATGATAATCCACCAGTATTTGATAGCAGTGCTTACCATGGTGGAGTAACGACTGAGGATGCAATTGGAAAACTTATTTTAACAGTTTCCGTGAGTACCTTTACTGATAGTTGAGAAAATCTTTTAATGACCAACATTTCCTTTTTCTTTTCTTTATTAGGCAACTGATGCGGATCTCAATGATACTTTGACATACAGTATAGTCAGTAGCAGCTTATCCTATTCTGATTCATCGTTATCCAGCATATTAAATCCATTCACAATTGATAGTTCATCAGGGGATTTACTATTGCAATTCAGACCGCTATCCTCGATGAAAGGATATTTTGATTTCGATGTATTAGTACAAGACGAAGGTGAATATCATAGTGAAGAAAAAATAGTATCATCATATTTTCACTGATTTACTTATCATTCTAGTTTATCACGAGGATACAGCAAATGTTAAAGTATACATAGTATCAGAAAGCGTTCGTGTTGTTTTCACATTTAAAAATAATATCACTGATGTAACTGAGGAGAGAGCATTTGTAAGTAACTCAAGAAAACGAAAAGTACTTTTCTTCTACCCCATAATAATTGCATTGTATATTAACATTTTTCCAGATCATCAGTTCATTCACTGATACTTTTGGATTTATATGTAATATCGATTACATAGAGAGCTATGTTGATAGTAACGACTTGGCAATGGATAACGTTACAACAGTAACAACGCATTTTATAAACGAAGAAGATAACTTGCCAGTTGTATCAGACGTTATCGTACTGTGAGCAACTATTTTTCACACTCGTAATAAGCTGTAAATTAATGTCTTATCAAACATATTTTTTCATATCTTACAGAGCATCGAGTGATCTGCAGACTATAACGGATCTCAAAGTAACTCTGTTAACGAGATCATTGTACCTTCTTGACGTTCCAACAGGTTCGAATACTCCGTCAACAGATACTCAGCAAATCATTCAATGGGTTCTCATATGCTTGACCATATTCTTTTTCATATGTAGTATCGCCTTGCTCGTAGCATATATTGTGAGGACAAGAAGGTGAAGTATGATTCTTCGAAGTATCTCTACTTCGCACTTCTAGCTTCGTTATTAATTTATTAAATATAATTACAGATTAATCGAGAGACTCGATAAATTAGCTGTCATTAAATTTGGCTCCCAAGATTCAGGACTTAACCGTATTGGCGTTGTACCGACGACTAATAAGTTTGCACTTGAAGGATCGAATCCTATGTGGAATAATAAAGTTGATGTACCTGGAGACAACGTGAGGTTGGTTGACATTTATTTTATTATACGACAATAATTATGTTTCATATATCAGAGAATATGAGACGACGACTTGTCATTTAAATATAATTGAATTTCTTTTATCAGTCAGGGAAGTGGCGATTCTGATATGATTGGCGTTGAGAATAATCCTCATTTTTCATATGGTAACGGTGGCTACGTTCCGGATGATCCGTGGGAAAACGAGAGACGGGTAATTATATTTAATATATTTATTGAATGCTAGATTTGTTATTATATAATTATTATTGTTCATAGGGGAGTTTCAATCCCGTGATGACGTCCACTAACGGACTTAAAAATCCTGTTACAATGGGAACTGCCATCGAGAAGAGCGATTTTCATAATAATAAAATCGTCTACACGACGGAATTGTGATTTTGTACTATTTCATAATAGAAGAACGAAGCAACGAAGAGAGTCTGTTGTATCGCATTAAAGTACTAGGTTCTCTAGATGCACAATGCTATACCACTGGTTCGACAAGAATGACCGTAAGAAGTACATATATGTATATATAATGTATAAAAAGAATGTGCAAAGCGAAAAAAGAGGAACGATATTAGAATAAGTATTTATGTAAATATTAATGAACTCTCGTAAATATTATACTTTGCAGAAAAAGTTGAAATCGAATAAAATAATATTTTTATTGATAACAATGATAATTTCCAAGTTCATAAATAGAGCCATTATTAAATTCCCACATAGCAGTCACTCTATCAAAGAATTAACCCTTTTGCACTACAAGCACAGGATGTTGCAATAACGCGTACAATGGGTGGCAATAATAATGAGCTCTATTAAATTACGACACGAGTGATCTATCCTCTCTTTTTGCGCATTTACGATTCTTCCTAGATGATCGTGCATGTAAAGATGGATTGAATTATTATAATTATCAAAAGTATCTATAAGTAATTCATTGAAACTGTACCTGTCTTCCTAAAGTGTCTATAACAAACTAACAATCTTACAATTGTTATGTACGGGCCAGAGTGAAGGCCTATTTCTACCTAGTCTGATGCGTTTATAGCGAACGAGGTCTGCCTTGTTATGAGTGAATGGTATAGCAATTTAATCAGTATTGGACTATGCTAATCTATAAGGAAATACTAATCCACATTTGTGGAAAAACGACGGTCCTGATAATGTGTAAAATAAGTAGCGCCGCTAAATAAAATATTTATAAGATTTTCTTACCTTGATTTGTGAAAGAAGGTAGAAGAAAGTTCGAGATACCAAATTATATTTAATATAATTTAATTCCAGTGATCCAAACTTATTGCCTAAGTAGGTTGATTTATATCACCTGAGAATTTGCCTCACTGTTAATCTGTGAAACCATGTGCGAGATGGCAGCTTCCAAGGACGTCTATATGTAACATGGACCAAGTTCCTACTTAATATTGCTTATGGCAAATAGCTTCCGCGAATTATTGATCTGATTTCTTAGGTGGACGTAACATCTTCGTGAATACTATTTCCTATCCTATACATATATGTATTGTATATGCATCACCTTAACGAGCAGTTATCAAACTCATTCGCACAATCAAATAGGATGTAAATGTCTCGCGTCTAATATTAGCTTCAATCAAAACCAATAAAGGCTGAAATAACGCAACGACGCTAGTACCGATTATTGTATCGCTCACATGATTCGCTTCCACGCTTGTATAAAGGAAAGCCGTGGCTGAGCGCATCTTAGTTTGCATGTCTGCTGCAAGAACGATCAAGTACAAAATCATAAATCATAACAGCCGTCACAGTTTTATTGTACTGCAATATTTTCATGGCGCTTAGTAGCACTCAATGCTAATTTCATGAAAAATGTGCGCGACTGCGAATGCTAAGGTGAAATAGCGACTTTTATGGAAACTAAAAGGCACATTAGTTATCTTATAAAAAGGGACCAACTGCAAAGAGCAGCCAGTCCAATTTTAACCGTTGCTGGAGAACCAATGAGGTGGTAGAATAAGATCATAATATTGTAATTCCAAAATCGACGACTTGTAACTGAGAAAACGATCAATTTTGAGAAGACAAGAAAAATGAGAAATTCAAAAGATACAAAGATTCTCGAGGACGAGCAGTGCTTTGAGATTGTGAAAAAGAAGTTGAAGCAGGACTCGATGGATGATTTTTCATTGATCAAATATGAAGTGGTACCATTTGATGAAGTATTGGGATACATGGGACAGTATTACACTTTAAAAGCTACAGTGGGACGTCCCAAATCATCATTTACTAAGATCATCAACTTCTTTACAAAAATACCACCTCCAATGACTAGTCCCCAGTACGACTTCATGCAGGAGCAAGGATCATTCAGAAAGGAAGTTGCATTGTATACTATGGTATTTCCGGAATTCTTGTCAGACATGGATACAAGATGCATCCCGGAATGTTTCCTAGGCTTGGAGAATGACGTGATAGTTTTAGAGGATATGGTCCACAGTGGCTTCAAAATGACAGACAAAACGGTGCCCTTTGACTTTAATCATTGTCACGTCGTAATAAAGACACTAGCACGATTTCACTCCAAGTCCTTAATTTTTGAAGAACGTTATCAAAAAAATCTCAATGATACATTTGGCCACTGTATGCAAGAAACGTTATGGCCTGTTAAAGGCGACAGATCCAAGGGTTTACTGGATGCTGCGGTGAAAGGGAATCTATCGTTGTTTGATCTGCTACAAAGATTGGACAGTCAATCTCGAAAGAGATTCAAAGACAAGTACGTGGAACTGAGTGCGAGTCATGCGCAAAATTTGTTACCATCGAAGAAATATAAGAATGTGCTTTGCCACGGTGATTTATGGGCGAATAATATTCTCTTCAAATATGACAAAGATAAAAGACCCGTCGAGTGTTGTCTTGTGGATTTTCAGCTAGCCAGGTAAAGTTTGATGCGGTTTACTCGTGACTATGAAGACATTATTTTTTCGTTTCATTCATATTTGTATTTTATATTTATAGGTATAATCCGCCTGCCCACGATATCTTGTGCTTTCTGCAATTTACGACGACTCGTGATTTGAGGGAGAGGCACCTGGAGGATCTTCTCAAGATTTACTTTGACACTTTGGCTTTGATACTGAAAGAGGCTGATTTGAATATTGATAATGTTTTACCGTGGAACGATTTTATTGATTCCGTCGAAGACCTCAGGACAATATCCATGACTCATGGAACTTTGAACATACCGATCATGTTGCTGGAATCCAGTGTGGCGAGTAAGTACTTTGCAAAAGAGCCGCATTTGTTAGAGTCTATACTTTATTGTGATAGGACACCATTAATTAAGCAACAATTCGAAGACGTGCAACGATACAGAGATAGGCTGTCGGATGCTATGTATGAATTGTATGATAGAATATTAGATTGATGTATTATTTATCTTAGAAACTGAATTAATAAGATTTTGATAAATTACTCGAGACAGTTAAGGGTCCATTGATTCCATAATTGAATATAACAGAGCTCGGTACCGCTTTGTTTAAGTGGAAAGTAATAAGAATAATTGAAATTACATTATGAAATATCTTATCAATAAATACGTAATGATGCAATCTAAAATTTTTGAAATTCTTTATTCGAACTTTAATCTTCTCCATACACTCAAACGCATCATCATTCGTTCATTCGACGCAATTATCACAAAGAAAATCTCTAACCATTTTATTTTATGTACATCTCCGCCTGCGCATTTCAAATTATTCGTATTCAATTATACACTCGAGTCATTGTCACCTCTGGACATCCCTGCTGCTGTCAAGCGAAATTCTTGAAATAAAATCGTGAATGAAAGTCGCGAGTGGACGTAGATCGTTAATGAAAATTGTTCGTAATGAAAAATGTACGTTATATTCCGTCACACGATGTCAATCACGCGCGACACTATCGATTGGGAATCAGTTGGCACAGCTTATATAAAAATCGTACGGGGCACTTGCTGAAACAACGGGACAAACGGATTTGAGATGACTTCCTTTTCTTTTTATGTATATAATTATTTATATCATCAATTATAATGAATATATAGTTATGTACAATATTGAATCTCATTCTTTAACAATAACATCAACAACATGATTAAACAACGTTCCTCATTGGTACACAAATTGTAAATGTACAGATAAAAAAGCATTAGATGAGGTCAATGAGGCATTGAAGGTGGCGAACGCTCCGCGCGCCGTTTTTTCTTTATACATCTTATAATCCCCATAGAGTTCGAATCGTTTAATCTTATTTTCTTTTTTTCCTTTATCCTTTCGGTTTTTCCTTTAGATACATACGTCATACATACACGCAAATGCGCCACGTAGCCGTGGCACGAGAGAATATGATAAGGATGATGAATCGATTGAATCGGTGCTTGAATTAATTATTAAGAGAGTGCGCGAATTCAAATTTTTGTATATCACAATGAGCCAGTACAGTTCTTCGTCAGGTCCAATGGTTTCCGGTTCCGAGGTGATCATCGGCGATTTTTACGTAGCTCCGTACCCAGAAACGATAGCGAAGATCATCGAAAGATGATTCTTCAATGCGAAACGTTTTCAGAAATCAAAATCGTAATACTAAAGAAACGTAACTTCTTTCTGCACACGCATGATAACACGTGTCAACAATGATCACTTATCAAAGAGTCGCGATAACTCATCGACTCTCGTTATATCAAAGTCATTGCAATATAGCATACATATTGTACATATAACTGACCCTGGCTGATTGTGACAGACAATAATGACAATTACCATAAAATTCTACACAAGGCTTTGACGAGTGAATGAACGACTTGCACAATTCTAAATGTACGAATTTGTATAATTCTCTTAAGACGAGAAAAGTCCAGGAAGAAAATGAAAGTAAGGTCAAGAATGACCGAAAAAAAATAACCTAATCAAATCACTGATAACGTCACTGGTAGCACAAGATCGATCGATAATACAGAAAGCTCTATGAATCTCTGCAAGAGAATAAAAATCGAATGCGGTACAATTTCGTTTCAATTTACTCAAAACTCATTAATCTTACGTAAGCGAATACTTTTCATTTGATTCGCTACCAATGACGATAACACGACACGACCTTATCCGTGAGCGATTTCCAAGGCGCCATTCGCGTGACCAGATTGGAAAGTACCAAATTTCTATAGTCGGATACGCGTTATAGCAGCACCTCACGAATCTTCTCGTCTTAATCGAGTCATATTAAGGTTATACGATGATAACACGAACTACGGTGGCAGTGAACAGTGCACGTGGATATCGCAACAGCAGCAGCAGCAGCAGCAGCAGTTATACACGGTATGCATATACGAACACGGCAGCATCTACCACAGCTAGTTGTCTTTAATGAATTATTTTTTTTTTTCTTTTCTCATCATTTAATTGAATATTTTATACGGCAACGGATGACCAATCAATCCGACGCCGGATCTGATGACACATGCTCGTCATAATTTCCACTTAAGACCTTATATACGTCTGTTTACTCGTATGCAGATTTTTCTTGTTCACTTCGTCATTTACATGCGCGCGATGCGCATGACTCTGCGATGCTCTCTTTTTTTTTCTTTTGTATTTGCATATGCGCAAAAGTACACCGTGTACTGTGTCATTGGTGTAAGCATATATCGTGTGTGTGTGTGTGTGTGTGTGTGTGTGTGTGCCTGTGTATATACACATTGTTGAGTTTCACAAAAATATATAAAAGAGAGAATGTCCATGCATATATAAATATATACACACACATATATGTGTGCGTATATACCTATAATGTAGATATACCGATATATAACCGATTTACTCAAAATCGTGTGGAAAAGGGTGTTTATCATAATTATTTATATATATATATATATATCCTGTATATATCCTGTACAAAGTGCTTGATTGAGAGTTTAGTTAGTCGTAAACAAGACACACGAGGTAAGATTACATGTAGTCCCGCACACTTTTTTTTCTCATTACACTCTCGTTTCCTTACTCGTGGCATGCAATGCGTTTCCCCGCCATTGGGAGCATCGAAGTTCCTCCATTCGACTTTTATACATGTACGGAAAGTGGCTCGGAGAGACAGACGGGACTATCAGCATTTATTTATGGGATTTTCGAGTATCGTCACGTGTTAAAAAAAAATTACATACGTACTCGTATCACGCATTGTCCCGTAAAGGTATAAATTATTATGTTATGAACCGTCATATCAGATGTAAACTAAAACACTGCAAATATAATATTGGATAAAATCAGATAGAAGATTGAGACGAGTATCGCGAATTCCCATCTAAATTGCTGATTCTTCAAGAACTGAACTCCATAGTGAGAGGTACGTTCGATAGAAGAGACTATGATCATCCACTTCACTCCATCTCTCATAATTTGCCACGATCCTGGACACTCTTCGCGATGACCAATTCCATAATAGTGTTTATCACCGCTCTGGGTAGTTTCTATTAAATTTTATTTATTTATAGCACTGTTTAGTTGAATTTGTTCACTTAGTCGGATAAACCGGTTTGTTCATCGACGTCTCCACCATGAAGAGGTCGTGATGATTTTAGCAACGAATGTGTAGCAGCCCTCGGACCAGGGTCTAATCATGCCGCATCCCAGCATCCTTCTGTCAGTACGTTATCATGACGATCGATCACTTCGCGGGTCGATGACGAAACAGGAGTAAAGGTGGGGCATGAAAAGTCAAGGTGTTACACCGAATTACAAAACCAAATAAGTAAACGAAAGAAAATTCATTCTGATGTCAGGAGAGAAATGTGGGGAAAAAAAAGAAAGAGAGCTAGTGAGAGAGGGAAGAAATAAAACTAAAAATGTGCAATTGTCGAGAAAAACGAAAAAGGAAAAAAAAAAATAACACTGGCTTCCGAAGTGTTGACTCCTCGTATACGTCGACACACGACTCCTGCGGAGGTTCTCACTGGCGTTCTGATGACTTTTAACGTGGACGGGGCTGTGAGTTAGGTTGTACTAGACGCGATCGGATGATCGTGCAGTCAGATTGGGAATGCGAGAAATAATCTCTGTTGGGGATCTTAGTTGGCATGATGGTCTTCCTTCCCAATTAAATATAGGAGTAGGGTCCATCGGTGAGGGCGCTACACAGCAACAGTCAGGAGGCGTCATCCTTACCACGAGCTCCTCTGCTCGGTCGGTACTCGAGGCCAGGGTCGAACTGCATCAGTACGAAAACCTGAAAGAATAGGAAAAAAAGAAAAATTAATTTAATGAATTAATAACGTTGATCAGACATTAATCATAGGGAACATAAAAGTTACCTGGTCTGTAGGTAATAGAGTGAAGTCGTCGGGTGGATTGGTGATGACGTATCTCTTGGACGATGCGTCGCAGGATGAGCTCGTGTCACGAAACCTAAATCATTAATTCAAGCATCAACTGCTGAATCTAATGCGACGAAGACATAAAAGCTAAACTAAATATACCCATAACTAAACTAAATGTAGCGAGCAACTAAACACTAAATAAATCGGTGATATGTAACGTTCAAAAATGATATTTTTTGGATGAGGTAACTTACGATCGTCATTTTTCGTGTCGTGATGCAAAAACGCAAAATGCAAAAGGTGTGCGGAAAAAAAAATCAAAAGTCATAGTAGTAACGTTTGTAACGGTAAGTGTAAATCATGTGAAAGAGAGTAGAGCAGAGTAGAGCAGAGTAGAATAGAGCAGAGTAGAGCAGAGTAGAATAGAGTAGAGTAGAGTAGAGAGAGAGAGAGAGAGAGAGAAAGAGAGAGAGAGAGAGAGTACGTAGGGTAATCCAATAAATACCATCGAGGGAAAGAAAGTCCGGTACCTGTACCTGTACAGACCAATGCACAGCATTCCATACGACTTTAATGCTGCGACAAAGAGGTCACCGTACTTGCCTCCCTCGCCATACTGGGCCAGAGGCCCATCGTATAACGAGATCTGACCAACTCGACAACGATCCCTGTTGGCCAGACTGTCCGCCGTACTATATAACAAACAAACAATTTATAAAATTTTTATTAAAATTATACTTTAATTACCCTAAAAAAATACCATACCTGTAGCCACCCCTTAAACCAGCACCTTCAGCCAGAATCAATTCCAACTCGGGCGTCGCGCCGCCTGTTATTAGCGAGCGGATCAGAGTGAGTGCATTTTGGTTGAAGTAAGTCTGGAAGAAGTGAGAAATAATTTGAATATTTATTAACATAAAATTATCAGTGCAAAATTTCCAAAGATTACTGACTGTCGACATCAGAGAGTCTAGCACGCTGACAGCAAAGGCAGTACCACAGGCAAACGGCTGTGTGAGGTAGAGCTCCGTGTCTGGATCATCATCGTCATCCTGGTCGAGAAACTGCACGTTGCTGTCGTTCACGAGTTCTGTTGACAATGTTATGTTGAAAGGATAGGGTTGGGTTATTTAAGAAATATTTCATTTCCTTTCGGCAAAGTCAAAACTTACCCGTGATCATGGGCACGTTTGCCCCGTAAACGGATCCTCGACGCTGCAGGACGATGGGGCTGCCAACTGCAGTCAAATTACCTTGCTCATTATCTACTGCAATGTTTACTTACAATTTGAGAAAAAGACACGAAGAATTATGATGCAAGCAACACTTTCTCATGCATTTACCTTGACTGAGGACTCCGATCGTATCGTCGAATGTCATTGCCTTGATATTAAGGGATGCAAGGATGGCCTCCTTGTCGGCGAGGGTGGGGTCATCGTTGCTAGGCACTTTAGCCGACAGGATGCAACACATGTCGCACAAGTTCACGTTAACAGCGCGCAGATCCGCTCTGCTCAGCGGCGAACCCTAAGAAATGATTTAAAATAATTAAAAATATTCATCCCTTGCTCTCAAGTCTCACTACCGTTACAAATAATCAATTTAGAATTTACTCCGTCGCTCCGTATCGAATTACAAAATCGAATCTGGTTACCTTAAACAGTAGCAGCATTACACAGACTTATAATTTGAAAGAGTGAAGGACAACAAAGGAAACATTATTTCGTACGTATCCTACGTGCGAATGTCTCAAGAGAAATGAGTCAGGGCGATCGTAGCTTCAAAAAGGATGAATCAGCTTACATTCAACACTGAGATTTTCGGCAGATTTTGCAGCATCTTCCACTCGCGACGAATGTAGTCCACAGACCCAACTATTACTACGTGTTTAAGCTCGTGGTAATGGAAATTGGAAGCTCGTAATGGCATGACAAGGTTTCTCAGTCCGATGAGGGGTGAGTCAGGATCAGCAAACAGGCATACAACAACATGGCCGTTCAGAACTGTCATGGCCGCCTGATTCCGATCCAGTATGCAGTCTTCGAGGTTGCGGGCTGGGCTCCAGTGGAACATGCCCGTAGAGTCGTACTTCATTTCGGTTTTCTCAAAGTCGAAGTCCTTTGCCTGATCGTCGGCGATTCCCACCTGCAGTCCGCCATTATTGTTGACGTTCGTACCTCCCGAGCCTCTGCTCGTGGGCCTGCAACGAATTTTCATCATAGGATATAATATTATAATCGTTCAAATTCATCATAAACTATTGCGCAACATCAGACCACCGTAACTTCCATCAATACATTATAAACATGGGTACCAAGATCATTCTAGTCGGACGGGACTAATTGGCGGGAATTTTCAAAAAGGATTGCAGTAAACGAACATTGAGATATCTTTGCTAAGAAGTTCTCTAACACTTTCAGATCTAAGCTTTCCCCTTGGTTAGGGTCAGGATAAAAAATTTGAAACAATTGAAAAAGTCCTACTTTGTTTTAATAACAATAACAATATACTCGCATAAAATGTCCGTTTACATTTCAAACAAGATGCATGTCGACGCTACTATAGATTCTAACAAGGAAATCAATCTCGTTTCCAATTTCATACGAGTGATAACGTCCAGAATAAAACATGTCTTATATCTATTGTTAGTATAGTCAATTAATAGAAAAGTATACTTTTGTTCTTATACCATAGCACAGTATAAATACATGTATGTAAAGTACATCCTCAACATTAGTATATTGTACTTCTGGTATTCTTCGTCCTCTTGTCATTTATCACATGCGTCTCAGAAGGGTCGTTAATAAGGATCTATATCGGTATAAAAAATCAGATTCAGTATTTACCTACGGGATGACAATGACGATAATTTTCACTTTGATCTGTTTAAAAGGGTGTAGAAATAATTCGCTCTAAGGATATGTATCTATCGTTGGATCTGTTAGTAGCATAATGTGGTATCCCATGTGTACGTATAAAATTAACAGTGGCATAAAGTATAACGAGCTGCTCGTATTAATAAAAAGGTATCGAAAGCTGTCAAAAGCGCTGTGTCATGCATAAAAGCCATGCCTAGCTCAACGTCGTCAATTTGCAGCTTGAGGTAAATGGAGCAATATTATAAACACATCGTAATACGATATACACAGTAAGACAGTGTTAACGGCAGAAGCATACATGAGTTTTTTGACTTCGTAGGCGAGATGGTAGCCAGCGTATGCGGACTCCTCTTGCGATCTGGAATCAGAAGGTGAGCGTACGTTGGTCCAACCTAAATCACCAGAACTTTACATGTTGTTCTTCCGCTTGAGATTCGTACCGCTTTTTGTTACTGATCGTTAGAGGATGAGATCTTAATGAGCCTGGGAGATATTAGATATATTTGCAAAATCATTTAAGTCTACGTCCTTTACTTTTTTTTTCATTTTGAAACTCATGCGCCACCTGTTTCCTATACCTAACAGACGAGTATCGATTTGTTCGAGAGAGTTCGAAAATTTGTCAATAAAAACTTCACGACTATCGTACAGAGCGGATAGCAGATAGTTTGGATGTTTTTCGAAACCTCTCGAAATTTATCGTGCATGATTTATCTTTTTTTTTTAATCCTTAAGACTCTCCATTATATAGGCATGTCCTGTGCGACGTAAGTGAGACTGATCAGGCAAGCCGTTTAGCATTAGGAATTCATCGTATTGAACGTTAATGACAATTATTAATTTCCCTTCGACAGTTGCGCATTGGACTCGTGATGATTCTGGATCGCACGAAAGCTGCTCGAGCATTAGTGATCTCGAAACAAAGAAAGTAAGATAAACCTAAGGTGTGTATGGTGTGTGACCATGTGACTTGGAGAGTTCATGCTTTTCACATAGTGGATGCAAGAGTGAATCATTTGTATTGCAATCCTGTGCAAATCATCATAGTAGTGCACTCGGCGAAAAACAGATAGTCATCCGAGTACTAAGGTACTTATGCGGCATGAGAGTTTCGAGATAACAAGAAAACGTATAGGATATAGTCAGAGCGTAGATAACAGATAGATAGAAAATTATCTAAATAGCGAATGATAGTCGCAGAGAGTTCAATATAATATAGTATATCGTTTTGTACAAGAGTCAGCGTATAGTAGTTATAATCGTAGCCATTCCTTGAATGATTAGTATTCTTTTACCTATCAATATAATATGTGAACCTATAGACGTGCACTAAAAAAAGAATGAACAGGCAATATATCGCTGATAAAATATAATACACTAAGATACGGTATTGTAAAAACGCCTTGATAAACAAACTATCATGTATTATCATGTTTAATTTGTATAAGATTTGTAGTAGGAATTACGAATGTATTTTCTCGTACTTTTTTCGTCGAGTGTTACTATATGATTATCACTATATTTTGGCGCGACAGTGATACGCATTGGCATTGCCCGTGATAACTCATAATATATCGACGACCAGTCGTGAGAATGTAACGTGATAACAGCACGAGTAATGAACTATTGTTTAATACTTTTGTTGTTGTCCGGTGCAATATGGATCCCAAGTGAGAGAAAAGTGACACTTATTAAAAGTGACAGTTAGACGATACCCACGTGATGAGTGAGAATGATTGCGAATACGTGATTGTGATTTGGTCATTATACGTATATATGCATATTAATTTAGATATATGTAATATGTCCTATTGTGTACTAGGTAAGTACCGCATACGGTACCTTTGATTGTATGGTTGATTCGGGCTTGATAAGCTGTCGCTGGGTGCTCTGTTTACGTTTGGCTTCACTTTGTTGACCTGCTTTGTGGAATTCATCATCGTCATACCCACGGAGTTACGATGATTCCTCATGGCTGCAACAGAGTCGGTTTAAGAATGATAATTAGCCGTGTGGTAAAACGTGCGAGATTGGCAAAGCAGACGACACATTGCGACATTTTGCAAGTACGCTTGAATTAGACATATGAGATTACAGTTAGAGAATGACCAGCGGAATTGAGCGTTTATGAGAATTTAATTGAATTAGTTCATACGAGCGCAGCTGCTTCGGTTCGATATAACTGGAATAATATAAATTGGATGAATTTGGAAAATATATTGAAAAAAAAAAAACGGAATTATAATACAGGTAATACCTAAGACTATTTTTTATACTTTATTCTAATGATCCTCGTGCATTAGAAAAGAATTGATTAAAAAAAAGATTTTTCATAATTTCATTGCACGATATTTTATTTAATGCTCGGGCATTATAATTGTTCAGTAATTATTGTTTGGGGCGATCGTCTATATTTTTTTATCATATTTTATTGTGATTATTAGGATCACTTAATTTATACTCCCATGATAACTCATTACAGCTTACCGTTTGAGTCGTCTCGTTCGCGACTGATCTCACCTAAAATGCACACAGCAAAATTAGTTGATAAATGATTAACCGTTGTTTGTCCACGGCTAGTTCATTAAGCACAATAGTCAGTCATTGACGTCACAAGGATTGTGACCTAACTCCCCCCGGTACTGCGCAATGCTTCGTGTATGAACCTACAGCCCCATGCTTACAGGCGCGCATATCTCATCCTAGACATGTCTGCATGTGCTAAGAAACCAATAAATATTAGTAATACGGATATATGAAATCAAATGATTGACTTTATCGAGTTTAATGCCAGATTTGCAAAACTACGAGTATCCGATACCCTGACAATATTAATGAAAATACTTTAAACTCACAGACGAGTGAGTACGAGTTTTCGAGAAACCCTTAAAGCCGTAATGGGACTATTGGATTTTACATCAAATAAACGTTTCACGTGAAATCATTCTAGCTCGGTTCATTTCTAAGGAGACAGAATATGCGCACATCGAAAAAATCATTAAAACGTGCCACTTACTTTTCTACATACGTGTCACTATTGTGGACGATAATTTATTGTCAATCGCAACGTGCAACATCCATTTAGGACTTTACTCTCAACTGGACAATACTTTTCAGATAGTCTATGGGAACGTGCACATACCTCTACGACGATTAAAAAGTAATTTGAAGCTACCACGTTTTTTTTATTGCTGATGCACAAATTCTATTTTTAAGGATACGCGAAAAAATTTCATTATTACATTCCGCAGATTGACTACAAGTAACTATACGAATTCCTTAGCGTTTAACACACATGATGGAATGTGAGACAATAATTGTATGGAAACTAAATTTTTTTAATTAACTGACGCTTCGAAGGTTCTTACCTATCCTAATACTTTTTCAGGACGTATAAATAAAACATGCGGAATGGAATATGGAATAAATATTTAATATATATCATACTTTTGTTTTATCATGAAACTAATAATGTTGATTACGTCACTACAAATACTACCTCGACAAGCCACCGTTTGAAAGTATCAATTTCGTTTCCTATAATCTCACCAATCTAAATCTAATATCACGGATCAAATGCACTCGTACAAACTAAACTAACTCTCTTATATATAAGCATAGACACTACACGTAAAAGCCATTGAATTCAAACTACACGTCATGCAATATCCGAAAAATTCGGCAACAAACCAAAATAAAAATTGCGAGATTAAACCAACTAAAAAATCAATACCCATACGGTTCTGCAGTCGCTAAAAAAAAAGCATAGCAAAAAAAATACACATTCGTATGGATACCAAACTAAGAAAAAAAAAAAAAAAAAAAAGGTTCATGAATCAGTGATATCCCTCGATGGACGATTTCCCACAGATTTTTATTAGGCATAAAATAAATAATAAAAGAAATATACCAATTTTTCTTAAAAACTCATTCATCCTCTTCACTCTAAATAGCAATAACGTCCAACTCGAAGGATATCACAATCCATCAGGCAACCTTAAATCATTGTCATAAATTCCAATATGCAATGACGTTATAATTTAATCAATATCGCGTTATCGACTATTGATATTAATAACAGGAGAGCAGCTTGCGAGACTGTAGCATGGATTTTACTGAGGTGTAACTGTACCTCTCACGTGAACCATCTTGGGCAGTTCTGGCGGAGTGAATGTGGGGGGAGGATGGTGGTCGTCTGTAACAAACCACTACACATGTTAGCTACCCTACCTAAGTACCTAAGGCCTAACTACTACAGCGTTATTATCACTGATTGACAATCACTGTCTGTCACGTTGTCCAATGCAATAGACCGTTCCGACACAACCCGACTAACGTAGACACGTCAGACTAACAATTTGATAAGCGAATAATTGGTCAATTAAAAAAAAAAAGAACGAACCAATCAGAAGCGTCGAACTTCCTCGCAATACATACCCCTGCCATAAGCTGCGGATACGAAGAAAAAGAATTTTTATTAAAGTTGGTAGTATTTAGTAAGGGGGGGGAAGAGGTGTGGTGTGACTATTTGAAAAAGATAGACGCTTCCGTTTGATCCTGACGGTACTAAGGTTATTTAATTAAAAAATTCTTCCCTGACAACCCCGTAGGACGGTCTTCTGAATATCTATAGACATTGATTAGGTACCCTTTTTTTTTAAAACTTTCATTTCTACCTCTAGCCACGACTGGACAATTGTTTCTGACGTCGTGGACGTCGGAACTATATGCTTGTTAGAGAGTTGAAATTTCGTCGTGAAGCTTCGTCAGAGCCTGCACCGATATTATTATTATTATTATTATTTCGACGTCCACGATCCACAAACAATAAACCGAGAACTATTTCTATGTTATTTCAACTATTTTAATAACTCTACGACATGCCACGTGCACGAGCTACGATTACACTTGACCGTAATTCCATAGAAATGGAAAATAATAGCTTCTCGAATTAATTCCTACAGTTGGCTCAGGCACAGCTGATATTCACTCGGTGTCAAAAGTCTTTCCGTACTCATCGATAAGTCTCAAATCAGTGCATTACTCAAAATCGATATTACCTATTTTCCATTTTTCTATCTAATACGGATATAGTGAGCACCAATCATGCAAGGATAATCAACCGTACCAATATACGTATTACTATAATCAACACTCTGTTAATTAATTACCGTATACAATATACATATATATATATTGCGCTCGAAGAAAAACATACGAGAAACTTGTGCGAAAGCTGAGGAATTTTTGGTAGGGTGCAAAACAAGTGCATCGAAAATGGTGTAAGAGACAACCGTGTAATCGGGAAGGAGAAAGGAAGAAAAATAAAAAGTAAAAGAGAGACAGCAATATCATCGGTTTGACGTGGCACTGTATAACGATACAAATAATAATAATGACAATGATCAAAATAATAATCATTATCGATCTAATGCCCGAGAATATATTTCAGACGTGATATCGCACAATATAATTAACCATAATATGTGCCGTGACGTTACATAATATACCTTGTCAATTCCAATTTGTACATTTATCATAAATTACAATTTCTCTATGATTAATACGTCGTCGTTATATTAAGACTTTATTCGGCTTCTAACGCGATATGCAAGATACGTCGCGAAGACCATTAAAGTACAGTCATTACAAGACTATCATTCATGTCAGTCAATGAGAAGGTAATAAATCTCCGAGAGAAAAACTTTGATATGACGTAACGCGTGAGTGTACAAAAGTAATTTGTTGATTTTTCACAATAGTGTAAGCGGGATCGTAAAGTATACGAATAAAGGAGGATATACATTTTTTACAGTCATTAAATAAAGGTGAATGCGGAATCCGAATGAGGAATAATAATAGTTACCGTATATATACATATATAGCCAAGATATATCCTAAAATAATGATAAATGTACAAAAAGTTCTGTTCTGTGACTGGCGATACGGCTTTATAATGGATACACAGCGTTGCTCTGTAATCGATGATGGCGCAAGTTCCTACTCTATGAGATTATGCAACGTGTCGCGATTCGCAAACTGTACTCGCGAATCCTTCCTATGTAATATTGGTAGTACATATGTATAATCAAAAGGTAAGAGGATAACCTTCCCTCCTCGGACTTACTTGAGTACGTGAAGTCTTCACCTACGTAGTTTTCGTAGACGAGAGTTCAGGCAAATAGACACACAGACGGTTAGTTCAAAAAGATTTCACGTATCGTCACCTGTGCGTATTCTGTGTTATATATATATATATTATGTGCGTATACGTGTCATGGGATTATATCGGGTATAAATATGGCGAGTAGCAAAGAGGGTGAGTGTGAGTGTGACATGTGGGCTAAATGAGATGTAGCGAGGGCGCAATTTTTTTTTTTTTTTTTTTTCGAAATATCTACAGGCATATCGTTCGTTAGGAATTTAGCAATTTTTTTTTTGCACCGACTGCATTTTTTTGAATTCACGTAAAAACACTCGATACGCGGTATTCTTGTTAATTAATGTAATTTTGAATTTTCAACAAGGTACAGGCTGTTTCATTTGGTACGGTTCTCGTTATTGTGCCTGCGACTTCTTTGTCGATGACTGTACTCTTGATATCTTTCTTCGCACGTTGAACAGCATGATTAATGTACTAAATATAGTATCTAGGGTGTTGCTATTAGTTGGAATGATTATGTTAAACATCGATACAAGATTATTCAGCAATTTTAATACGTAAAACAATCATGTCAGTCTTTCCGAGTAATGTCAATTTGCACCCACAACAATTAAACCACTGAGAACATTTACAAACCTTCATGAGCTACATTCCATACGACAATAATGAAAATCGAAGGTGCATGATAAATCAACAACACCACATAGACAGGGCGCAAACACTAATGTTTTCTACGTTGGAGCCAATTGTATAGTCTAGACAAATTTTGGTTGTTTAGCACAACATTTGTTTTTTTTTTTCTTCTTTTTAAATGGTCGATTAAGATTTTGAAAAATCATGTATACCGGTACGACATACGATTGCCTTTTGGTTAAACAATCGTCGTTGTGCTAATCATTCCTACAAGAACACTTTTTTTGACTAGAATCGAAAAAAAAAAAAAAAAAAAATTTCCTTCTAACAAATTTTCAGAGAATTTAATACGATAGACAAAAAAAATTTCTAGTCACATCGATAGATAACATCGTTACACATAAGACTCTAAATATTTTACATCGACCAACCATACTGCACCACTTATGTAATATCAAAATGAAAATTTTATTGACCAACGATACTTTCAATTTCACAGCAATCCCGTCGTGACTCTTAAAACCTAATGTTACGCAGGAACTAATATTGTCTTTTTCAATTAGTCAGGGTGAGTAGTTCCAAGCGACCATAAATTCATGTTAGTCAATGCTACGAAATAACAAATCGATATGTTTGTATGAAAATGGGTTAATGCGTTATGCGAATGAAAGGAAATGCAATTTCCTCCAACGAATAGGCACTTTTAATTTAATACGCATGGCAGCCATGACACGTACTTCGTGACAGTGAATTTCTTCTGCATTCACAGTCATAAATTACGTGTGACTTAATGCGCCTAATGGGATGCCTATTGAATTCGAGGTATTTCATGTGAGGAATGAGGGTCCCGAATTAACAGAATTACTCATTTAAAAAAAAAAAAAAAATCAATCGGAAAAAAAACACGTGACACAATTCTACTCTCGGGAAATACGTACTTGCTCTTCCAACCATCTGAACGGCTCGCACGCCTTTCCGGAATGTGGCCACTGCCCGAAGGGAGAGAAGAGCTGTTAGTCTTCACATCAAAATAATGTCAATCTAAATGCGGGGTATGGGGGGGGGGTCAACATAGGGTAGGTCCAGGTATGTAACCTCGATCAATGCATCCTGGGTAATATAATAAATTATTACATACACATCTTCTAACGGCATAAACAAATAAACTAGACGCGTATATAAGATACGAAAAAATACAAATAATACATGAAAATACAACATTATCTTTTATACGATGATTCAGAAAGACTTATTTTGAAAATTAGACATCACGAAGTGGATACGTACTGTTAATAATTGTTAGATTTGCTTCCAGCTACTTCAACTTGATATAACGATTAATCAAGTAGGTTTGAGGGTGTAAAATAAGGATCTCGTGGTTATTTGCATTATTTAGTAAGAGAAAAAAAAAAAAGATTCCTGATTCAGGGTTTGTTGAGAAACTTGGTCAATTACGCCATGAGGATTGATCGAGAAACCTAGTAAGCGGGAACATTGACATTACAAACATAATACAGGCCACGATACATTTTTTCGGGCCACGGACAAACGACGTAACAATAAAGACATTGTTCGCATATACTTTCGCCGTTATACGATTCGGAATCTGATGATGCCGAAGTGGAGCGCCGAAGATATTATGACGATACTGGGTGATATTGCGATGGTGTATAAGTGTAGGCGAATATCAACAATGGTACGTAACAGGGTATATCAGGTACGAGGGTGGATGAAAGTAAATGAAAAATAACGATACACGTGTATCGCTATTAGAAAGCAGAATAAACCCTGGGCATCGAAAGTTTATCTTTCAATCTTATTAATGACAACACTCTGCACGAAGCGCGCGTCATTTGATAATCGACAGACAGAATAACGAATTGAAATAGGTAAACAAAAAAAAATTAAGAGCTGTATACAATGAATGGACACTTCGACACTTCCGGCTAGAGTTGTCTTCTTCATTGCATAATCATTGATCGCAATGACTTTAACGTCGTCGCGAATTTCGGCTTCTCGAGAATCCTTCATGTTCCTGGTTAGCAGGTAGAGAAACCAACTTGCCACATTCCCCTGCCACGCAATAGTATACAGTGAGATTGATTCCCCTGTACCATATATTTAGAACAAGAGAAAATCAGTCAAGATAAACTAGCCACTGTGAAGTTTGTAATTCAGAAAGATATTTAACGTCGAACAAGATTTGACATTTTAACATGTTATAGTTGATCTTGACTGGACCAGCTTCGAGCAGCATGTAACGGCTATTCAATGCTCTAAGTAACCTACGCCCAGCTATGTAATATCTTGAAAACTTTGCAGCAGCGTTATGCACCTTCCTCTTGCGCGAGTTCTAGCGTTGTTTATGGTTAAGTCAACTGGTAAATGAAAAAAAAAAAAAAGAAACGTCAATTAAGCAACACTGAAACGACAACGAGGTCAGCTTGGTTAATGTAAGCCTGTGCCATTTCGAATTGGTAAACCTTAATATACTTTAGGTTATATCTTAACAGCCACAACACATAGAATACGATCAGTCAACGTGCTTCTTTATGCCAATTTTCCAGATGCATGTCGCTCGACGATAGAAGGAGTCAAGTATTTTGTTTCCTTTCTGTGGTTACGAGCCAGTTTAGAATACAATGACAATCAATGGGGCCTAATTCGTACAATGTCGACGGCGTACATTTCGTAGTATGTATTAACAGTTTTCACACGTCGCTTGGTCTTGTTCTATATATAATCGCGTAAAGCAGCCGCCACGTGATTGCTAAACATAATCTATGTGTAATAACGAGATCCAATACATACTAAAGAAAAAAAAAAAAAAAAACAAGTTCAATTACTGTGATCAGCTCTAGCTAAAGCTCAGTGATATAAAGCTGGTACAAGTAAAACAATGATGTCTTGTGGAAAATTGAAAAAATTTGAACAAGGCCACAGCTCCTGTCCGAGTAAGTAGTTCATAAAGTGTGGACTAAAAGGACCAACAGAAAAAATACATAATATTGCTCTAGGATATCCTGGAGAAAATAGCACATATTCCACAATGAAATACGAGTACGAATTATTCAAAATTGAAAGAAAAGAACAAAAACAAAATTTTTTTTTTTTATCGTATCTATATCCACGTATATACTGTGTATGGACGTAATACGAAAACTTCAAAAGAAATCCATTACTCGGCATTATTTCGGCGGGAATGCCGTTCCATTTTCAATTGGTAATCCTTGGTACGTGCGGTAAAGAGAGAGATAGAGATAGAATTAGAGAGCGAGAGAGAGAGAGAGAGAGAGAGAGAGAGAGAGAGAGAGAGAGAGAAATAAATAAAAAACTACTGACTCCGACAATATATCCTGTCAGAATAAAATAGGCACCGAGTCCCGAGGGATGATAAAGCTCCCGACATTGATCCCCGGTATAATAACAAGCTCAGCGAATTCTCATTGTTTCCTTCTCGAAGCGCCAACCATTCTATTCCGACAGGTTCTCGTGGAAAACGTTAATGGTCGGGAATATGTATAGGAATTGGAAAAGCGGAACGTGGAACGTGGAACAAGGCATACCGTCAAGGTAACTGTGGTAGGCAGAATTTCCCTTCACCATGCCAGTCTGCATCATCATCATCCCCACATCTGCAAAAAGCCAGTGGTCAACCAGACACGGGTTTAAGTATTTTAAGTACGTAAAACCTATTTACTTACATTCAAGGGGATTACGGGATACATAGACAATATTCGCATTAGCGTTACTCGACGACTGTATATTCGTGAATTCGTACGATTTGATTTAATATATCGATACTACGTCAAGTTATTAGCGCCGAAAGTTGAGTAAATTTATGATATATTAAATTACGTACAAATTCGACGATTTTCATTTGTCTTATTATTATTACTACTACTACTATTATTATTATTATTATTATTATCGCACTATTATCCTACGTGACCATCAACATCGTCATACGTGATGTATATCATATATCGCTATATCAGATTTAATATAAAAATAGGATAAATTCCATATTAATCAAAAGCTATAATTAAACGCTTCCCTCGTTTTCGTGTGCCGATGATTTTTCGATAGGCACGCTTTCTGTTTTAAATAGCGCTAAAGAAGGTTGTAGTCAGATCTGTTATTATTTTAATAAAATCACCTTGATGCTGGCTTGACACGCTTTCTGAAACATCGCTGATATATATATATATATATATATATATATATATATGGGTTTGATTACGCTATTACACTAATGGACTCTCGAAAAGTCTAGCGAAAAATTCAATGATTTATTAAAGAAATTGCAAACTGAATCGATCACCCCCAATATAGCGTAGCGAAGTCTGATTGCCCAGGGTTTAAAGCATAACAATTACGTAGGAATAAACGTTCTGATAGGAAAGAGGAGAAAAAAAAAAAGACAAACCAAAAAAAAATAAATAAGACTGTCGTGTGAAATTGTCATGTGTCATGTTTAAGTCACCGTGTGAGTCAAGGATTATTATTTGCCCATTAAATACTTATAACGCTATATCTATTACTATTAATCCGAACGATCGTATTTCATCTCCCACTTGCTCGCTATGGGATGCATTATTTTTAAGTAAAAAAATATATATTTTCTCTCCGCATATACAGGGGATCGATGGTTGTAACGTATGTGTCTATACTTGGCCATATGCGACGTATATCGATGCACATGGGATGCACCAGAATCTGGAGCACTTATCAAAAAACTGAACCGTCAAGGTACCTCGCGTTCAATCGCAATTCTTATCAATGACAGCTGGCACGCTGAAAATTGTACGATCGAAAAAATAAAAGTGTGCGATGACTTAATTACGAAGGGGGAGAGCGGGGGGGGGGGGCAACCCAACCCGGAGCTAGTTATATGCAAGGCGAACGAGAGGGGGGCACATACTGGAAGTGCAGGCTAATTTCGTATGTTCGGTCAGGTGATCATGCGCCAGCTGATTCAACTATCAGGGAACATGTCACATGTGTTTCTTGTAATATTTCATTTTTCACGTGTGACCATCAGGTATCTCGGTCCTTGGAGATTCTACAGTGACGACCACGTCGATAGGGGAACGTTATATCTATATTGCACCAAATACCATGACAATATTGTTTTACGATAAAGGGACAACTCCTAAGATGCACATCTAACATCATTTATCACACTATCTTATGTAAATAATTAAAAATTAAAATCCTCACGGTGAGCACGCATTGTGTCACACGATTCGCACGAGTATTACACGTGGTACCCTTGTTTCGTGAAAAATGTAACATTACCCAATAAAACATTGCAAACGTCACGAAGTGTTTACATAATATAAGGGATGATTGGGGTGAACGGGCGGGTTCGTTTAAAATGCAATTTTCATCGCTTTGACGAATGCATAGAAAAGTTAAAAAAAAAAGATGCTCAGAGGCACCAAAAAGGGATGAACGGAGACTGAGAGATAATCGAAAAGAGTACGAGAGAGATAGTGAGAGAGATAGAAATTGAGAGAGACGAAGAAAAAAATAAAATAAAAATTCAGTATACAAAGATATTTCAAGAAACAAGGAATATAATATAGCAGACGGTGATTATTATCGTATATGTATATATATATAGAGAGTGAACGTAAAGACAAAGCCGCAAGGGTGAAGAAAAGACATAGTAATCAAAGTAAAATTCAAAGACGAGATATAGTAAAGTTTTGAGAGTAAGCGAACGAGCGTTTATAGAGACGTTACCTAAGTCCCGGCCCCAGGAACGCTGCTGTTGCCCCACTAGATCATATATCACAATAGCATTGGTCACAACCATGTAATACTTTGTCGTCGCGTTATAACGGATAACGGCGTTAGGTGTAACGAGGATAGGAAACACAGTGAATAAAGGATCAGAATAAAGGATTAGAATGAAAGAGCCAGCGAGAGGATTTGGCGCTGGTCGAATATCCGAAACAGTGAAAAGATTCGTTGCGAGTCACATGAGACTGACTTGGGTAGTGTCTATGTATGACGTTTGAGAAAGAAAAAAAAATAATAACTACCCTCCTCTTCTCTAACGATACCTTCCCGTCCTCTATTCACCCCATCGAAGCTCCGATCACACTCCTGAGTTTTATTCACCGATAAGTCCCGGCGACGCGAGTCCCAACGTCGTTGTCTCGTACGAGGACGCACTAAAGTACGTCATGTGACTCACAAAGCGCGTATACGCGGGCGATGACGTTTATTCTTAAGGGATGATCAGAGACTTGTCATTAATCGAGATCTCAATGACAGACGGGCTATACGTTATTATATAGTACAGTGTATAGCACGTGGTAGAGATAGAGAGATAGACAGAGAGCTTTGCGAAGTTTTGGATTGAATGACTTACAGTTTTTGCACTTGCATTTCTTGATTAATGTTTCATCCTTGATGTCCTCGTGACATGCCTTGCAGTAGAACCATGCGCTGGAATAAGATAGCGAGAGGATGATTGTACAATTTTTTTGTCACTCGCGACTGTAAAACTTTATCATAATTTTATTGATTAAAAAAAAATTTTTTTTTTTTTGGCTATTCACCACTGTACGTTATTAATCATCACGTACCGCTTAACCTCGTCGGCTGATTGAGCAATGAAGAATCCCTGAGTGTTCGCGGCGATCTTCGCGCCTCGCGGATTGATCGAGATCTTGCTGTCGCCGCCTCCCTCGCCTTTGATCTCGATCGCCAGCAGCAGAAGCTTCAGTTTCGTGAAGCATAACCTACGGCGAGAATGTGTATAACATCCGGTTGCATTGTCCAAATATTGAATCGATGGAGAATAGTCAAAAATGTGTGTGGTAATACAAAATATACGTGTACGTATGAGACTGGATTGTTTCGTGCGTTCATTTTGATATAGGGGATGCTTTTGACTATCTTCCATTAGTTTTTTTTTTTTCACAACCAAAAGCAGTTACGGTTAGGATTAACGTAAGTGACATCTAATTTCGCGCATCTCTTTTTAAATAATCTGCACTCGACACTATGGATAGTGAAATTTCGTTACAATCAGTCAAACTTACTGCCAATAATGCATCTGTTAATTAATGCGACTCGTCGAAATTTCACTATTATCAAAATTGCAGAAGCTCGCAGGGACGAGGATTAGTCACAAACACAGAGCACATTTGTTCATTCGATCATCTAGAAATTAACGATGTAACAAATGAAATTTAATTATTCTTCATAATTACGTTTACTCGGACACACGTGTTACCACCGATGAAACTTAATATAACGTTAAATCATTTTTTATGCTCTGCATTCGTTACAGTACAGCAGTACAACATATAAACATCGAACGTGTAGCATGACACCGAGAATCAATGACGTCTAATTGAATTTTTCTATCATTCAGTAAACCACCTTTCGTGTTAATCATGCATTCAACCTAGGACACGGGTTAATGATTTTCAGTGACGTGCTGCACCTTTAACATTTCGACGAAACGTCAGACATTCGTACGCATTCAAATAGATGTACCGAAAGTACCTGGAGATAGGCGAACAAGCAGACAAACGCTTATAAACGTACGTTATAATATAATTAACCGACGTCATGCCGAAAAAAAAGAAGAGAATTTCTAATGCGCTCTAGAAATCTATAAAAATCTAATCCGCACACTATTTAGAGATCTAATAAAAAAAATAACCAAATGGCATCATAATATTTCACATCGCTTCGATTAATCTAGCGAACGATATTATACGATATGCAAATCAATATCTACATATATACAGATAAATGTAAATTCGAATGTATATCTGCATAGTATATATAATGTAATCTAATAAATAATCTAAGGTCTGAAAGGGGGCGCACCTTAGATTACATCTATACGTATACTCCCACACACGCAAACTAAAAAAAAAAGGCGTTGATCCAAAAAATGAAGAAAAAAAAAAAAGGAACACCGAAAGACAGACCTTCAAACGAAACGCAATGATCGGTGAATGAATTTTGTAGAAAAAAAAAAAAAAAAAAGAATTCAATGACTCCAGCTTGAAAAGTGTCATTAGTATATAAAAGTAATTACAGAGTGCGCTGAAATACGTGTTCAATTCCGTGGGCGTTGCTGGTTGTGTGTTCGATGTGTAATCAACCGATTAATCATTGTATTTGCAGTAAACATAAGATACAATTATTTGTCAAGTCCGGCTGTATTACCGTCGCACAATCAATTGTGCTTTAGAAGAAAAGTTCTCGTAATGATTTTCATGTACAAAGATTGTATAGCTCTGCGCAATTAGTTTCATCCGTATAGCAACTTGTCGCGTGTTATGACCTTTATCGTTCGTGTACAATTATTACGTGACATTGAATGAGCAACAGGCATGCGTGTACAAAAGTTTCAACATTGTTAAGAAGATTAGACTGCTACATCTAAGAGATAACACACCATAACAATGAGATGGGTACATGGGACAAGATTTATAATACGTCTTGGATAATAATTGTACAAAATTCAAAATGCTTGTTTACAACTTTACGTTTACAAAATGCTTGTACTTTTCGTTCGCAACAAAAAAAAAAAAAAAAAAAAAAAAGAGACAGTCAAATGCACATCTGCCATACGTAAACAGGGGTTTAACATGCATTTCTTGCATCTCGTTAAACGCGCACGATTAAATTTACCACTTAATATATGCAGAATGCAGAATTTTCGAATGCGTCGGAAAACAATTGCGAGACTGCATTATATACATATATATATGTGTGTATATACATATATATATATTTTAGTTTCAGTACAACTGTAAACCACAGTAATTAATGAAGTTCGACCGATAATTTTGCAAATGCGGTAATATTAGCAATTCTCTGCATAATGACTCATTGACTCAGAATTCAAAAGTCACGCAATCACCGTTCGGTTAATCCCAAAAGAAACTTCGTCCGCAGTGAAATCGCGTGACGTGTGTTAAGTATAATAAGAATACAGTAACGTGCTCCGTTTGTTAGCCAAACGTCAAGATACTTGCTAATCAAACTTGCGATTTATAAAATAAAAAAAAAAATTTAATAAATCCATAAAATGTGCTCGAACAAGACTCTGCATTCGCTTTGCTGGAACGAAGAGGGTAAAAAACGTACGCGCGCATAAGAGATGCAAAAATTGTGATAGACTGTACAAAATTCAAAGGTGATCAAAGAGATACCCAACGAAAGGTCTACGCGAAAAATAAAAGAGAGAAAGAAAAGTCCAATAAAATTTGACCAAAAAAAATTCGTACTCTCCGTGGGAGGGGAACATACGAACAATGATACATATAATCATTAAAAATATATATATATAGTAGAAACGTATGCATTCGTACGTGATATATATATATATATATAAAAAGACAGGACAAAAAAAATATCTCAAGAAAAGTTTGCATGTGTGGCAGTCGTGGCAGCGAGAACTTACTCGCTGGCCTGGGGAAATGTCATCCCGGTAAAGGACGGGGAGAGGGTTTCCGTGTACATCTCGCAGCCCGTGCCCTGCAGGTAATCATTCTGCCACGCCTGAGTGTCCGGCGACTGAAACACCAACCAACCAGCTCCACGTCATGAAATCATCAAACCTTCAAAAGCCTTCCATGGAGAAGAATATTCCGCCACGAGAAGTATAACGACTCGTCGCATACCTACTGAAAGAGCGAAACAACTTCTCGTGACTGGAAGAAAAAAAAAAATGAAAAAAAAATTTTACTGAACCGTACGTAATCAAGAGTATAATACAGTACGAATAAAATTCAAGTAAAAAGTGACTACCAACACATTACGAGGTTCTCATTAATCTCGACACGAATAAATGAACGCTTCGATCAACCCTTAGACCTTTATATGGTATATGATGAAAATCGTAAAAAATGTACGTTCGTTATAGACCCATGCACTCCTACGCCATTGGATCAGACATAATCGCGTAATGACGAATTCCTGAAAATGGATTGAGTGATTTGGAAAAATGGGATGTATATGTATATATCTGTATGGGAGCTATGGGATATACATGGTACAGGTGGATGCTTAAGAGTAATGCGCTTATGGTAATGATCATCACGTATGGAAGAGCAGAGGCCAGAAGTGGTGGCATACGTAATCGACTGGGTTCGACGTCCCTGAGTTATGAAAGCTATTCCTGATAATCAAACTCATCTCGATCACGCATCTTGTAAATTTTCTGATTATCGATCGCGGTTCGCGTTAGAACGAGAAGCGACACGGCAAGAACCTTGAGTTACCGAGAGAAAGTTACCGGACCCTAAAGCAACCTCATCCTTGAGGGAGACTTGCCTCGAACCCCTAAAAAAAATCGTTAAGCACGTCCCTTCTAACGAAACTACCCTAGGTCGCCTTTTACCCGCCAAAAGTACCATCGAGCGGAAAGTGCTTCCGATTGACGTGTCTTCGCCGTCGGATGCGCGCGATGACAATAATTGCGAAAGTGAATACACGACGTTACTCAAGCGATGAGGGGTGGTTTACATTGATTAGGTGTAGCACAGATACGGTTTATACATGTTGACACGTTTATAGGGTTCATAGCGGAGTGGAGCGTAGTGAGAGACATAGGCGAGGCGAAGCTTCATCCCTTGTTTTTTTTTTTTCTTTTTCTTGTCGATGTCTGATTCAAGAGACTGACCAACCCCTTGAGGGATGTATGGATATCTTCACCTTGTACGGATGGAGACGTGTTTTTTTTTTCTACCAAAAAAAATTATAGGGTATTTTTCTGGGGGGTTGGAAATTTTTTTCTTTATTCCAGAACAATCCGAGCATTGTGTTTTATTAGACTGCCATGGCATGGATTCTTGTATTTAGGGGTTCTTGCGAGTCATTCTTTTAGCTTGACCTTTATGAACATGGGTAATCGTGTGATATAATTGTGAACGTAAAACAGGAATGTGAACGAGAATGGTATATTTCTTTGATCCGATTATATTAATAAAAGTCTGTATAAATTTATTTGTTCACCCCGTGCCGTGAAGCCATTAGCAAGGCAGTCCTTAGAAAAATACCCTTTGAACAAGACGTTTTAATTGCGACTACATATAAATGACCGTAAGACAAACGCGTATTCAAAGGTCCAACTGTGAATTTATACATCTAAAGCCGTACAAACCTTTGTCATTAGAAAGCTGAACTGCCATATATACGACATTAATTTACAAAGGATGCAAAAAAAAAAGTGCAAATAATTACAATGCTTTTGGTACCAAGAGAGAAAAGTAATTTCGTCCACTTGACCAAAGGTGTCGTGTGGTCCTTTGAAAAAAAGAAAATTATATTTTCCCACCAAATTTCTTTACCGACCGAATTACCCTAGTCAAACAGGACTCGCGAAAAGTCATTAATAACGTATACTGCTATATACAAGATATCATCTGGTCGTGTCTCTTGAATCAGAGCTGAATTTGCTGGAGGACTTTATTGGTCATGGACCGACTTACTCAGTAGCTTTGGCAAAAGGCATTCCAATGAAGGTAGGGCTCAGTGTCTCGGTGTACATCTCCATTCCGGTTCCACGTAGATAGTCATTCTGCCAAGCCTGTATATCGGGCGACTGGTTCCAATCAACCAACCATTTCTAAATGACGTGTGTACATATGCATGTACAGCTGAAGTCCACAGTGAAGCGACACGTGGTATTCAAAGGTAAAAAATATACAATCATTTTCTCATAGGCCGACAACGTATGATACCAACACAATGTGTATTAATTGCACAGCATTTAAATAACATAATAAAAATTTGACAAAATTCTAATCTTGCTTCGCGCATCACTGTGGACCCTTGCGACAAGAACTGACGGCACGATGATGACACATGCATACATAGTACATAGCTGGAGGCTGATTTTACTGACCGTCTTGAAGGATCGCATGGCGAAGAGATTGGCCATCATTGTACTGAATCCTGGGGCTAAACAGGACTGAGCGATGAAGCCTAACTTGAGTTCAGCGAGACAGATGACGTCATCGCCCTGCTTCCAGTCCCAAGATGGAATGTTTAGTAAGTAGGCCTGAAATTGATTATACGTTATTAAAATAAAATTAAACAATCGCCACTACTTGGTCCATTAGCTCAAACAAGAATTTTTCGATTTCCTACATTTTCTTCCTTTACCTTATTGTGATATTGCATTAATTGGATAATGACGCGGATGTCGTCAGAGTAATTCTTGATGGAGATGACACGCATGATGTTGGCCGCGTCTTCTGCGTCGGGATCCTGGCAGTATTTGTTCGCCAGGACCAAGCACGCGTCCGCTTCGTGTACCTAAAAGATTGGTCAAACATTACTTTTGTGTTTGATCGCGCTTCCTGGATTGCGGACTTGTGTGATAGAATTCGTGGATTCTCGAATGAAATATTTTATACGATTTTATATTGACGATCATTGCATAAAATGTTCTCACTCGTAAAGTCGTGAACTTCTTTTCTATTATTAACCATTGAAAAACCGTACGACTGACCAGGTTGAGCCAAAAAAATCATATCAGCTCGAAGTACCGCGATTTTTGTTTCTAATATCGTCAATAAACTGTCAGATCAATGAATAGGCCCAACGTCATTGAATTTCTCATGTACAAATAAATAAGATAGAAACTTATATACTACGTGCAGAATTATCAGATCAGATATTCGTTTAACAAAGCCAATTTCATCATTGACTCAGATAATAAGAAATGATTTCAGGATCAAAGTCATCGTACTACGTCTTGTATTCGATACCATAAATTGATCCAAGACAACCGTCGCAATCAATCCTGATATCGTTTCGCCATCTATATCAATAACATATATTACCAACTACCGAATATACCCCATGCTTCCAATTGCGAGATACTAATCACATCTTACAACTTTCGTATATAATAAATATAGAACTTAAAGGAAAAAGGCGCCTTGCGCGCTCTAAAAACGTGCACAAAATTACTGACTCGAATAAAAACGAGAAAGTAGCTCAACACTTCATTCGTGACTAGCATACAGAAAACATAGGTCCTACGTATCTAAAGTCGGGATAAAGAAACAGCATCTATCGTTCCCACGTATACTAATTACAAAATGGGATAACTGGAAGGCAGACACGTCTAAAGAATTCTATATATGAATATATATATATATATAAAGAGAGAGCATTGAGTATAATTCTATATACAAAGTCAATGATGCGCAGCCCGTTCTATGTATATAATACCATATGCTATATGTAATACATCCAACACATGCCCATGTCTACGTAAAGGCTAATATGAAAACGAGTGATTTTTTTTTTTTTTTTGAAAAAGACAATAAGTGAGCATGTATCGTTGTGTCTCTTGATCGCAGGGAATTAAAAAAATTATGCTTTTCTATGCTAATCGCTACGTCTCTAAAATGGCCGTCAACATTAGGCTTTCAAAAACACGGACACTTACCCACCTGGGTCATCAGCAGGCATGGGTCTATCCGGACGTGACATAGCCCTTAATAGGATCTTTTCGTGTGACGTATATGTATGTTTAGTGTAACGAGATTATAAAAATGTTGATAGACGTTGCGCAACAATGTAGTAACGCAAGGATATAAAATCGATTGTTAAGACTACAAATCGATAATGCAAGATCGACACGCATATGAATGTGTCTAAAGATTATAATGGCCAATCTCGACGGTCGTCTCGATTATAATCGCCGATCGTTTCTGTCTCGCGAGAATCAATGACGATCGTGACAACCTGGTGGGGATTGATGACGACAAGGGAAGAGCGTTCAAAGCAAATGGCAGAGTCAGATGTGCCCCTAGTATACGGCAGTTAAAGTCAACACGTTGAAACGTAACCTAAGGAGGATTAGCGGGAGGACTTTTATAGAGGGTACAAACAGGCAACAACCATGTCCTGGAAACAACAGCATTATCATCGGCGCAACGTGACTTCCGCGTCTGAACGCATCATCGTGAGGAGCAGCCATGACATAATAGTATTTCTTGCTCGTGTACAAGTAAGATGAGAAATGGTTATTTGGTTAGAAAAAAAAATTGACAGTGAAAGAGAAATGAAAAATTTAATAAAAAAATTTCCAAGTCATTCAAATCTACGATGAATGCCAATTTCGAGAAGTCATATATATAAGTATACTGTGAAGTATGAAACAGTGAAGCTTCAAAACGACAAGGGCTCGACTCGTACCCGATCAAGTACTAAATAGAGTACGCGTGATCGGGTTGACGATTATTAAAGAAGAAACAAAGAGATCTATTATATCCAGGATGTATCACGGATGCACGTTATGGAAGTTGCTGCGAGGGTCTGAAGAAAGTATATTACGACATATCTCGACGTGTAATAATAGAGGAAGGGTTTCAGAAGTTATATAGGATAACACAAACAGTCGTTATAGTATCCAAAATGTTAGTGTGCTTTCTGATAGTGTCAATCTAATGGGGAACTCACCTTGACCCGCTGTAGGTCAATGGGGTTCATGATGGTCCCCTGAAAGAACTCCACGGTCGTGAAGTGCCGCTTGAATAGTCCTTCCAGCTCAAGATCCGGTGGCTTCCTATTCGGCCAATCCGACAAACCATACGTTTTATAGTAACATTCACCTCTAATGGTACCGACTGACCTTTCTTTTAAAATATTATATAATCATAACATGTATATATGTAAACGTACATAACGAAATGTATGAATGACTTGTCATATAAATATACCTAATACCAGAAGTAAAGCGTATCACGCTTTTCAAGTCCCAAGTAAACAATACATTACAAAGTATAGTAATCTAATAAAATAAGTGTCTACTGCACGCTGAATCCGGCCCCAATAGCTCAATACAGCATACCATGCAGTCGCAGGCAGTTGCTTCTACGATGCTTTGCTTGCCTCTTGCCACGTCACTTTGTATACACAAGGATATCGAAGTGGCACTTTCCTGAAGTCCAAGCGAGCCTGAAACCCTTTTGATAAAGAGTCTCTATCCGTGACAATGACCATCCTCGTTCTGGGCGCACGTTACCAATGGGACAACTTGACAGAACGAAAATACGTTCCGACAACGCGACAACGGACGCCTCGATAATAACGTGAAGGAAGTCGTGATCGAAATGGCTACGAGTACATTCGCAGGACACGTAAGCGACGCAGCAACAGGCAACGTCACTTTGCATATAATCTATTGATAATGAGCATAATATTTAAAGAATATCAAAATCATATTATCAATATGCTCTCTAGTAATCGTAAGATGTAATTGTATAACGTTAAAACCGAGCAATAAACGAGTCGATCGATCAATCAAGTCGTTGGACCCGGGTGTAAACTGTAAGGAACCTAAAACTGTTGAGTGAAGAAGCGCATGTTGTTGAGAGGGAAGGTGGGTCGAGGAGGGGTGGGTGTAGGGATGATGAAAAAAATATATGGCAAAATTGGTACGTGGATTCGTATGGTGCTGGGAGGTGGGGTGGTTGGGGGGAGGGGGGGTACCTTGACGCGTTCCAAGTCCACAGCATTCATCATGGTTCCCTGAAAAAACTCCACGGTCGTGTAATGCCTCTTCAGCAGACCCTCCAATTCGAGATCCGGTTCTTTCCTGGAAACATAGGCCGCTCCTTATGAATAGAGTGACCGTAGGTCCCGACTTTCTATCGGGACATTCTGACGGAATGTGTGCATTTCAATGAGTGTCAAATATTAGGGTATCTTTCTCTTTTAGGGTCAGTGGAAAACTGTGTACTGTCTGCTACGAAGAATATCGTTTTATTTTTTCCAAATTGTATAGTTGGGTATATTTGTCGGTCCCTTCAAACGCCATACTTACCCGTCTGGCACTGTATGAGAAATGTACATTAGAAGAAGAAAGGACAAGTGACTATGTACGCTCCTGAAAGGAATCATTAGACTGGTACTAGGCGTAAGTTCATGATCGATTGAATAAATGACCTTATTGGACTCGTGAAAAGATCGATTAATTGACTCGTGCAAGAAGAAGATACTAAAAAGATATATTTTTTTTTCACTTTTAATTTTTTTATCGTTTCACACGTAATCGACTGTTATCTCAACGACGTTCAAGTACAACACAATGAAAGTCGAACGAAACATTTTCGGGTGACGCTTGTATTCGTTTACTTGGTTTACATAAAAAAAATATATTTTTTTTTTATTTCCTTTTTAATCGTCCAGAAGATGTTTCGTTCGAACAGAGTCATAATTAACTTCATACCTATGTAAGAAGACAACCTCTACGTCGACATCCTCGCGATCCTCGTGCAAGAAATCCTTGAGGAAGTGCGAGACAGACTCGTAGGTGATGTGGCCGCACACAACAATGTGTCTGCCAACACAACGCACATGTTAGACATACTCAGAGAATGATAATAAGAATTGCCGTCGGCTGAGACAAAATAATAATGACAATTAAAAGAATAAGAAGAAGAAAAAAAAAACAAACTACCACGTGTACTACATCGATCTCAAACAGCTAACAACTCTATTAGCCGCTTTTCGTAACCAGTGAAAATTATTGTTCTGTTTAAATTCGTTATTCAGCGAATAAGTACAGGACACAAGAAAGAAAACTGAAACGGAGTAGACAGAAACATACACAATTATCTCGGGACGTCAATACATTTTTAGTACCAGTTTAGTCTGCTGCCACAAAACTAAAAATTAACATTACTGAACACGTCCTGGAGACGCTCTTATTGTCTCTCCTACGATTTGTCCGACTTGAAGTCGCTCAAAAGTCGCGCAACTCAAAGATCCGTGGTGAAGGTTATTTTCTTTTTTAAATTATTATCACGAGACAAGCTTGGCAATTGTCGCCCGAGAATCGGCACGCACACGTTGACCATAGGCAATTATCATCTTTGAGTTGAGATACCATTGAAATTCCTTAAAAGAACGAGCTACCGACTGATAACGGCATATAGATATGTACGTATAAAAATATAATCGTTTCAATAAAATATAACACGGGAATTAAAAACAACGTCTAAACTTACCAGGATTCATATAGGGATATAATAGAGTCTAGGTAATCGACTAAAGATCAACTGTACGGTGTACATTATATATCTCTATGTACAAGATATCACTATATAATATAATAAATCAAGTAAGTAGTATATAGATATATACGTGAGTGCAGGCTCGTTCGTATGAAGATTTTTGCAAAAAGTCAAGCAATAATTGTATCTATGTGCCTATAGCTACGTGTGTCAATATAACGTAATATTACCTAGTGATTTAATATATATATATATATATATATATATATATATATATATATAAACAATATAGTGCCTAAGTGAAAAAACTATAGTAGAGAATATACATATACAAAAACAAATTATATATAAATATATATATATATATATATATATCGTCACTATAGTAAGTTCATGCTGTCTCCTACTACTCATGCGATCTCGTTGTGAATTCAGTAGATTTCAATTGCAATGTTTTACAGCCCTATTTTCTCGTTACTTTTTATCCTTCGTTCCTTACCGACGTTCGCAGACGCGTCAAGCGCTGTACAACGCTCGATTTATAAGACTCGACGTTTAACTAACAAGCTACTGAATCCAGAACGAGAGACGCTGATCAATATAATCCCTACTATCGAATTCTCAGTGTACTACACAGGGCGGTTGTGTCGTGTGGATGTTGGGAGAAGAGTACAAGATATGTTTGTTTGCCCAGGAGTTGGAGTACTAGATCGACGGAAGACTCTAAAAAAACGTGTTGATGGAAGAAAGAAAGAAAGAAAGAAAGAATGAACTCAAGTAAAAGAAAAGAAACCGTATTACGCCCTGTTATCCCAGAAACCGTATCGACGGATGAGGAGAAAGAATAGTTTTTTTTTTTTTTTTCATTTCACTAATTCTTGCTTCTCGCGAACGATTAAATACACGGGAACGACTATTCGATCGATCGATCGATCGATCGATCGAGAGAGAGAGAGAGAGAGAGAGACAAAAAATGAAAATAAAAAAATTATTAAACTGTATAAAAATTATTAACTCAACGATTTGAAAATGTCGGATTCGATATTCCAGGCTAATTGCGCGATCGCATTTTCACAAGTATTACACGTGCGTTAACATACGAGGAAACATATGAATTCGAATACGTCTAACACTGTATTACCATATGAGTAAGTTATTGCGTGTTATTGATATTTTTTTTTGATAATAATAACAACAATTATCGTGTACAGAGAAACCTATTGTATACCTGGTGCACGCTGAAGGAAGCAGCATCGTATAGGTTTGTATTATGCAGGGATTTTACAATGTAACCGATAGGAACGTGTAATGGGTAATTGTGTAGAATCATTAGGTGTCGTGTTAAAACCGGTGTCTGAATGAGTGTCGATCGCGGGTTCTTGAATTAAAGTTCGTTGCGCACCTGTGTAACTGCAGTATTTAACGTAATGTCACAGCCACATTTCCACTAATGACAGCTGATTCAAAAATGAGCTCCCTTCCCTAACTAATAATTCACTTCGGCTCACTGATGACATTAAACCAGAACCTGAATCTATGTATAATACCGTATATGACCTACGTTGGAGGTTCAAGGTACGGACACGTAAACGATCATTATGCTGACTAAACATCAAGGTTATTACACTGAAGTGGTACAACAGTAGGTTATTTGCATTCAGTGTTGGAAATGCAGGGAAAACATGCGAGGAAATGATTCGTCGCACTCCAAGAGAAATACAGCTTTGAAGAATTGCTCCTCGGAGTTGCGTGATAAGGTTAGTGACGAAGTTGAAAAAACAATCGAAAATCAATCTCTCGCCAGTGACCGTACATAGGAGAAAAAAAAAAAAAAAAAAATCATCACGTCAATTATCATACATTGACAAAAACAGATGACAGCAGACAAAAATCAATAATATCTCAGTGCACGTCACGGATTGTTCGTATCAATCGTCAAAATGTTGGCCTTCTGCAATATACGCGACAAGCAGCGTTGCTTAAGGTTTTAGTGAAAATACAAAAGCCACAAAAATCACTTTTAGTCAGACGTAATAACACCTTGGGTAAAATCAATGTGCCCAATGATTAATCGTTATTACAGATGATTGCCATTAAAGCCGTATTTGTCCCAAGTGCGGTCAATGTGAACAAACAAGCTAACACCAGTTGCTGGGTGTGGTAGGTGTTTCAAGAGGGTACGTTGGTGGGTAGGTGACGGGGGGGGGGGGGTTGAACAAGGGGTGGATAAATAGTAGGTCGGTAGGGGGCTTGTTGGATTTTTGGTCGGCGCCCTAAGGCCAACCCAAACTATAGCGAAATCAGTATGGGTCGGTTGCGACTGTAAATCTGCGACGCTAAGATTTTCTTCTAATGGGATATAATAGTGACTGACAATGAGAAAATTGGTGCGGAAAGAGGGGAGACGATCATGGTGATACGTCGGCGAGGGGGGGTATGTGGGTGAGTGGGGGGAGGGGGTGAACTTGGGAAGCTAAGTGGTTTGTGTCTCACCTGCGACCTCGCTCGTTCTTCAAAGTGCCGCCATACTTGTTTCGCGTCCCGATCAGGTCAATTATCTCGGGGATACAACTGGCGAATATGGCCTACACCACGTGATAGAACAGAACACAACACTCGCATCAATACACTTGACAGGGTTGGTTGGTTGGTTGGTTGGTTGGTTGGTTGATTGGTAGGTTGTTTGATTGTTTTGGTTGATCGGTTCTTTGGTTGGTTGGTTTTTTGGTCAATTGGTATTATTTGGGGTAGGGTAGGCGGTGGTTGGGGTTTGTCATATGATCGGAAAAAAGTTTGGCTTAGCTACCGGGCAGCGCGGCTACGAATAGAGACACGATTAACAGTGCTGTACCGCTATGCGCGCCACGGCCCAATTATAACGAATATATTTTCTTTTTTCATTTCTTTTTTTTTTTTTGAAAATCTCAAAGGGCGGGGTAGGTAGGCTACCTACACCTAAATCCTACACACCTACACCTAGTCCTAACATACTACGCGTGCCGACACGTCTACCTATTCCATAGGCAGATTTCATCTCATATAGTGTATATATATATATATATACACACACATACAGATATACATTATCGTTTATAATTATTATATTTATGCATATATGTATATATGTATATATATAATACATCCTTGGGCCAATTCAAGCTCTCCCAAGTATTTTCATTTAATTCTTTTCACTTTAGTTATTTCTGCTCAGACACTACTGTCTCCTACTTCTTACGGCGAGTCAAGTCGTGGACGTAAATTTCGAATCATCCTACCCGGCACGCGATTCGCGTTCTTCTTTCGTCTAGATTCTTGGCTTTATCGATTTGAGTTTCTCGAGCGTTTGAAGCTCCAGCTTGTCTTGCCTCTATATATACATATATATATATAGATATAAACGTTTCTATCGATCGTATCGCTCCGTGACTCTCCTCGTTATAACAACCGTATCCGCCTTGAGATTCAATATATATGTATATAATACATTATATATATTATCGTACAATCGACGCGACACGCCTCTAAACGATATTTCCATCACAAAAATTAATCAATTATTCGTCCACCACCTTTTCTCTAATCTCGTAACGCTTTTCAATTTTCATCTTTTTTTTTTTTTTTTTTTTTTATTATAACCTGCCTCTATACGAAATTATCACATCGCTCAAAAATTTCATGCAGACCTTTCTCCACGCATTCAATTGCCGCGTCGTTTGGCTAATCGATTACAAACTATCAATATCGAGATGCACCAAGTCCGAGCACAATGAGCACTCTCCCTTTCAATTAGTGAGCAATGTTAGTGTCTGATAATTAATATTAATCACTCGTTCACACTAGCGCTCGGCACAGATGACACAATATGTATTTGACGATCAGAATGTTATATATATATATACACACATAGTAATGAAATATGTATATATGTATATCGGCAACATAGTAACATTTATATGATGGAGCCCAGCTAGACTACGCTGCAGCACACAGACGTTAATGATGAACAATTAACAATATAATAATAACAGTGTATAATAAACAGTAGCAAGTGCTTTTGTATTCAAGAGTAACGTCTACATCGAATTGAACGGGACGGTTCACTCGTACGAATCTTCGTTCGCGGTGTAAGATGTTAGCTTTTGAAGATTATGCAAGTTCAGCACAGTCAATGACCTATCTGCTGTGCGAGACTTCGTCGAGTCTGAACAGTGAGATTTTGGACGTCTGCAAATCTACGAAAAAACGTGTACGGGCACTCTGCGATGTTAAGGTGTTACATTATTATTATTATTTTTTTAAATTTTGAATTCTCAACTTCGAAAAAAATTATTACGTCTCTGTTACGATTACGCAGAGTAGGCCGAGCACGCTCGTCTATTGAGAAACATGTATTGTTATCGAGAAGCGGTGCGTCTGCGGCAACGAAATCTGTGAGCGTAATTAATTATTTCATATCAAAGGTGTTTCTTGGGACATGGGTTAGTGTCGGGTCTACTTGTGTTCTTAGCTCAATGTGAACGTGTTGCGTGTCAGCATCGTTATGTCGTGGCTGTCGTGTGTTCTTGCGTTTATAAAGTGTCGCTTTGGTGTATCGAACGAAGTTCGGTGATTTTGTGAGAAAGGGAAACGAAAAGAAATAAAATCAACGTGACTATAGCTAGACTACTAGAGTGCCTCAGCGAAGATTGGGGTGATCGAGTGCGTTTTTACAAACAACAAAATGGCGTCAGAACAATACTTAGCTCATACTGAGAGTGACGCAAGATTGCGTCATCGGTACGAAGACGACTTTTGGACGAGATAACGTGATATTCGTTGTATCATCAATGTGAAAATTTTTAATGACAAAATTGCTCAACTTTATTTCATAGTCTTTTTTCTTTCAAGCACCGCCAATTTATCTTCGTAAACTTCGTCCTCGTTACTCGTAGCAGTGTTTTGCGTTCAGACGTGCAGTGCTACCCTAGAATCAGCTGCTGTGCCTATGCCTGCACCCCTCTACTGTTGGACTATACGCATTTCCAAAAAAAAACAAATTTGCATTTTGGGATATATCGTCATGGCGACGATACACTTTGGCTTCCCTGTCTCATTACGTTGCACGCATCACGAGTCTCGTATTTTATTGACGCCTAAGGCAGAGTCTACGACTAGCCAGAACACTAACGCATGCCGCCAAGAAACTTAATATTCAACCAGTCACTGCTTTGCTTTGCTATGGCGATCCAGCTGGATGGAACGATTCGTGTCGTTGTGGCATAGCGAGAATTAGCTCGAGATCATTTTTCGAGCTTGTTATTGCTTCGGTATAATTTTAATTAATGCATTTAACTCTTTCTCTCGGATCGCCAGGTACAATCGAAGGCGAAATTATTTTGGAACTATTTCTCGATACAGTAGAGGCGGACAATAAACGTGGACGCAACCCGAAGTCAAGTCCTTTTAACTCTACGGGACCTCAGTGAATGTCTTGAACGAGCTACGTATGATTATTGACGATAGCACATATTCCGAAGGTGTTACCCGTTTTTTTAATAATTTTGTAGACAATTTTTATTCATTTTTTTTTTTTTTCTTCATCACACAGTCGCATCTGCTAAATACGTTATCTACTACGGCACGGTTTATAAGGCATCTACTGTGTTCTCTACCATGGCTAATTATCAATTTTCTACCATATGCTGGTGCAAGTATAGCTAAATCGATAGTCAATAAAAATGGACTTGGCTGGGAGCATACGCAGCGCGACAAAGTGCGTCTATGAAATGTTGGTCAGATACAAAATGCAAATGTAACATTTGGCAATGTTTCGCCGGACATAGGAGACACTTAAAAAACCGTGCGAAAGTAGACCTTTCGTCAATAAAATATCCCTACTCGCGATCTCCTATGAGAAACGTATTATTTTCAGTAATTACAACAGAAACAAGGATAAGATACGTATTGTGCAACAGATCGTAGTGCCTTATCGGGGTTTCCTTCGTCTTAGTATTATCCAATGAAAACTAGTAACAAAATTGAATGGACTGTGGCAGTTGGCAAGAGTGAAAATTTATGGTTAACCAGTTGTGCATTTCAATCGTCATTTACGTAAGTAGTGTAAGTTTGTCAAAATTATAATTTTTTCTTTTCCATACGAAAATACAATTTGCGCGGTAATTACAGAAAAAGAAAAATTTTACAGATAATTTTTAGTATTAAAAAAAATCATTGAAAAGATGATAACCACTCCTTATCTAGAAAGTCTTCGAACGGATGTCCCATACTCTATGGTAAACGTGTCTAGTTTTAAGTATATCTAAACGCATACCAGCTGTGCTTACGAAAATGATGTATTAGCAATTGGAATCGCGATTACGACTGCTGATTTAACTGTGGCATCGGAATCGCTCATTCCAGCTGGCTAATGTCTGGCATTGAATACACCTTAACCACTAATTGTATTTGTACGGCTCGACCATGCGACATACGTAATGAAGAAATTAACTAAACGACGCCGACCTGTGCAACGTGTAATTTTCGATACGAGTGAATCAGGTTAAAGAATAAAAATTAAAATCGAATTGACAGACAATAAAATACTGGGCAGCCCCGTAAAAAAAAAAAAGAACCACCCTCGTAATACGGCACAATGGTAATTGGATTGCGAATCCGCCGCGAGTTTGAAATGTAAAGAGTTTCAATTAAACACGAGATACGCGAACGCGAGGTCAGTTCGTGGGTACGAGAAATAAAAATTTCGTAAAATATTTTCAAAAAAAAAAAAAAGAAAAAAACGCAAGAAAAAAAATTAATGAAAAAAAAAAAAAAGACTTGGAAGAGTCAAAGTATACATATACGTGAGACGATAAACGGATGCAACATTATTCTGAACTACTCGTGTTCCTGAGAAAAACTTCAAGCATACCAGCACGTGTTACAAAAATTAGCTAACTGGTCATTAAAGTGGTAATAAATAAGCGGTGAATCAGCGCAAGTCTTAAGGGGTGTAATGGGGTTAGATTGAAGGGATGCGATCTCTCTATAGATACGGATCTTTCAAAGGTTAGGATTTACGCCAACAGTCAATTATACGGATAGCAGCTGTAAGTCCGAGCTTCCTTATCTTTTTCTTTGATATCAAGACAATTTTTTTTTCATACCGATTATCCAATTCTCATGGCAACCAAGATGATTCGATTCAAGAGGATATTGACGTCAAACGCCTACCAATTGTATCTCGTCTGCTTATTTCCAGAAATAATGCAGATCGATACATTCCGAGCAATGACATATATATGTATACAAAAAAACAAACGTTTTCAAAAAAAAAAAAAAACTGAGTCACAAGATCGATAACATAAATATTATATACACGTTAAATCAGTTCCCGAATTCCTCATCAACCCCAAAAAAAAATTCCATAAACGATTCCCAAGTATGATCAACGTACAATAGAATTTTGTAAAATTCAATTTGTCTATCCACGTAATATCAAAAAGCCTATAAAAACGTTCAGTAACAACCCGTCGATAAAACACCCCAATAATAACATACACATGGTGCGAAGAAATTATCACGTGTTTGCCCATAATAAAAATCGCACGTAATCTATCCCTGGTGAATAAAACAAAGACTACCATATGTTCGAAGCGTTGGGATAAACAATAAACCAAAAAATTTCAACAATTCATTGACTTTCGTAATCATCGAACGAAACAAATTGTACGCTGTATATACAAAGTTCATGAAAAATTGCATCAACTTTATCCCTTGAAGCGAATTCGTCAACATCCTCTTTCGCGCTGAAATCCAATAGCACGATAGATCCGTCAACGAAGACTGATCATCGTACCCTGGACCAGCATACGATACAAAATGGCTCCAAGATCAGTTCTGTCCACCTGCTATTTGACGCGGAGGTTAAATTTTAACCGTATTCCAAATTGAATAGGCGCGAACAAGCTTGGCTACCCAACATCAGGACTACTTCGCTATCCAGATAGACTTTGATCATCTCTCTATGCGACTACCAAGGGATCAGTTAGGGCTAGTTTTATGGGGTAGAGGCTTTCCACGTAGGTGGATTTTGTAGGGTACCTGCGTCCACGCTCGCGCTTGTACTGGCCACCGTACTTGCAGCGGTTCGCGGCGAGCTCCGTGATCTCTGGGATCCAGCTGGCAAACACCGCCTACACACCCACAATCATCCGTTGCCGTCAGAACATAACCCTAACCTCAATATAGCCTTTTACCACTTCATCACCTTAAAAACTCTCTTAACACTACTACACGGATCGTAATGCCCGTCCGCGATAGGGTAGACACTGGATACGATGGATTTCACGACAAAATCGTATACACTTTGCAGATATAGGACAGCAATATATATTATAGATCAATGTGATCTATAAAATCTATATATATATATATATAAATTTTATTAATATATAAATTTTCATTGGATAATCAACGATTAAAAAAAATCACCCTTACTGTAATAATTATAATAAAAAAATATCTAAATTCTCACAATAACCCATCCCTTATTGAATTATCAAATATGACTCGAAAGAATCGAACGCGATGATTATCCTGATTTTCTCAGTAAAACGCAATTCCGTAATGTCCATCAAATCTCGTTCGCTTAGATCAGTACGATCGTTTTCAAGCGAAGCACAAAATATCTCTATCTATATATCTAAATTAAAAATGAACACGCACCTTTACGCACACAGATCACTCGCACTCGCACGCTTCTTCTCGCGCACTATTTATATGTAATATCATGTATTAACGTTACTGAGTATCGTTACCGTGGAGAAACGTTCACGATAACAATCTGTAGCACTACGCTGGAAGAGGCTGCGCGACGACGCATTAACGCAATACGTACAAGAGACACGTGCGTGACCGACGTCGTCGACGACGATCGTGCCGGGAAATGAGACAATTACGAATAACACTTTAAACCTCATTGTCATAAACATTTCTCCATAGTCAATGTGATTTTAGTGACGTTACAGCACGTGCGTAACCTATCGCATTATTATTATTATTAAGAACGCAGAAATATTAATGATCAGCTCTGTTATGCCTTTATACTTCGCAGCATCAACTAGCCAATTTATCAGCAAGTACGCCGATGATAATGAATGCATATAAATGAGCTGTCAACCTGCTGAATGATGAAATCAAAACGAACTTAATTAGAGGAATACCAGAGACGGCGAATTTTAACTTTTCTTATTCTCTCCTTGCAACTCGTGGATTAGCTGTCGAGCAGTTGGTTGTTATAAGACGTAACAATAGGCGTGTATAAAAGCCGTGTATCGTGTAAATCGTCACACACTTTTGGTAGCAGACTAAAGTGGTAAATTGTGCACTGCTTTTTATTCATGGGAGATATTCGTTAGATCGGCGTTAAGAAAGAAAACAAGGTTGGGAAGTATGGTATGTATGTATATAGTGCCGCATGAAGAATTGTGTCGTGGCAAAAATGACGCGTGAACAATCTTGGCCTATAATTGTCAGCTGTATACATCTATATATGTATATATTACGTATATATACAAGGATGCGATCAAACGTGACAAAGTTTCGTGCTTTAACAAACTTGTATGGCGTTCTTAATGGATAACCGACGGGAACATCATGCAGGAACTAAACTTACAAAGCTCGGCTGGTTTATTAGCTTTGGACATGTGAATCCTTCGTCGCGATTTCCTTCAACTCAAAAAATGTCATTTTGACGGACAGACAGCCCTAAGCGGGTAACGAAAGGTCCGTTTGATATCGGGAGAAAGAATGTCGAGGCAGATCGAAAGATTTTGCCGTGAAATTTGTAAATACTCGTAGCGCGATTATTGAACCAATGAAAATATTGACTTGTCGATAATTCATGGACCATCGTATCAATATATTTTGACAAGATAATACATTATCGTGCGTGAAGGTTGATACGATAAATTCAACGTGTGTATCGGCACAACGCCGTACGTTCGTATTTTGTTGTAAAACAATAATAATAATAACACACATGGTACACAACATACGTTACGTATCTAAGCAACGTGTGAAAAGGTTGCATTCAATTTTCGCAAAATTCAAATTACTTCAAACGTCGCGTAGCTTCGTATACGTCTCAGTCGATTTCACTTGGATCCTTCATCGTCCGACACGCGCGAATTTTCATGTTTCACGATATCGATAAAAATTTCTTTCAAACATTCAAACGTTACACGCATCTGCAAGGTAAACATATGAAATATCCGATGCCAGCATAAAACCGTTCCCGATATGCATTGAACAGATATAGAAAGGTGCGTCCGACGTTATAAAATGTAAACGCTGATATAACTTGCGTTTCATCCCGTAGGATATACGCCGTGTATTATTGACAACAGATATATAGATATACGCTGTAGCATTGGCAGTATGTATAAATAGACAGAAAGATGATTGATGGATATAATAATACCTCTTTCCATGTTCCCGCTTGTATTCGCCGTTGTACTTGGACCTATTGCCTGCGAGCTCTATTATTTCTGGTATGCTACTAGCAAACATTGCCTGCAAATAGAAATCATAACTGAAGAAGACTACGCCACTACTTTGTCTAATTAGCTGTACGCTTCTGCTAGCAATTTTACAGCGTGGCTTGAAACGAGGAGTGAAAGAAAAATAAGGATAGGGTAGAAAGTCAAATATTTTAAAACGTCAGAGAGGCGGTATACGACCGCCATCTTCTGATTATTCCTTGTCCTAGGGAAAATTCTTGGTCGTCTTGTCTAACGAAAGGGAGCTACCTGATTCAAAGGGGATATTGATTATTGATTGTGATCGATATATATAGTCTCTGACTATGTGATACGAGATACGAGACTGAATTGTCGAATTCATTCATTTCGTGTAGGCGATATCGGAATGTGAAAGAAAATACTAATTGCTTGATTAATAATGTATAGCCACGTTGAATATCCGTAGGGAATAAAATAATAAGTCGATAACTCAAAATCTGCGGATATAACGAGAAAAATTGAAAATTCAATTACCAATTAATCTCGTACAATTTTTCACCGACTCTTCTTTAATCTCCCGAGTTAATTAGTCACACTTCAAGTCCCGAGACTGACGTTAACTCCGATAGATTCAACGTAACATCGATCCCCGTAAGCTTCCCACAATCTATAGATCACACGTGCTACCGCATACGTGCTCCTCGCATCCTCACGGAATTGCATAACACGAATAACAAAAACCACGACCTATGTCACAACTTCACCACAATAAATTCCCAGCAACGAGCCCTTAGAAAAGCAACCAGACGTCACAAACGAATCTTCGCGTTTCACGATACAACGTATAACAACGTACTCGTATTCTTACCCGTTCAACAAGCAGAGACATATGTAACAATCATAATCACAAAAAAAAATTAATTAACACTAACTTCAATAAAATACACCAATCCAACCTTCTAATCGAGTAACACAATTTTCGTAGTTCGATTCTCGCGATTATCACAAAGAGGAACTATGCTATGCTACTGTGGCTCAACAAGTATATATATATATACATACACATAAAATAATAATAACAACATCAGTCTAAGACGGGTCCCATTAGTAATCGGTGTAAGTATACTGACAGATTGTAAAACACGTGACTAAAGTGCATAAGGTATAAAAGATTACAAGTTGGCCCACGTATACAAGACGTTAGAAAATTCGAAGCAGCAAAGCAGGACATAGCAAAGTATAATAGCGGAGAACGACTCGTCGTCGAGATATTCTAGCGCTCGGTAAGTAACATCAACAAGTCCGACACTCCCGGGTTAGATGCCAAGTCTCGAAAATGCACGTCTAGCACAAACGCACTGTATTCAGCGGAATGAAGAAATGTAACGCGTAGTCGAATACCGCGACGAGCGTTGTCCGCTTAAACCTCGCAGACAAGTAACGAACGTTAAAAATTCTATGTGGAAGAAGCGATTGCAAGCATGGATTGACGGTTTGAAGAAGTCGCACGTGTAAGCAAGCGCCTTTTAACAAAGTGCAACATTGTGCTTAACGAGTGAGGCATGAAATACGGAGCGGAGAGGGGGTAGTGGCGAGAGTGGGGGGATTTAGAGGAGAGGTGGTGGTTTGAAGTGCCAGCTTGAAGTATGCGAGCGCGTACGTATTATTAAGGTGTCTGCCACACAGAGAGAAACGGGCCTTGCGGAAACCATGAGACTTCGAGTCTACTAGGTCGCGTAGCTCACTTTGTAAATACGCATTTGCACAGGCAAGTTACGTAGACGGATTTTGAGTAACTTTTCATACCTAGTGACTCTGTGACTTGCTAGAAACTGGCGGCGCGTTGTTTTACACATAGCTTCAATGAAGTTTGACAGTCAAAGTGCGCTTTGAGTTGAATAAAAACACGTGCAATCGAAATATTGACTGTTATAATTTAATTAATATTATCGTTAAATGTGTGCGAACACCTTTCTTTGTAGTTGCAGGCAGGTATACCGAGTCACGTGTTATGTGCCTCGAGCCATTTGGCGCAGCGGATTGGGCTAAGGGATGCTAGACGTACGTTACATTCGTTAGCGCATGTTCAGATCGGATATATGCTGTGTGATGCAAAGCCGAGAATAAACAGAGAAATTAAATATGATACAATGCAATACGTGCTGTTCGGTGTGAGGGTGAACTATATTATACGAAGACGGAGCCGGCAGAGTGATATTCGAAATCTATGAAAATAATTAAGAGTGACATATTTTTGTGTTTGATTGAAAGAGAAATTCGTTATCTGTTACGTACAAGTTCGCGCTCTTCGTTAGCTCGCGTCTAAACTGTCGTGTATGGACGATTTATCGATCAGCACTAGAGACGTCCTTGATCACGATCAACTCGATTATATTACAAGGATACTGTTTCCCGATTTACTTTCTATCCTGTCGCTTACTACGTCGTCCCCGTAGACAAAACATTCTCCACCGAATTTTCAACCCTCTTCGTTTCTCCTTGCACGCACCTATATATGTTCACACGTATGTCCACCTTCGCATTCATTCTCGCCACACGTCTCGATCATTCGCATCGTATGTACAGAAACATCCAGGATCATTGTCCGAGTACCATTAAGCATTTTTCAGTATGTCTACGGCCACAAACCTGATCAGTGATACGTGCATGATGAAAATGATAACAAATGCTGGACGATTTAAAAAATCACTACAGTAAAGTCAATGGCTCGTGTGTCGTGTATTTTTTAATTAAAAAAATCACTTTTTATACTACAAAAAAAAAAAATTATTTCACTCACGTGTAAAAAGCGTGGATACGCAGACGTCGAAGAAGAACGAAGGAAGTATGAACAGTGCAAAGGTAAATCGGAAGGAGCCGTGCGATATTTCATTATTTACCTCGGACATAGATAAAAGCCTGTACGAGAGCCCGAGAAGACCGTCTGCTTTTCCTTTGGTGCTTTATGGCATCGCGTAACAAGTTCCTCTGGTCTCTCGTACAATTTTCAACGTCGCGTCAAAATAAGACACGAAAATACCGAGTACCGATGTAGGACGGGTTAATGAGGTACGAAATGTTAAAGCGCCAAGACTTTCATCCTTCTTTTTTGTTTTCCTTTCTTTTTTTATGCTTTTTAGTAAACAGTGACATCAGCAGCGTGTTCAGCATACGCAAGAGGACAAGCAGAGACAGACAGATGGACAGACAGACAAACGTCATATACACGCATACACACATTGACAGTCAAGAGATCAAGCTCGCACACAGACACCAACACAGTCACCGGGCCGCACGGCCCTGACTTTTATCCCTAGCGCGAGCACGGATATTCAATTCTGAGATTCAATTTCAAACACCATCCGGTTGGCAGATAAGGGACGTGTCGCAAAATAGATCCGAAAAAATTTCTTTCTGAAAATCCGTAGCACCGATCATTTAAATCAGTCACAACAAGATTATCGATTTTTGAGAAAAAAAGAGAGAGAGAGAGACGTAGTTGTCCGACCACCCTTCGAGATTAATGATGGCGACCAATTTTTTTTCTTTTTTGTTTTCCCCAAAAAACAAACGTCAAATTCTCCCCAGCTATACGTACACTATATAGATATATACGCCACGAAGTCTCTTTGAAGTCGCGACTCGAGCTTTTCGTATTTTACATCGTCCCCTTCCCCATTCCTTTTTCTCCCGTCATCCCTTTCTAGTAGCCGTAAGACAAGAGTGTCTGCGGTCCCGTCTTACCTCGGCGCTATCCCACCCCGTGCCACTACCCCGTGAAATCAATGGAAAATACCCGTGCGATATCGACGAATCAGCGACGTGTCGCAGTTAAATGCCAACCAATGATTTCGCAGTGGCTCCAAGTCGACAGAGAACTAGCGAGACCGATTACGGAGTTAAGCTGTACGATAATGAGATATGCGTAGGCGCTACATTTGTGACGTCAGAATAATACACATACCTGGCCACGTTGTTGAAATAAGCAAATATAAATCAATCGATCGGATCAAAGACGTATAATTAAAAAATTTCATATCGATATTCGATCAAGTGGCCAACGGTATGTAATAATAACTATTATTGAGACTGCACAGTGGACTTTCTAACGCTTAGCACATTAAAGTGACGCATGTACGATATAAATATACATTTTCGAAAATATCGATACATCGTTTCGCGTAACCATCTATGTAGATTCATTGACCTCTTTTTTTGGTATATACGGTAAAGTTAGGCGTGTAGGTACGAATACAATACAGGTTGCTGACGGAATCTCATGTGTTTCGCATAGATCATATATATACGTGTAATAAGGGATGAACACGTGTCCTGATTAACGTCCCCTTGAAACGAGGGATGACAACCCTAAGTAAATACGAAATACATGGGGATCCGTATCGCGGCCGCATAGAGGTATAGGCATGAGGCAGAGGTAGCCAGTAAACGCTAGAAATCGATAAAGTATTCTTTGTATACGATACGTAGCTTTAGTTCCTTGTAGAAAAATTCGTTATCTAAACTATAATATGATATATATATATATATATATCATATTTAAAAATGACCCTCGATATACGTAATAAAACCCTAACGACCCTTTGATATATATTTTAACTAGGTACAGAAGTACAAGGTAAAAGCTGCCTGGTTTCTTAAGCTGGTATTTTACTTTATAAAGACCTAATCCGTGGACCCGACCAATCTCCTCTTGCGATCGATCCATGCGATCCTTTCGCACGATTTGGCTCGATCGATCCTCGTAATAGGTATTTTCATTGCGGACTGGAACGTGTGGTTAGAGTTTTGGGGATACCAACCGTGCTCCGTTTTTTTGTTTCGATACGAAGGATACGTGGACGTAGGGAAACAATGTGATATCTTTGATAAAAAATGGCACCGACCGATCGGCCATTAATTGTATTATTATTATATCAATATAATATACGTGTATATCGATGACTGACCTCCCGATCAAGAACCAATTCGTATTGTGTGAATATACAAACGAAACGAATTAAGTCTTTATATGTAACGGTGGCTTTATAATGTGTGTTGCACGTAACGTTTATCATATATATGTATATACATTGCCTTAGCGTAATAGCACGATACTACCAAGTATCATGGTTTTGGAATATTTTTGTTTTTGCCCGACATTACAATTCATTATAATTTCAATATGACAGTACAGTCTTTTGACAAAGTTATTTTTCATCAATCAATTTTACGAAATTATATAGGTAAACGTTACGTTACGGAGCTCTCGTTTGAACGGTGATACTTATTTCGTTTAAGGACTTTTCTTTTCAATCGAGCGTTATTAGGGTAGCTTTTGTTACGTAAATCTATGTCTTGTGAGATTAATTAAGATACGTATTAATCAACGGGATATACACACGGGGATGTTATTGGCTGATGGCATTCGCGCATACACCATGCATCACCATTCAAACAAAGCATTCATTTCGATAATGTATGACGACGTCAGTTGGCAATGGTTCGCGTCCTGGATGTTAATAAATTTTTTTTTTTTTTTTTCATCATCGCAAATAAAATACATTATCAATGGATATTGCGATTAACGAGCAATTGCCAAATGACGATCTAGACTAGTTTTTTTATCGGGGCACTGGAACGCGCAGTTGCTAATCTCGTCGAACATTACGTAGTCAGATAAATATATATAGGTAGGCGTATCTGCGTACGTACAAGTGAATAAGATACTCGAGGTATGTCTAACTAAATAGTATATAATTTTACTCGCGCTACGAAATGTTCCGAGACAGTGGCAAGTGCGCGCCATCCATTACGAGATATGAGAGAAGAGTGCGAAGCGAATAATAATAACAGCAATGATAATATAGAGAAAATAAAAGTGTATCGTCGCTCGAGTGCGCCTCGGCTCGTCGTAAAGTACAACTTTTTCGCGAAACTTCTCCAAGACGCAAGTTTACGTTTTACGAGAGAAAAAAAAAAGAAACAAGAGGAAAAGGGAAAAGTGCAAAGTGTCATCGCGCGCTTTCACATCTCTTCTCGTAAGACGCGAGAACTGCCTTCTGCTGCATACACGAGAAAGAAGATATAGATATACGATAGTGATAATCAAATGTCAGATACAACGAATTCATCATAATTAAATATTACCAATTAAAACAGCATCCCGTCATTAGGTCATAATGAAGTTTTATGTTTACGTCTAAAAGCAGAGGAGGCAGTCGAGGCTCTCGTCAAGTGTGTTGTCCACGTCGGGCATCACAATTCCTTTTGGCTTATGATACATCGAGAAGAAGCGGTCTCAAGATAAGGAAAAGGGTTCGCTTACCAAACCGACGAGTAGAAAAAATACTAGGAATGTGCGGCCGAGAATCGTCTGGCAGAAAACATCGCCGTATCCAACCGTAGACATTGTCACGATCAAGAAGTAGACGCAGGTCCAGTACGAAAGATGTTGCTGGTTCTTGAACTCGAAAGGGTCCCCTGAGTTTTCAAGCTATAATAAAAATGAGAGAAATGACAATGATAAATTTTGGAAATCGAAAAAATACCAAAAATACAAAAAAAGACTGACAAGGTATAGGTAGTCGTTGAATAATAATAACAACGATACGGGGCAGTCGTATGTTCATAAAAGTCATTGCTCTACCAACTGCATCCGCGTGGGTCCAGTATGAGCTACTGTTGAGCAGGTGATTAATGAAACCCTGAATTATAGCGTCGCGACGTTGAAAAAAGTAATCCTCGCCTTAGGTCAGTTTTCTTACCAAATGAATGATGCCAGCAGCAGTGAGCCAGACGGAGATGAAGATAGAGACGAGTTGGGCGAGACGAATGGAGCTCGATGTCTTTAGAATGTTGAGGTACTGGAGGATGTCAGGGACCGTCATCAGTCGTAGGGCTCGGAGGAACCTCAATCCGATCCACGTCCGATCCAGATAGATCGAGACGAAAGACGGTGGTATCGTAAAGTAGTCCACGAACGAATACATCTCCAGCATGAACCACAGCTTGTCACTGGCGGCGATAAACTGGGGAGAATAAAAGAAAATTGGAAATGAAAAAATTTAAGTTACGTCCAAATGAATAAAGGCCGAATATATAAATACCTGAGCACCATAATACAGCGCAGAATTTACTTATTCTGATGAGGCTAAACGCTATTGTTATTCACTTCCTGGTATGATTAATTCGTATGATCGTTAGAGAATTTAAATGCACGCTTCGAACGTGTGAACGCAGCCTGTGGCTTAACAATGCAAATCGATTTTGGCGACAAGTATACAGTGAGCTGAAGTGCAGCTGGTATGGTGGATAAATTTTCAGTGAAATCTCCATAGATCGTGTGATAACGTCAGTGCGAGATTCACCGATAGCTTACATTAACAATGGAACTAACTTTGTCATTGATTATATATACATATATATATATCGAGCTATTCTACCTTCACTATGGATATGTATATATATATATGATATTTTATAGCGAACTTGATATACTTACGCGTATAAAAAAGTAGACCATAAAAAATATATTGAAAGCTAAGTCTATCTGCTGAGTAACGTTGTCGCTCCACTTCTGGCATTGCTCCACCTTGTCGCTGCAACACGGTTAGAGAAAACAGTGACTGATAAGTCTATTCGAATGAATGATTCCGCGTGACACGATGCACCGTATGCGATGTGTTTTATTTTCGGGCAGAAGTAAATCTGTCAAAGCGAAAACAGTGACTATAGATATTTCGATTGAGCATAGAGTAACGTGAGAGAATAAATGATCTGGCAAATCTTATAAAGAATTCAAGAAGGAATGGTGCGTATGAAAATTTTATTAAATATTCAATTTAATCAGAAGCGATTTGATAATCAGCGCACTGAAGTCTGCTCGAATGATTCGTGTGGAGTACCTGTTATTTTGTATACAGCAGAGTCCCTATTTCCTTCCACTGTTCGGTGGTACTGAAAGAAAATCAGGACTGTGCTGCGAGGGGCGAGGGGATGCTCAGAGGGGAGCAACCAATCGGTCAATAGATGCGGTGGGGACGCACGTCGATGAATTGGGAGGATATTAGTACATATTTTGATTCCCCGCTTTTGGGTAGATAGAGTGGGGGCACCAGTGTAGGGGAATGCAAAGGGATAGAGGGGTAAGAAAATCGGGACTCCACTGTGCAAATAACGAGTTTCTTTGTAAATTACTTCAACGACGACACCCTAACGCGTACTAGGACTGTCGTTAATGACTTTTCTTTGTTCCCTTATATCGAACCCGTGGGGTTGAAGATGGAAGGGAAGAACAACTAATTAAAGTTACTATCGCTACGAATTAAGATTCAAGAGTTTATGCTGGCGCTAAGGTATGTTGTCTTACTTGGAGGCATCGACGAAGTATATTATAAGCGATGCTATGCTGAGGATGAAAACTAGCACCACCTGAAACATTCGAAAGAAAAATCATACATTATTAAACGCGCGAAACTTACAGTAGTAGGTTTAGTACGCACTGATTATGAGCTTCCGACGCGACCAAGAATTGTGGGTAAGATTTTAATTTCGAAAATTCTTAATCACCGTAGGAATTCCGGTTTCCGGTGATAGCTCGCACGTTATCGGCAGTGAACCTTGTGTTGAGGATTTTGTACGGCAAACTTTTCACGTCGAGTTACGTGCATGCAACATGATCGACTTCGTGCCATATAAAAGCACGATGATCAACTAGACTTGCTTCGTTCCCTATAAAATGTGTAAATATGCCAATCACGTGTTTTTCAAGAATATTTATCGTGGAAATCTGACGAAACGTTAATTGCCATTGAACGATATTAATAAAAGAAATTTATTATAACCATCAGCCACGTATTTTTGTATTTTTTATCAACACGCATACCAACGCTTTAATAAAGTCGACTTTTCCGTCATGCTAGTCAAGCCGGGCTCTGTCCCACTGAGAATTTCAAATCAGACCTCATACTTTCTTAACTGTCCTGAAGCCTTAAAGACACTCGACCTTGACTATACAAGAATACCAAAACATCCTAAGAATCTTAATTACAATCTCGGAGGGACATAGGATAGACGTGACCTTGAATATAAGCTCCCGAGGACATTTTCTCAACATGCGCACAATCACATTTGACTCTCATAGACCATCACTCGATATAGCCACTTTGCGTTTAATTGAGATTACATAATTCTATAATTTTTTTCTGTTAAGTGATAACGAGAGAATGCAAAATATGCATGTGATATAATACAGCATTATTTTTGGGCCGAACGCCTACCTATGGCTATTCTAATGGGAACTGAAGTCAAGGTTTATGCTTATGATAATTGTCAAAGTTTCCCTTGGTATCTGCCAAGAATTTTACGAACCGTGTCCAAAGTCATTATCGGTTATCCTAGAAGACTAAAGTGGTACCAGTTTTGCTTTGCAAAACTGCCATAAAGTATCTTACGCATCGTTCGAAGGCATCATATACTGTTACGTAATTCCAATAGGTAATAGGAAGACAAACACTCGAGCTTCAGTAGCGAAATACTCGAGTAGGTCCTGATCGATAAGCTTTAATCGAAAGACTAATTCCCAGTCGATTGATGTTCAATAAAAACGATATTCTTGACAAGTTGACGTACGACCAGCCACTCCTTTATATCGATGGTGACTATGAAGTTTTGCAAGAGGATCGTAATATATAAAATTTGTTCCTCGTCAACTTCCATATCGACTGTCAATATGACAGCCGCCATTAAAAACCACGACTTGATAATTCTTGGTTCCCATAATAATTTCGTATACAACATAAAGTCATCACGTTCCGAACATAACCTATTAGGCGATTGGCTGCAAAATTCGTGGCTACGGAGATAAAATATTTTACGTTCGTACTGATTGCACGATACACATAGAGCGATGTCGAGCGACATTAACGAGTCCCGGAAACGGGATACGCGACTATAAAACATTTGATATCCGTCTGGGCTTTCGGACGTTGTCGTCTATGTATGTCGTCTGTTATAAAATAACTAACGATCTTTGCCGGCGGCCATGTTTGTTTTGTGTAAACACAGAGAAATGACTCGGCCAATCGTCAAAGGATTTGTTGCGCAATATTTTACGGCGGTTATTAAACAATGATAATTATGCTTCGATTAATATCAACAATATTTCTCATTCGTGTGTACATCTTTCTTCGCTGCGGCGTATTTTAGTGTGAACGCTCCTTAAGCGTACGGCGCGATGCGTACGCGCACGTCAGATCAATACGTGTCCCGAGAAGTAGCTACACACCGTCAGTCCATTACCATTTTCAAAGTACCTACTAACGTAACTTTGCTGTAGCTAATGTAGATACCCGAGGGAAGCTGAAGTTCACTTTGGCGCGACACGACGACACATACATAGATTGTCTATAGGCCCCTACGTAAGCTTGAAAAATACAAAATCACCTAAAACAAAGTCAACACGTGCTTAACACCAATACCAAAATAATGAAATATACATAAATTAAATGTTGACTAAGGCAAAAAGAATTTTTAATAACAATATTTATCTGCACTAAAAAATACAGGCTCAATCATAACGAAGAGTAGTGATACTCGGTTTACAAGTTACTGAAAAACAAAAGTCTCCATACATTCCAAAAATGTCTATGATAATAATAACACATATATATTATTATATTATAATAACTCTTGTACAATTTCAACTTTACAATTCACCACCATATTGTTTAGCATCTCCAGGATGCTACGACTGTTGGTGATATTTTAAATATATTTTTATAATTAATTTAATATCTAAACCAATCCAAATGACACAACACGACCGTATAGCTGCTGTTTATTAATTGATGTAAAATAGTAATAAAAAAAAAGAGCACTATAAAAATTCATATATAATCTGTCATAGCACATAATGCAACGATTTTAAATGGATGCACATACCGTAGAGCATACAACGTGATATTCTTGGCCGAACACGTTGGTCTCATGAGAATGATACTATAAATAACCAGAGTACAAAAATAGTACAGTACCGTTCTTGAAGATGAGATAGAGCAAGAGTGGAAGAACAAAAGTTTACAGTAGAGACGTGCGTGTCAGTGCGTATATGTCAGAAGTACGCCGAGTGCATTGCGCCAGCATAACTCATACAGCGAACGAAGAAAAACATGATCCTCGTTACAAATTATTTTTATCCATCCCGTAAGACTTCGAGTTGGCGAACCCACGTGACGTTGTCGGAAGGCCGTGAATTCCACGTTGATCACAATGGCCGCTTGAAGTCCAGGGTTAAGCCGTGTCCGTTCATCATAACGTCTGGTAGCGGGTGAAAGTGTTATGTAAAATAGAAGTTAACTTGACCACCGTCTGTTATCTTGACAGGTCACGTTACTACGGCCGGACTAGAATACGTTGTATACAACCTCAGATAGCACATAGTAATAAGACAGCATGTGGAATCGATTCGTACGACCATGTCGCTTGGTCCGAGTAATAAAGAGCACATAGCAGGGCCTGACCAAGGTTGCTATAAGTAGACATGTGATTATTGAAATAACAATAATTCAACAATGCTACGGTATAAAACTTCGAAAGAGACTATAAACCTTGAAATTTCTGGTACAGGTAGTGGAGTGATCGATTCTTTGACTTTTATTAGCTCGAGATTCAGCGCCCTTGAAATATTCTCGTAAAGCCTTGAGACTAAGCGTCCATGACCTTTGCATACAATTTTTATGGACTTTGCAGTCGGAAGAAAGTTCGTCCCCGCGTCATTCTACGTAATAACGACGAACTGCGTGAGAATGTGAAAAGTCCGGGTAAAAGTTTCCAGGAGTAAAGTTGATCCGTCTGTCTGTCATCAGTGACGATGATCTTAGTCACGTGGTGGAAGGTAAGTATAACTCGGTCTCATGATAATTGGTCGAAGTTGACACAGAAAAGCAATGGAAAATGGGCCAAACGGTATCGTAATGGTCAGCAGCCAAAGGCCTTGACTTGGTTTTAGTTGGGCCGTCGGAAAGATTTGCTATACGGCCTGGACCACCAGCACTGCTTATAATTCATAGGACGACCAGCCGTAAGAATTCGTTCGTGCAAAGCATAGCAGAGCATATTCTGAGCTCCAGTGCTTGATGCAGCATCTCGATCCATTTTCATCTTTCTCCCATCTCGTTATGTTACTACGCCATCTCACTGTATCGTACTGAATGCGATAGTGTCCAATGCCTAGATCGAGTCTCGTCAATCCGCAAACAACCAAGTGACGTCTTCCGGTATGACATTTGCTGAGTGAAATCAGCCGGAAACAATAAATAGTATCGATACGATTAATCGTCTTGATATTAATAAATAATTTATACCTATGTATAGATATAATCTAACCACCTTGTCCTCCAATGGACGTTTCATATACGTGTCGATTTATTGATAAATTTATCTAAGGACCCCAAAGAGCATCCCCTTTGTCTTTTTTATAGACGTCGTAGTACCTCGTGGCTTTCTTAAATTTGACGACGTCGTAAAGGAAGATCGATTGACCGTAGTTTACGTGTAGAGTTTTATTATGTTTGCGTCTAGTGGACATTCGAGGGAGCCAAGTTGTCGTAGGGTGGTGCGAGTGTAAACTGACGTAACCTCCTATACAAATAAAGCGACCAGTATGGCTTTTACAGTAAAGTACGATAAATGGTAAAAAAGAGAAAGAAAATGATCAATCACAAGAATTTTCATGATCTTCAATCATTCCCATTATAGATGCTATAGATGGAGGAGCGTGGTTACGTATGAATGGTTTATTACGTGCGAAACGGCAAACGAAACTAATCGAAAATAACGGAAACACGACGTACGTTCTGTACGCGCATGTAAATAAATGACAAAGTCTCTATACACTCACGTATATACCTATATCTATGTAACGTGAATATTCGATCGATTTCGAGTTGGCTCTCTTCCAGGTACTGACTTGTTAAATTTCAAATTAACTTTACGCTTCCTCGACCTGGTAAAGAGAAAGGAGAAGCCTTGTGTGTCCGTGCGGCTTCGCAGATATGAGGTTGATTCATCGTAGAAAATGAAATAGCCGATTTTACAAAGCATCCCCGAGACCTCCAAGGACTTTTAGAATTTGACTATCAGCAAAGGGAAAAGCGTTGACCGAGATTCAAAATTAATCAGCACCACCAAGTACACGACGGTGCTGCCAATAATTTAGTGGTGATAAAATATTATTTCTTCCACGTTTCTCTCCAATATTAATTTTATGTAAATCTACCCTCACGTGTCTGACATATGTCAGTATGTATACGTGTATTCCCAGCTGTACCAGAAACGAAATATATGTATTAAAAACTACCCCTATGCTGCGACACGTGTACGCCCCAATTCTTCTACTTGCTCTTTTAACAATTTCACATTCGAGTGGAGTAGCGTTGCGCAACGAGATAAAAGCTGGAAAAGGGTTTCAGGGGCCTATTTTACGTCTTTCCAGTTTATTTTTCATTCCTCTACGAGTTATAGCTCTGTGATAATTGTACGATGGCAGAAAACACTACTGTATCATCACTCGTCCCTCATTTCTCCCCAACTACCAGCATCGCTCGTTCTTTCTTGTTAAGCACATACGTACGCCACGTAGTTCCCCGTGAGACTATACACTTTTCTAGTATGCACGTCAGAATGCACACGATCCGGGTCACACGGAGTTACGTAGCAGGGTCATTCGGTGAGCCAGGGGTGCTCAGGTAATTTGAGGTAGAATCGCCTTAAAGGGATACGCGAAGAAAATACAAGGAAACCATGAAAAATTAATATGAAAAAAATAAGATCAATATAATCGATCAAAAAATTATGAAAACACAGTAATATTGATTAATCGTAGCATCATGCGTATAGGTACGATTTAACGGGTTAAACATACACATAAGGATATCGAGATATTATTCTATGCTAATTAAAGCTAATTAGGATCTATAACTAATTAATATATGATACAGTAACGATACCGTCATTCGGCGGTAAAGAAGGGTCAAATCGTCATAGACTGTATCTATAGGAACTTGTACCCGCTAAAATCTAGTATCATCGTTAACCATGTAATTTCATTATCAGTCATTTCGTTGAAGCTGGTAAAACAAATTTTTACCGGTACTTTCCTGCCAGGCACCCTACACGGGGACCACCCTTAGGCACTTTCTATTCCACATTCCCCACTGCTCCCAGCTAGAAGATCATACTGAAACTAGAGGAGTCAGCATTTCTCCAGCCATGCAAGCAAACGGGTAGCATGTGCGCGAAAGCTCTTGCTCCTCGGCTTATCTTCATCCCTCTTGCCACTCTAAGCCACTGTACTTGGCTGGGGGGATGTTACCAGAGCAGACCGCCAATATCGATTCACGTGATTTCCGTAGCACTAGCCGCGGGGGGTCGCTTGGACAGCTGGCAAGCAGGCAACTAGGCAGACAGACCAGGATCCTGACTAGCATTTACAATATGTACAACCCCCTTTATATCTATAGATAATTCCAAGACCTAAGTACAGTTGAAAAGCCGAAGATAGTTGTGTCCATCTTTAACCACGATGCTACCCATGTGTACCCACACTTCACAGAAGGGTTAATGTGGGTCACTGGGTTATAACTATTCGGTCCCATTGGGATTTTACGATTAATTGCATTTAAAGGACCAGATGGAGATGCAAGCTTCACCCTTGCACTTATGTCGTACCTATGCACTTGTCATGAGACTAGTTGCATAGAATGAAGGGTAGTAGCGCGTGGTAACAAACGCCAAAGAATTTCTTATGCATTGCTATACGAAGATTCGTGATTTCTTTTCACGAAGATTCACGTCTTTTTTCCTGGTAGTCTAGATGCAACGACACGTGTTCCTGATTTACGCGTATATATTCGTGTCACGTGTAAAATTCTCCAATGTTTTAGTACTTTCTATTACTTGCTCTTCTTTTTCCTCTTGGCCTGCAGCTGTTACCATTCGAACCACGTGGAATTGTAAAAGCCTGTAGGATCCCGATATTACGTTCAAAATAATTCCACATACCGAATGTTCCACAAGTAGTAGACGGCAGTAACGTGTATCGAGTCGATATATTCGAACAGTACTGCAGGATCACGTATCCGGAGCACTAGGTGAAATGAATGCTTTCTCGTGTCCCACGAGACGTCCTGGACGATGGTGATAAAAATTCCCAAAAGTCCAAATGCAATTTTCATCTATTCGAAAGAGTCGATAATAAACAAAGGACAGTAGACAAGTTCAAATATTTGTTTACTCGCCGCATCATCCTGGATGTTTGAATTATAAGTTTATATGTTAAATTTGTAAAAGCCGAAATTTCATCGATACAACCCACACGCGAACGCCCGGTGAAATTTTTCAGCTTGACAGTTTTAAAGTCGTGTCCTGTGGTTTTTCATCATATGTATATGTATTTATTTATAGAATTGAGAGGACCGGTCATAGACCTCACGCAATCGTATGTGTATCCTTTTTTTTTAAATGCACGTATCCAAATTTATAACGTATCCCTAAGAGAGCGTCATGATGATTCGCAACATTAAAACAGTCAGATAAATATAACCGATGATGTCGCATCAAGGTAGAACGGCGTGAATCGACATCGTACGTTATTCGCAAATACATATATTTCTATTAAATGCTGCTCCTTGGCAGCGACGTATTTTAACTTAGCAACAGAACCCAAGATAGAAATAGGTACGGCGGAGCTGAGGTCTTGTGATTTTTTAATTCCGTGGACATTATACAAGAACTTTCCGGCAATATATATATATATATTGCGTATCGTAAATACGTGCTAATTAGGTCGTTCGACACGAGCAGCTGGCTGGCTGGCAAGTCGAATAGCTACGCGTATACTTTTAATGGAGTAAAAATATTTGTTTTTATTTTTCTCTATGTGTAACATATCCAAATACGAAAAGATTAATGTCGTTGATAATGCGATTCGCGTTTGTCATAAATTGCTAAAAATAACTAGGGGGTTAAATTTTTTATTAATTTTCTCAAGCACTATAATGCCTACGTAAATAGCGACATAATTTTGTTAATCGCGTCAAAAGTCGAGGACCATCCAGTAACGTGGTGCTTGTTGTTGACGTAAGTTCGTGGGATCGTTCATTGACGTCAGAAAGCAACCTTCTAGTGCTAGCTGGGTATTCGAGATGCTCCCGACCTGGCACGTCGCAACTTTGGTGGATACGCATTGACGCCCGCAAACCAATCACATTTTACTATAAATAAAAGATACTGGTCTTACTTTAGCATGTGAATTAGTGTGGCTCACGGGTAACACGTATTAACGCGGATTTCGACAGTTATTTATAACGTGAACACTTCGAATCAGGCCCTGTGAACTGGGCCACGTGTGCGGTACTATTTTGTTGGTATACCTGAACTGAGGATTTCCTTGACTTTGAAACGAGCTGTTAATAATAGCTTGAAAAACATGCAATCTAGCACGAAATAATAGAAAAATTCTTCATCGTTATTGTGAAAATTCATGGATTGCATAATAACATCGTTTCGTCCCTTTATATTCATTTGTTATTCACTTTAACATGGGCTAACGCATTGTAACGGTACTGCTGTATGATTACTATGGGTCGTGTATCGAGCTAGAATAATACACAGTTGGTCCTGCTTCACGACGTACGCGTGTTTGCTTTCGGTCGGTTTATACACTCGTGCGAGAAGATGCTGGATACAGGATGAGATGTTCACGAGAAGTAGCAGCAGACTGGATTGATGGTCTGACACCTGTTTTCTCTTTCGCAGGGCCGAAGGTACCGTTGCAAGAGGCAAAACATCTCGAGAAGTATTTGTTTTCCCAGGCTCGTTTTCATTAGCGAGTTTTAAATAAAGCTTCTGTCCTTTTCTCTCGTTTCGCATGCTCCACGTTTCTCGCATAGTAAACAGAACGCAAAATATAACCAATCACGCGGTACAGGTTACAGAAAACAGGAAAGATTGACGGAACATTTATTTTTAGTAAAACTCTTCGAGAAAGTTCTTCGGAGACGAGTTATGAACACAAAGACAAGATATCGGACAAGGACGCCATCTTTGATATTTCTACCCATAATGCCCTATCCAATTCCCGATACTCTTGGCCACGAACGGTTAAGTACGTTTTCATTGACAAAATTATCTGAATTGAAATCGACAGCGTGGAAGCCAGTCCATACGTGAACTCCTGGCGCAAGATAACCTTTGCGAAATATGACCCGACATGTCCCTGGAGGTCAACTGTAGGCTATATTCACGTATCCATAAAGGGACGTCGTTGCCCTGACGGATCTATAACGAAACGCGTCGGGAGAAAACTTACTTCTACGACGCCAAGTTAGCCCAATATTGAAGATAGCCAAGGCGCCATGGATAGGACGGTGAGGCGTCAGGACGCCGACGGCGCCACACATTTCAACTATCCTTGAACGGCATCGCGACGAACTACATCAGCGAGAGCTTTTACTGCGTATAAACCGACCCTCCTAGACACTCGTTCTATCTCCTCTATACCCTCTCTAGCACACACAAGCATCCAGCAAGTAAAACTTTGCGAATACTTGCTTCATTCTAAATTGGCAACAAACATATCATCCTGTCGTCCGTCGGTAATTTCGCAGAGCTGATCGATACTGTGGATGCTTGTCAGAGCATTTGGAGTCTCCGGACGAAGAGTCTCTATCCTGATCTTATTTTTTTTTTTTTGACGACTTTTGCGTCCTCCTATATACAGTAAGAAATAACGTTTTCTTCTTTTTAGAAAATGGCGACTATACAAATACTTTTCCACGCACATAGATAGAGATAGGACGGGGACCTTAGTTGGTTTTAGTATTATACTAATAGAAATGGGATTATCGGTAGTTGGGCCTTGGCACACTGAAATTTGTGTCAGTTGGAAACGGCTACATTATATTTCCAATAGGGAAGGTAAATGCGATTATCTTTTCCTCCGCCTCCCACGACATGACAAATCTGTTACATTCTTGGAATCAGGTACTGGCGCGTGGCCAGAGGAGCTAACGACTTTTCTTCCAAATATGATATACGCCTTTAATTCTCTTTTGGTGATATTTAACGGGGAATTTATTACGTGCGAGAGAATTAGCTTAGCGAGCTACCGATGTAAGCTTTAGCAGTATGAAATTCTGGCTAGTTCGCTGCGTTGAGAACTGATCCACCACCAGCTGCATCTGTTGCCAATGCAGGCGCTTGCACTTGCGTGCGAATGTCTTTATTGACCTACTCTTACTGCGTGTCAAAGCGGCAAGGTATTTTGTTTGATGAAAAAAATTATGCTACCTAGAGAAATTTTCATTTCATTTCATATATATATATATATATAAAATTTATATCGAGCAGATGCACCGTGAGTCTTTCCTACCAAAGTGAAGAAAAAAAAAATCAAACCTCCGGCAAAGATGCACTAAATGAAAATAGAAAATCCATGAAGACGATCCAGAAGCTTTTCCGTCGCTCGTTAAGAGTCTCGCGAGTAAACAATTTCTGCAACAACAAACAACATCTTTACCGCAATGCGCGTTTTAAAATAGATTTCGCCAAATGTTCCTAGCGCCCGCCGGCTACGAGAGATGGGATGAAATTAAATGATTAATGAGATTGAAGCGCCGGGCGTACTCGCGAAAGAGGCAGGAGACGCCTGGACCCGTAGTAGGAAAGAACAAATTTCGTTATGTAGGTCGACTGCTGGGTCACCTGGTTGGACGTTGGCTAAAGGTTAAATTCCAATTATAGCATAGGATTAAATAGGTGCAATCTTCTCTATGATCGCTAATTTTCTGAGAAGCTCGAAGATCTACTGACCAGTAAGTTTGCTGATCCAAGATCCATCATTCGCATTGATCATTGAATGACTTGAATTACATGGGATGAACAATGTATAACAATATACATATACAGACTATACCGGTTAACCTATATAATAACTAGGATAATTCTAATCTTCGTCAGTCTCTCTACGTAGCGACATATTAAATTTTCCAAATCAGCGTTTCCACGAGCAACAGCAGTTTTGCCAAATACACGAAAAGGACCATGTGTTGCGAACGATATTTCGAATCTAAAAGCACTCGACGCCACCCTTGCCGAATCCTGACACTAATGCCTTTCGTCAAAACCGACAAAAGCGAGGACGTTGACAGAAGGTTTTATTTTTAAAACGCACTAAGTTAAATAAATACACACATACACACATCGGTACATACGTGGAGCCTACAACCTATTGCGTACTTATAGATATCTATGTATATACCAAGAAATTTCTTGAATATATATATATATATATATATATATTTCCTTGGCGCATTGTCTAAAGGTTACATTCCAATCATAGCTCGACGCTAATTGCGAGGCCTATAATTACTTAGCTATAGCGTTCACAACTGCACTCAGCATCACCGAAGGATCAATTAAGAAATTGAAAAATATAAATTTTTTCAACAAAACCTTTAGCGGTTATAAATTGAAAAAAATAGTATATAATATCAAATACTTTTGTCACGTGGAGCGTTATCGGATAAGGAAAAGGACCGAGAATTATGTATATGTATATACTATCATTACATAATTCAGTTTAATCGACGCAGTGCAATGGATATACTATTTCATAACTGTCACCAGTCTTAGTGAACACGGAATGCACATTACGGTGGTTAGTGCGAAGCGGACGGATTTTACACGAGAAATGCTGAAACTGCCTGGCACAGGTTCTAGTTCTACTTCTTCAGCTTCGAGTGAAAAAAGTAAGTCGATCAATTAGAACATTTCGTCTATATACGTGATTCGCATGAAAATTGAAAAATAACGAGATTCGATGATACCGATGGAAAACGAAAGACGTTATTTCGAGATGTTGTATCTCGAAATCCAGGGAATAGAAAAAAAAAAACATACAGCTAGATGTGCTCTCGTTATATAAAAATTGGCGAAACACACGATCCCATCCATGCGCCTGACGTTAAGAGGATTCTATTTTGCGAATATAACGTCCATACGTAATGATATCGAATGTACCTACCGATGGCGCATTGCCATAAATATACAAATTCACCGTGATCCGGCACAGCATCCAGAGAAGCGGATTCGCTGTTATCGATCGCGTACTCCACGGAAGCAAATATCATCTTTCATAAGGATGCAAAGTGGCCTATGCTAATAGATTCGATATACCAGTGCCAATGGCTAATTACAACGCAAGCAATAATCCAGGAAACCCATAGACATTATAAACACGAGGAATTTCACGCTAGGGCTGTTAGTAACGGCCCTGCGTTTTGCTCAAACTAGAATAGACGAAGGTAAATAATGAGCATCAGAACGAATCAAGCGATGCGCATAATGTTGAAAGGCACTGAAAATATAAGGGTAGGAAACGCGGTAATTCTCTGTGCTTTTTCAGCCTGTCGCCATACCGTATCTAATAAACCTGACACCATCCGCACAGACCCACAGTTCCCACAGGACACTGTATTCACGTCGCTTCTATACCGATGTGAATCGTGATTACGCAGCAACATACACGTACTGCCAGTTATAGATACACACGGTTTTGTCATGGCCCAACTATTATGTCGCGTTCTCGTTTATACATAAAAGACAAAATGAACGAATTTCAAGTAAAGTCGAGTCCGCACGAAAGGCATTACAAGTGACTATAATGTGAATGTGCACGTGACTTTAAATAGGTTAGAGTCTTTCGTGGGTCCGAAAATGAAAAGGAAAAAAAAAAAAAAAAAAAAACAAGCGTATAAGCAGACCTTCTATTTCGCGGGGAAGGCACGAAAAAAGCGAGAACGCTTCGTCGCCGATGCGGAAAAGAAGTAAAGGATGCGAAACGGTGAGAAAAGAATGAAAGGAATAGTGCGGAGGAGTACGAAGTAGGAAAGACAGAATATACAGACGGAAAGGCGCGACAAGAGAGTAAGCGAAGAAAAAAAGAATATAATGGCCCACACGTTCCGTCTTTCCAGAACGAGTCTCTGGACTCGTTTACGCTCTAAAAACCTTTAGTTTGCCCTATATGACCGGACCAGTAAATGGTTTACATATTAGATACTGTGCGACCGCGGAAGCTCGCATGTGCCAGTTTCAGGCAGAATCTATAGAGTATTGAGGGGGTTGGCGCACGTATTCACAAGTGCGCATATATATATACAGTAATATATATGTAACTATAGATCCTGGCGTACGTGTTGGGTGTATGTGTAGGTAGGAGCGGTGCCATAACAATATCGTATTATTGGTCGATACGAAAGCGTCACGTTTCCATACGAACCGTCCTGTCCGTGTCAGGTGCCATGTGTGACTTTCAATAAAGTCCTACAGGACCCTTCCTGTATGATTCTATATAGCAATAGCTCGCTATGACATTGAAAAAAAATTCCATACTCGAATATCAGTGCGAGATGGGAAAATAGTAGGCAGTTGACTCACGCCGTGTCTTCGGTACTATTTTAGATGAACGCCGTAAAGGATTGGCAACGGGCGTAACGGATCATCGATGATGGCGCAGCCGGAGGCCCGAACGATCAAATTAGCGTGCTGAAGATCTCCAAGGAGCCAACGTCGACGAAACGTATCCTATACGTGCTTCAAAGGCACCTTAGATAGGTACGTTGCGACAGTCATTAGCCCTGGCAACCGGGCTATTAGTGTTACCTAACTATGCGACGCCTCACTATACCACCTTAGATGTTTCAAGGTCCTAGTCAAAGTGATGACATAATTTTTTAAAAACATAGTTATATTAATAGACGCGTCGAGCGTAGTCCTGGGGGAATTTTAAGGACTAAGGGTAAGTAAAGCGGAAGTTGATATTATTTTACTGCACAGTCTGGACCATGTCAGTGACTTTTGTGTAAATTGGCATAGAGCACTATATTATTAATACTTGTCGCTGCACCATTGTCCATGTTCGTTGTCATGTTTTACGTATTAGCTTTTATACCCTATAATTTGTATCTAAGGGTGTTATATGTTCTATTGAGAATAACAGAAAAAAACGATCCAAGTCTACCCTGTGAATTGCCCTCGGGTAAAATATTCCTGTCCAATTTTTCAATGGCCTCCTCCCACAGCCGTCACACGTCAAGCAGATTCCAAAGTGAGCTTCTAAATCTAGGTACCAATTACTCTTTCGTGAAGTCTCGCTAACGGGCCTATTCGTTATGTTTGAGTAGAAAAAGGAAGAAAAAAAAAAGATACATTGTTCCTCATATGACGACTGCAGCAGTTGAAACTAGGTTGCTAGAACACGTCGAAGACAATGGATATTCTTTTTTTTAAACGAATTTAGCCCACATCGATATCCACCCCCATACTCGTACCTGAAACCATTGGGTTGCTTAATCCAAAAGTAAAATTCATAAACGGTTGAATTTAATGCACGATCTCACTTCACATTAGTCTTCCCCACGCGTTATTTACAGCATTATACGAAAACCTCGTACTCTTATATCCCTCGTGAAGTTTGCAAGGACGCAGCGCAAGGTATTCGTGACGCGAATAAAACAACTATATCCTACGAGAACTTTATTCGTTTCCTTGCGCGTATCGATCTGCTGCTGGTAATATCTCTGTCAAGCTGAATTATAAATAGCAGTGATAGGGGTGAGAGGACGCGTCACCTAACGTTGTAACTTTATAAGTCCCAACTTGACTGAGTAAGACGTACACCTAGTACTTGACGGATACTAATAAATAATACAGTTAACGGATTCTACTTAGCTATTGATATCAAGAAATTCCCTGTTACAAAAACGTCTGAAGAATGAGGGATTCTGGGAGCAGTAAAAGAAATGATAAGTAAATAACTAAAAAAAAAAGGGAAATATTTTTTTCAAATTATTAACTACCCTATATTCTATATTGGATATACTTGCGACGTGGTACCGTGTGAATCTGCCTTGGACCAATGAACATGGATACGAATAAAGTTATTTGGAAATTACGTCCTATCCTTATATCTGGGGTGAAATGGTATGATGGATGGGACAAGGGTCTGTCTGGATGGATGCCTAGGGAAAGAGAGTAGAACGTATCTAGAGAGGTTGGTAGCCACGGCTGTAATCTTTTGGGGTGGAAGACGCGCTCTACGCAGAGCCCACGCACTGCGTAGAAACTCACCCTTCCCGGTCGTCGGCAACGTGTCTAGCTCTGAACGGGAATTGGGTCATCGGCTAACTCTTCTCGTAGGGATTGCATAAGTCGCGATATCGTTGGTTTCTGTCTTACCCCTATTATTTCTTTGTTACCCTTATTTTTGTTAGATACTTCATTATACCTTTCTTGTTATTCTATTCAAATAACCGCACGAACATCCATCGTTACAAGGGGTTGACATCCAATATTCATAAAGTTTGCGTGTCTGACTCAACGAAGTACAAATTATTGAGCTGCCCGTCGCGATAGCCACGGCTCTGGAAGACAAGGTGACTGCTGTGGGAATCCAATTGAGAAGAAGACGCGTCGCTGTGTATTATTTTTGAAAATTGTCTATAGGAATATTTTTTTACGGTTTTATGGATTGGAAATGCGAGTCACGAGATATATAGATTGTCTGTAAACGATGTAAAGTAAAACCTGTGTAAATTTTGCAATTCAATGCGCAAACCTACTTTAATACGTTTTTACTTGAATGGGATTTGTTTGAAAGCAAATCATGTCGAACAATGAGCATCCTCAGGTTTTATTGGCAGATAACGTTTGAGGACTAATTAACTACGGTTGGATTTTATCACGGCAGTAATTACTTGGACGTTCTGAAAGAGTAGGTTGTGAAAGTAAGGTAAAGTGTAGGTGAGATGCATCTGCGTTTTAGTAACAGTTGCATAATCTTATTTCAATGATATATTATGTTTCAAATTATGTGTATGCAACTTTTACGTGTGTTACGGAATGTGAATAAATTAAAGTGTGAAATTTATCAGTGAACGGACTCGTGTCAAAATTTCAGAGCGTCGTTAACGTCACTTCGCGAAAACTTTGGAAACTCGAAGGTTTTAGGAATTTCGATAGGAAAATTTGGAACTAACACTAGAGAAATTTGTCGTAGACAAAAATATAAGCGATGTTGAGAAAGGTGGACGTGTACAGGGCAGATGTTCTAACTGTCGAGACGCTAAGTACGTTATATGGCGAATCCCAAAGCATCCATCATATTTTTTGGGTTTGTTCCAATAAGTGTTCTTCAAGAGGCGCGAAATCGTCACTAGATTCAAAATGTCCGTATGGCTGCAGACACTCTGTATCTACTCGTGCATAGAATTTATATCCAACAGTTGTCGCCCAGCGTGGCAACTCAGCCGACAAGTAAGACACGCATTTACCACTAGAATCCTGGGCCAATAGAGCGCCAAGAATTCAACGCCAAGTCTCGAATATTTCGTACGGCTAGGAAAGTCAAGTTCTAAACGGGTCGTCATTGTGCATCCACAAAAGGCATGTGACAACGGCATAGAAAACTGCGCGCATTCAAAGTCGCAGCTAGCGGCTCGTAATATAATTCTCATGCCATACAAGGACTGAATATAGAGCAGGATTTTGTAGGTGGGAAAATTCACGAAGCTACGACATCTTAGGAAAGACGATAATGGGATTGGTTGGAAAAGAAAGAAACAAAGGGTGAGAGGTCGAGTAAGAGAATTAGAACTGCTAACAGTAATAATAGGTAGGCCGTTACAAGACTAGATAATAGAAATAGGGACAAGAATTCGACCGGATAGGACGGAGAGAATATCAAAAGGAAAATAAAAGGCTGAAGTAGGCCAAAGGGAAATAAAGTCTAGAATTTCAGGTAAGAATAATAGAAATGAGAAAAAAATTGATTAAAAAAACTCACGAGGATACGTCCAGTGGTGGTCTGCCCGGATATGAGCTCGCCGGCCCAGTCCTTGGCCTCGGTCATGAAGGTCCCCTCGAACTCTTTGCCCTGGCGGGCCGCCTTCTGCTCCTTCTGTTTGGGGTCATTGGGAGCGAATTCGGGTTCCTTGCGACAACAAAGGAAGGCGAACGCCCGCCAGAGGAGGACGATCAGCAACCCGGCGAGGAACGTGAAGATGCTTGAGAGGACGAAACACCACCATTTCCGAATCTTGAGGCAGTCTTCTACCGGAGAGTCGGTGATCTCGTCGCACGTCATTCCGGCAGATCTCTGCCTCCAGGTCACACATTCACCGGCACTGACCAGCCAATAGTCTACATTTGATACGCTTCATAATTTGTTTGGGGTTTTAACGCGGACTTATCTCCCTGCTTCGCAATCTATCGTTAATCCCCCACTAGCACACTACGAAGGGAAACACGAAGATGCGCTCCGCGCTTAACCTATCGCCTCACCACCACCGCGCCGATCACCGACGACCAAGTGTCTCGACGACCATACCACACCGCAGCAATCAATACGCAACAATGGACCGGGACCAATAAGCTCGGAGCTTTTCCTGACGTAGACGCTACCCCCCAAGTACTGAAATTCGACGTCGTGGCGCTAGTTCGCGACTCTCCGTGGCCCGATAAAGCTCGACGGGATGGCGCCGGCGTCCCTGCTTTCTACATCCTGCGCCTGTACGTTTCTCCTACTTCTCTCACTATTTCCCCTACCTATTGCTTCACGCTTCTCCGACTCAAATACTACCGCCACCTCCTTTTCCTATTCTCATTAAACCACAAGCTCCCTTCGACATACTATCATCGCTTGATTGACTCATCTTAATAACTATGCATTGGAATCAATTTCCTGGCAATGAGTTTACATATTAGTAAGCCTTTTCGCTACAGTAAATTGAATATCAGGAATATTATAGTTGGTCTACGAATTCGATGTGCTCTTTTGATAGATCGAAATGTCTCTCGCGAGGCACACATGTCATTGCATAAAATATTTGTTACAAAAGCAATTATGTATGGTGTTGAACTAAACATTTTATTTTCCTTTTTTAGCATATATTTACACTTTGTGGAAAACCACGTATGATTTTCTTAGGACTGCGTTATTTCCAAACTGTCAAAAAATCACACCGAACTCTTGGGCCGACTATACATGCTTTATATCTCACCCTATGGCTATCGAATTGTTATAAATAGTTGGAGTCTTATATATTCACTAGTTTTGACTGGTTTGAACTGGACCGCACTGCTAGACACAAATTCTTAAGAATTTCTTGTTATTATAAATAAGTTTCCAAACGATATTGCATCTATATTCATTCCTTGTATTGATCTGTTATTGATCGCAGTATTCAAACGTGTCGTTGTGTGATACAGTGAAAAAAAATATATACAACTTGGTATTTATTTGAAATTTGTAAAAAGTATGACAACTCAAAGTAACACTTACAGTATACATATAAAAGTTCCTCGTTCGTTGATCAATTGATTGGTAATCGTGTTATACCGATGAATAATTCTCATGAGCATATAAATAGTTAAAAGATCAGAGCATCTAATACTGAATTATCACTTTAATTTATGAAGGCATCATCTGCATCATTACTCTAATTACCAAAATTTTCGTTCATGAACTGCATCGTAAATTGATAAGCAAGTATTAGCAAACAGGCGGGATTGGTTAAATCGCGTGGAATGTTCCCAATAGACGAGAAGTTAAGCTGACGCCCAAGGGGTGGTGATGCTGAGTACAGTCAAGTACAGCCGGTAGTGGACAAGAGTACTTAAACAAAGACTACTTCATGGGGTAAATGAGTAAGAAGCTCTAGAGCCATAAATATGTCAATGACATTTTAATTTTAATTCAGTATAAACTATTGCAGTTTAATACCCTTAGTAGATTTGTATCCAGATGGTTTTTTACCTGAAATCAGGCTTAATTGTGTAGTACGGTGGGATTTTATTTTGTTTTTAAAAAAATGTATGCCTAGGATTTGCACTGCAAGAACCATAGACTTCGTACAGATAAATAGATGTCATTGAAAGAGACAGACACATTATCTTTCAGTTAGACACAAGTTACACAAAATAAAATATTCAGTGTTCAGTCGATTATTTAAAAAAAACAACTTCTATTAATACAGAGCTTCAACATCTTTCAAAAACTTTGTACATATCAGGTAAACTTGCTATCTGCAATATTGTGGAATCATGAGCAAAATGTTTTGGTGGTAATAAGCTTTCTTTTATGGCAGGATATAAAATATGCTCAGTCACATGTTTCCAGTCATGAGTTACATCATTCGGACTGATACAACTAAACAGCTTTGCGGTCTCTCTACAAATTCCTTGAAAACATGGCTGTTCGGTTGTCCAATCCACTTCAGTTGCTAAGCGTAATATGTAGAGTGGAAGTTCAGCTTCATACGGAAAATATTTCTCTGAAAATGAATCTTATTATTAATTAAAAGATGGGAAATTTTTACTGACAATAATTACAATGATGTACGGACCTAGTAATATCGGTAAAGATTTCAAATATCCCTTTTTGTCAATTACGATAGAAAAGTATTCCTTCAGCATATCTGCCTTTTCTAATAATAATTCCTTTGCGCTAGTTGCCAAATCCTCCTTCTTACCATCTTCTTCGGTCCAGCCAGCTTCTTCGGTTTGCAAACCAAGCATTGCCAGATCGTACAGTGATAACGGATCCTTAAGTACAGAAAGTTAAACTTCATTATAAATTCGTATAGTGTAATATGAGCAATGCATAACAATTCTTAACCCTTTCGCTGTTACAGACTATAGCAGTCTTCGCATATTAGTAATATTCGGCGCTTGGCGAATCTGCTAAATCAAAGCACGTTGCAGCAAAAGGATCAATAATTACGAGATGTGCAATATTATTTACCGTAAATCTTATAATTCCATAATTTGCAAAGTCATAGAGCATGATCTCGTAAAAAAGCTCTTCGCTAAATAAACAAAGGTGCCGTTATTGATAAATATTTCATGCAATATTTATCAAATAGAAAAGCAATACCTACGTCAGTTTGCAAGTATCGCAAATGTAAAGATTAACTCCACTTTGAACAAGAGCAAATTTCTCATTGACACAGCCGACAAATATCAAATTTGACAAAATTTCTCTGAGTCCTTCGTGATAATTATCTTCTAATTCCTTTCTCAGAGTTAATACACTCATTAATTTTACTTCTCTCGTAAAATTATTTACTGAATAGGATTTGAATTCTGGTGTAGATTTAGTTTCTATTACTTTAGATGGTGAAGATTTTAGAGGTATGTTAGACAATGCATCTTTTTCCTGATTCTTTTCCATATCGCTTTCTGCTTGACTTGACTTTTGTGACATACTGCTCTGTCTACTTGGATTCCCCAAATATTGATAGACCCTTTCAAGGGCTTTCTTTGCTACAGGATCGCAGCAATCATCCATTGTTGTGTCTTGATTATCAGAATCATTGTCTTTGGTCAATTCAAAATAACTAAAATTTGTCTCTTTAGTTTCTTTAGAATTGTCTTTCTCTTGATCCACCAGAGTGGATGCGACTGAGTGATCTTGATTATTACTTAATTGTGATGTTGATTCAGAAGTACTTGCATCATTTAAAATTGCACTCCAGTGTCCTTGAGATTGTGCAACCGGGTTTTGAATAACGTCTATCAAATCATCATGAATTTGATGAATACGTGTAGAACTTTCATTTAAGTTGGTGAATTCAACGTTATCTTTATTATTTATGGGATCTGAAGTATCACTGATATTTGATGTTGTCCGTTTATTTTCAGTGGTTTTAGTTTCCACACATAGTGATGCATTTATATCTACATTTCCAGAATTTTTCGTAGTATCGTTATTAGTATGCTTCATTTCTGTGTTAATCGTAAAATTGAATTTATCCAACTTTTGATCAGATGCATCAGTTCTGATCATTTCTCGTGCGTGTATCTTTTTCGTTTTTTCTGAGCGTTCCTTATCGTATTCAGGTAAGACTTCTTTGAGAGTTTCTTTGGTAATGTCCACTTTTGGAAGACGAGCTTGCAAATAAAATGTTCTCGCAGCATTGTTACTGGCTAATTTCTCATCAATTGCAATTTTCATCTTCTCCAGTATGGAATCTTCATGAAGAAATCGAACTTCGTGTTTAGTAGGATGAACATTGACGTCGATGTTGGTTGGATTTATTTCAAGAGATACATAACACCAAGGATGTGTCTTCTTTGGAAGATATATTGAGTACAAATCTTCAAGCATCCTTCTAATAGCTGAAATATATATAAGTAGACATGATGAAATAAGTGGACATGATTAATGATTGATATTAATATTTCTTATTCGTAGTACTAACAAGTTGAATCGACAAGTCGGTGATTAATGAAAAGCAATAGTGTCATCCTTTTCGCCGAATAATTTGGATTCGTCACAAGAGCGTGCATTTTGAATTTGTATGTTGTATCTTCTAGATCAATTTCAAGTAATTCTCGTGCAACTGGATTACCAAATAGAGTCCGAATATTGTTTGTATGTGTCGAATTATATTGAGTTCGAACCTGTTGAAACTATTGGATAAGTATAAAGAGTAGAAAATGAAAGAGAAATTGATTTTATATACTTTTACCTGTGGACCGACTTCACCATGTTTCTTTAGAGTGAAACTTATTTTTGGATTATGAATTGCATATCTTGTAACAACTTCACTAATTTTAGCAAACTCTTCAGTTGTACTAGAGAATGCTTTTCGTCGAGTAGCAACATTGTAGAATAGATTTTCTATCGTTATCGTTGTTCCCTGATTCCCAGCACAGGGCTGCAATGGTGCTTTTAACTTGCCATCTATGTAAGAACCTCTAATAATAAAAATGATCTATTTATAACAAGATCATATTATAGTTTAAAACATAATTAACAACAGAACATATTATCAAAGTAATTATATAGTATTATATCTTTGATTTTTGTTTAATACAAGGTATCTTTTTATATTCGCTTGGGTAAAGTCAACAAGAAAAGACTTTCTTGAGAGAGTTTATATTTTCCTAAAATATTAGAATATGATGTGACTTACTTATAAGCACATTTTTCATCAACTGTTTTTGTAGTAATAGTAAGAAGAGCTACATGGCTTATACTTGCTAAAGCTTCTCCACGAAACCCAAATGTGGATATTGATTTAAGGTCTTCAAATGTTTGTAGTTTGCTTGTTGTAAATCTTTCACAAACAATTTCCATATCCTCTTTTCGAATACCTGTACCATTATCCTGAATCTATGAAGGATACAAGTTAGATCCCAAAGAAAAAATTTTGAACGTTCTTAATTCTTACCTGTAATAATTTTAAACCACCTTCCTTAACAGTAATCTGAATATTAGTAGATTTAGCATCAAGGCTGCAAAGTTTCATTGTATATTGTTAAATATGAAATTAAAAAAAAAGACCTTATATTTAAATCATATAACCCAAACTAACCTGTTCTCAATTAATTCTTTTAAAGCATTGGCTGGTCTTTGTATCACTTCACCAGCAGCAATTCTATTCACAACTACTTTGTCAAGCTTTTTAATTTTTGCTGGAATATTCATTGTTTTTTCTTATCAATACTGCTTGTCTTCAGCTGTCAGATATGTCAGCAACGAGGTTAAAATCAATTATTTTGGCGCGCAATGTTCTCAAACCAAGGGTACGTTCAAAAATACACTGCCAATACTGCAAGCACCGATATATGTTGTATACTATCTATAAACGTACCCTTTCATGGGCTCGCTCGTTGCTCATTTTGCAAAGCACTGACCAGTGAACGATGAAAATCGATCTCATGTCGTCAGAAATCAGCTCGCTCATTGGTCACTGCTTTGCAAAACGTGCGACAAGCGACAGCATGAAAAGGTACCTTAATTCTATATAAATTAGTGTCACATTCAGTCCAGAAGTTCAATGTGTTTTTTTCATAGACAAAAACATAAACTGATGGATCGAAAGCAATGAAGTCTCTAGCAAGCCACACGTATCGCTACATAAAATATTTGTTGAAAAGTAATACATGGTTTTGCACTAATATTTTCGTTGTATATTTCATGTTTATGTATATTGTATATTTATATTTGTTATTTTATGGAAAACCACTGTGATTTGCTGAGGGTTGCATTTCTTGCGAACTGTCAAAAGATATATGGAATTCGTAGACCAACTATAGTCTCCGTTACCTTTACTCATAACTCAAGTGTTCCAACCCTCATGCTTATAACATTTTTTTATTAACATAAATATTAATATTTTAATCTTACTGTCATTACCATACGATAAGTGGAGAATACCGTGCTTAAGTCATTAAATATTAAGAAATATATTTGAAACGCTTGTTGAAAAAACTATTGGTTAATTATTTTCGAAAATTTGTTGGAGCGCAGATTTGTCGCGCAGGTTTCGGGGAGTGGGGACTACTTACGGGGCTAACCGATCGCGGAGTGCTCATTCTTCCACAAGCCAGTCTCCTGTACTAGTCTCTTGGACGCTCCCATTTTACTGACTTCCATCCTTGTGTTTCTCTATATTTATTTCTTCTTTATTTCTATACTATCCATTTATTCTTTACTTCCGCTCTTTTTTGTTTCTTTCCGCCTTTTTCGTTCCCTTTGTTCCCACTCACATTTCATTGTGTTTGTCTTGTTTATCCTATTTCTTTGGTCGAGCTGAGCATATTCCTTCGAGTAGTCATAAAAGGATAGTTCACTCTCTTGTTAGAGTAGCTACACGTAGACGATGGTGACGGGGGTTGCCCTTCCGCCTCATCTTCTGAGCTTGCTCAGT